>OX465258.1:13581304-14181304 GCA_949987775.1 Aproaerema taeniolella | reverse complement strand
AAAGCGCGAGCGAAGCCGCTGGAAAAAGCTAGTATCAGATAAGTGTGCTTCTTTTACGTAGTTCAAAGAATAAAAGGAAAAAATCAAGAGAAGACTTTGCCTAGAAAGACAAACAAAAGTTACAAAGAAAACTTTATTTACACAAATCCTTTGACGGTTGGGAAAAGCACTCTGTTAATAAAGTTACTCAAGAAAACCCACATCCTGATATTTTAGACTAAGGCTGAGCAAAAATGATGAGAAAATATATCGACAAGGGAACTGATAAAAACAAGGAAACAATTTAGAGAATCTCTGCAATTTTGATCACACGGTATCGAACAATAAGGTATCTAGTAGTTTACCTTCTCATGGTAGTTAAAATAACAATTAGATAAATCCAAAACAATCTGATGTTATAATCGCAAACATGATAATTAACGTATCGTCATCGAATAATGCTTTGATATCGCGACGAGGTAAATGTCAGTGTGTGAGAATTGTTTAATTATAGATCGTTCAATAATGTTTAAAACAGGTTTGTTGCAGCATTCGAGGAAAGTGTGGGCGTATCCACAACTAGTATAATATTTATTTTATTAGTGCTATCGCAAAAGGATCTCTTGAAGGAACATTCAAGTTTGCTGAAATAGATACATTGACTAGAAATATTGGATTGCATCATGTTGGTAAAATAGGAAGACGTACTTGAAAAAAGCGTTCGGCACATACTCTGTATTATAAAATCAAACAGGAACAGGTATTTTATTGACTTCAGTTGCTTTATATGAACGTTAGTCATCATACGGGAACGGATATCGTTTAAAACTTTCTAGTAAAATGTGTACAACAAAAAAGATTTAAAATTATAGGTAAGTCTTTTTCGTAGTCTGCTGTACCAACGAGTCAATACTTTGTATGCGATTAACCTACGAGTGCAATCACAAACATATGACACTAACAATTCTCTATCATTCTCACTTGTTCCAAGTTCTTGACAGTAAATACAGGTGTATGAATAAGCGAGGCCATCACGAGACGTCAAACTATCGATTGTAGTTCAATATCATTAAACTTTCATGAGAGCCATGAGAATTCTACAGAGTGGCATCGTGGCACGACAAGCCTTTGTGAAAATTAAAACGTGACGTACACATCCATTCGTTTCCAAGTTATTGTTCACAGTTATTTAACAAGCAAATAAGAAACAATTCGCTGAAACAATCATCTCTCTAAAACAACGTAAAGCATTTCAAAACAGCGTGCGTTTTGAACAAAAGAATTTCCAATTAAATTGTAATCATTCTGGATTTTAAACTCACTTCTGTTGGCGGTCCCAAACCCGTCGTCATCATGCCCATTGTACCTATCCTCGTCATACTCGTAGACCTTGAAGCTCTCGAAGGAATACAGCTTGCCGGCTTTTATGTCCGTCTTAACACTAAAACTAGCTCTAATTACTTTAACTACTTCGTACAAGCGCTTGCGAGAACAATTCCAAACTATAGTACAGAACTTGTAACACTTAACTAATTTACACTAAAGTACACAACACTCCCTAAACTGGGAATCAGTTTCAATTGTCACTAATGTCCGAAGAAGTTTCGTCACCTCAAATGTTTACAATTGTTTGAATAACTTCCGGGTGTCGAAAATGCGATTGCATGTAGTGTTACGTGGGAACAATGGATCTTCAACTGTTCCTCTATGACGTCTGTTGATAAGTCGCGGTTCGCGATCGGGATTTAGTAGCGAGTGTAGGGAATGACGGGAGCGCTCAGCAAGGCGTCCGCGTGTCGTCTGGCCGGGTTGCAGGCCGACTCCCCGCGCCGGCGCCCAGAACTGTGTCAGACACGTCGCCTACACCAACCCGGCGCCCGGCCTTTCATACACCTCTCCCATACCAGACGCATCAATACAATCGTTACCGCATGCACGTCTGGATTATTGTAATTGCAGTTCGTCACATTAAAATTAATGATCACTGATTTGATTATCGGTCTTTTTATTGCAGAAGCACTAACAGCCTATGATTTATTAAGCAAAAGTCACTTTATCGTACAATTTGATAGAAAGAACTTTAGAACATAAATTATCTATCTATACTTATATTATAAAGAGGAAAGATTTGATTGTTTGTTTGTTTGCATTAAATAGGCTCTGAAACTACTGGACCGATTTGAAAAATTCTTTCACCAATAGAATCCTGCATTGTCTGTGATGGACATAGGGTACATAATTTTCCCAAATTCCCACGGGAACGAAGTCCCGGGCGGAATGCTAGTTAATAATAAAATTTACCGAGTAAAAACGATTCAAACGGCCGATATGCATGCATTGGGTCATTTAAACAATTTCTTTTTTCTAGAGCTTTGTTCTTTTCTCAGCTTTGTTATTGACCAGGCTTGGTCCAGCATTGAGTACACCAGGTAATCAGTACTTATAAAAAAAAAATAAGAAAGTTTGATTGACAAAATTGTATGAATGGAATGAGAGTCAAAAACCGTTTTGATATTAGTGCGGAAAGGCCCGCTATTTCCGAGGCAATTCTGCGAAAACTTTGAGTAAGATGAATGAAAGAAAAAGCGCTTTCAGCGGTAACTGCGGGCTTTTGCAAACAGCATAATTTTCCACGTCAAAAACGTAAGAGTCACCGACTTCAATCCCAAAAGACAATTTTTTAGAGAGTTTCCCTCAATTTCTTCAGGATTCCACCATCAGATCCTGGTTTTCTTACCATTGGACCACCCTTGGGATACTCCCTTTTCAACAAAAAAAGAATAATCAAAATTCATAAACGACGAAGTTATCCGCGGACATACATAAAATATATATATATATATATATACGGTCGAATTGAGAAACCTCCTCCTTTTTTGAAGTCGGTTAAAAATAAACATATTTAAACGTTGAAAGTATTGTTGTTTCTGAATATAGACTATGAATTAGTAGCCTCTACATTCTGAAAAGACCTTAGCGTGATAAGATAAAAGACTCATTCATAGTGGTAGAGTCTAGAGAGTCTAATAAAGTCTTTATCGTTTCAGCGCTACAAGGGGCGAATCCCCATTGATCGGTCTGGCTTCCTTCGTTTTTAGCGGTAAATTGGCAGCTTTTCGCGCCATTTTTCTTGTCCTCAATAATTACTTTTTCTTCTAAGGACTTTTTTGTGGGTTCTTAATTCCTGTAATCCTCGAAGATTGTTTTCGTTATTGAGGCTTTTATTTTGTCATGTTTTTATATTAGGTACACCACCGATATCGCTTACAGGGTAAATTATATACATACATTTCTGAAATATGAATAAGTATAATAAATTATTATCTAGAGATTGTAGTTTCAAATATTATTTTGGTTGAATGTAAGAAAAAATGTTTTTATTATTATAACTTGGCCATACATACTTTATTTTAATGCAAGTAAGAATTATAATGATAGTAGGTTTTTTTCTTAGTATCTTAGTTTCATAAGTGGAGTAAAAGGCCTATTGGCCTCCAGCTTGACGACTCTATTCAATCGACAACACCTGGACTTGACGACGACGCGACGAGACTATTTGACGTGCCCTAAGAAGCACCCAAAAGCTCGTGAGAAACTGCCACTTTGTTGTAAGGTCAAACGCCTTTGTAATATAAATAAAGAATATCGAATTACGCAATTAGGTTTGCAAATGTACTTAAACGCTTAGTATCCCTTTTCTTATCTTTATTGGTTTTGGATGGAAGTTTGGAAGCTACGTTTGGATAAATTGCGTTATTTATTGCCGATTCCATTTTATGACTGTTGAAGTAAGATCTTTGATAGATAGCCTGTACAGTATTTTGGGCAATATTTTCAAGAGCTATATTGTTTTATCAGGGAAATGGGCAGGGAACCTGATAGGTGAACAAAATGGTAATTTATCACGAGCGATTCCGTGCTTTGGAGGGAACGTCGAGTCCCAGATTTTGTGGACTGCCATGTTACAATCTTTAAATCAAGTCAGAGGCCGTTTTGCGGTTTGAAAACTGAAACCAAGGTTAGTCAAGTTTGACACACACTTACGTCACGGTAAGGAAGAAAAGGAAAAAAGGAAAAGTTGCGACGACCGCAGATAAATCGGAAATAAGGGAGGCAAGTAATGATGATATTCTTTTATGATAGAAAAAAATATTTTTCACTACTGATGCTCGGAAAGTGCTTGTTTGTGCAGCTTATAGGCTGCACAAAATCGATTTTTGTGTTATAGAACACAAAACGATCTACTATAGGCTGCACAAAATCGATTTTTGTGTTCTAGAGCACAAAACGATCTACTATAGGCTGCACAAAATCGCATTTTGTGCTCTAGTGCACAAAGTGATCTACTCATAAATGGGTCTATAGTAAGGCATAGAAAACTCCATACAGCCAAAATAATCAGAAGTTTAAAGATAAAATTTGTTATTATATGTTATTTTATTATTTCCTCGCAACCGAAGTGAAAAGCAGAGTTTATAACTCGTCCACAAAACCATTTTTATCCTCGAGGTCAATAAGTCTCGGATAAAAATGACTCGTTTTGTGCACTTGTTGTAAAATCTACTATTTCTCACGTGAAGAAAAACTTTGATACAAAGAAACTAATAAGTCTGAATACCACTAAATCCACAACTTATTATATTCTTCTTTCCATTTTTACAGACTTCAAAAAAGCCTGAATCACGATGAAATAACTACTCACTCCACTTCTCTGTGTTATGTAGTTAGCATATTGGGTGATTTGAAATTAGTTAGCGAAAATTAAGGATGTGAATAAGCCCACTAAACTGAACAACATTCCCCAAGGAACATAAGTCGAAATATTAAAAAAAAAGTGTCTCCGTACAACTTGTGCGAAAATTCTTTTGAGAATTTCATACAGGTTCTTTGGGGAAAAGTTGTTTTAATTTCATAGATAGAATCACCTTGGTAAAAAATTTAAAGTCACACCATATTGTACATAATTTAAGTGTTAAGAACATAAGGAAGCCAACACACAACATATAAGGCAAGTTATACATGCAATCCATTTAAGACTAAGGCCGTCATCGACTTATGAACATAATGTTGCCATTAATGCTTGACGTGTTCTGTGTTGGAAAAATAACATTGTTTAGTACATTGAATAGTTTGTCTCCTTTGTGGACAGTGATGGATAAATGATGATGATCGATGAAAAAACCTGTCCAACTATAAGTATATCTATTTTACAAAACTGTTCACATAGACACTCATCTCTACCTGTGATCTATTTTAAATAAACTGTACCAGGATTAAAAACCAACAATGCTGTTGAAAAAACTTGCTTACTATCTTCTACCCATAGAAAACCACAAGTGTAAACTGCAATATTAAGTTTGTAAAACCAACATGTTTTTGCGGCCCGATCAATGCAAATCAATATAAAAATGTATGAAGAACTAGTTTTGTGTCTGCAAAATTAGTTTATTTATTGAACAGTTGCTTTAGAATATATATTAATATTAAATGTGAGTAAATAATTACAATAGACATAGACAAAAGACCAAATCTGATTTTTTAGCTTAGTAACAAGTAAG
Source organism: Aproaerema taeniolella (assembly GCA_949987775.1). NCBI lineage: Eukaryota > Metazoa > Arthropoda > Insecta > Lepidoptera > Gelechiidae > Aproaerema > Aproaerema taeniolella. Next base: position 14,175,767 of record OX465258.1, on the reverse strand, counting down.
AGTGCTAATCAACATGTCTATTCAGTCTACAAACTAGTAATTTCTACGCTTTTTCATCGGGAGAGTAACCAATCTACTGGTATTTTTATCGGAAAGTCAAACTTGTATGCTGGCAATTCTGGCAATTATAGATTAGCACCCCCAGTAACATTGTTATGACCTTTTAAACAAGAGTCATTGATGAATCATTACAAAATCGATTGATACAACAATCTGCCCTCATTTAAGTGTTATCGCGCTGAAATAATTTCGCGAAATTCATTAAACCCTTTGTGTACTAATAAATCTAGATTATTCGAATATGGATCTGTTTATTTTTGATTGATAAGCTGTTCCATTGCGCTATAGGTATGGCTGTGAAACGTGGACGCTAACACAAAGAGATAGAGAACGGCTAGAGACATTTGAGATGTGGTTCTGGAGAAGAATGGAGAAAATAAGTTAGACGAAGAAGAAAACAAATGAAGAAATTCTGTAATTAAAGCGGGAAAAGCAAACCACAGAAAACGGAAGAGGGAAGATCATTGGACATTTTATATGACACGACCACTTTTTAAAAAACATCATAGAAGGAAAGAGATGCAGGGTTAAACCCAGGCGGAGCTATTTTGAGCAAATAAAAGAGAAGGTAAGGTCGTGTCGTATCGAGAGATCAAATCACTAGCATAGGATAGAGGTGTGTGGCGTTTACTCCACCGCGGCTCTTTAATTTAAGAACAAAGAAGTTGTTCCATTTCCTCGATAAAGCTACGGTGCGAATAGTTTTAGCAGTCCGCATTATCCAACGTCATAGCTGTTATTTCAGCGAGTTTCTACTTCATGACCTTTACAGTTCTGCTGTATCACAAGTTGATATCAGCGTCAAGGGGCTCGCTCCATCGTCGACCTCATCTATGACCTTAGTCAAGATTGAGGTCAAGAGTTAACCCATCTCATAATAAAAAAAGGAACGCACACTTTTGGTTGTCATTTTGTTTCTATTGTACGTTTTATCGTACCTGTATCTATCTGAATATCATTCCACTCATTCGTTCTGTCGCTAGTGTCAGTACCATATCGGTAAAAAGGCTACTGATAAAATTAGGTTCGCTCGCTCATGCAGCCTGGCAGGATTGTCCAAGCCTAACCTGCGTGACATAATTTTGTCGTATGCATCTTGTTCAGCCTTCTCGTTTTATCGCATTGCGTCAGTACGGAACGACAAAGACGAGACGAAATTATCTAACGCGTCCATGTTAGCCCAGCTGGAGGATTTTAAATTAAGTAATATTTACGTCTTTGTTTCGCCTATGAAGTTAGGACTGGGGACTAGTGTCAAGAAATCTGTAAAAGTATACATTTATGTCTTTAAAATTAATTTGAAAATTCACCTAGTCTCTGTTAAATAAGAAACTTACACTTCCGAAACCCATCGATAATTTCTCAACGATCGAGTTTCTAATACAACGGAACCAGAACAGACAGAGTTCCTTCCTTTAACGCTTTAACTGATCGACCCCTGACATTTGATAAGCAAACACGGGCTAATAACCTAGGAAATGGTTCCAACTGGAACAACTCTGAGTGATCACTATATTATATATAGGTAGGTAATCAATAATATTGCTAGCCTCTATACTACAACTATAGCCTTCTAGATTTATTATTAGGCAAGACAAAAGAGGTTAATTAAACTGTGTCCATATCTTTTTAAGATTGTAAACTGTTTGTACACTTATTAAATAAATAAAATAAAATAAATTTAAGCGATAGGATATATCTCTGAAGTAGAAAAATTAACAACGAAGTGAAAAAAAAGCCACACTGCTACTCCTTTCAGGCAGGACTCGAATCTTAAATCAATTCAACGCTTAGGAACACAAAGAAGCTAGAAACGGTGATAGGATCAATAAGAAATTATCAGTGATCTAATACAATACGTAAACGCCGTCTTACGAAATCTCTAAAGACTTATTACGTTTCTTACGTGACTAGTACAAGTAATCCCCCAGCTTTTGGGTCGCGTCTCCTACTTAAGAAGCGGTTAATCCTAGAGCCGTATTGACATAGCTTCGTGGGAATCTCAGCTTAACCCAGTCAAATGAAGTCTTAAATAATCTAGCACACTAACTCCGTTTCAAAGCAGAAAATTCTAATTTACATCGCCTATTTCCAGTTCATTAGCCTTGTAACTTCGTTTTCCCTTTTACAAGAGTTTTGAATTTAAAAGTCTCTTAAGTCTCAAAGCAAGAAACTCAAGAATTGAAAATTAGCGTTGTTCAAGACGAAGTTTTTTCTTAGAAATTCAGTCGGTAGAGTTTATTGGACGGTGACAAGTCTTCAAGGAAAATGTATTCGGATGTTTTCCAAATGTGCCGCAGATTGTGACCTGAGAATCAGTTTCCTTACGTCGTATACATGCTAATGCGATGCTAAAGGTCTGGCTCGTCGGAATATTTGATGTTCGGGAATGTGTTACCGATATTATGCAAGATGGATCGATAAGGCGGCCGTAGACACGCGAAACGCGAGTCGAACATCGGCAAGACGGCAACCTAGACCTGACGATATGCCTACCCCCAAGTTTTATATCACAGCGAACATTATCGCGAGTCACTGCGGTCGTGGCGGCTCTACTATTATTGTTACGGTAGATTCTCCAGAAGTTGGCAGACTTTGTGCCACGTAAGATGTGGTTCGCCGCACCAAAACTTTTTGAAAGTAACCGCATAACCGCAATTTTATAAATATATGAGTTCGCTTAAGTTTCTCCTGAATCAGCTACATTACGTCTTTCATAAAGCCCCAGTATAGAAGCTGTGGACTTCTAGATCTTAAACAGTTTTCTACGCCTAGTCTAATAAAAATTACGGGAACCATATTCGATTTTTAATTCAGTACCTATACTTACAAACATCAGCACTAAAAACGCGATCTGTTGACGGCAATGTGAACTTTATCCAAAAAAGATCTATCAAAACGACGTGAAGATTTTCTTTAATAAATACCTTGATAAGACAAAGATGCACAAAAGATACATTAAGAGTGTCTGGATTCTATCAAAGCTATTGTGTGGCAGGTGGTAGCTTTTAACTACCTGCTGCGACAGGCATTACTGACAAGTCCATTATGCTTGCGGAGGGGAAGGCCCTTACATTATACTGACTAAATAGTGACTGACTGACTGGCACGTAAACACATATTGAAAGTGATTAACGACTAGAGGCGCCTGAAACTCTAACGCGAACCTGAACGTCTCCCTATTCTCGTACACGACTAACTGCAAACGTGTGAAGCGGCTTCCACATTACAGGCAGCGAGTTTTCGCGAGAGTCTGTGACTGTGATCGAGCGAAAAGATAAAAAAAACTATATTAGGTACTAACTTTATTTATCTTTTCTCTCAGTCACACGACAGATTGTCTACTCGAGGTGGTGACTCCCGCTCTTGCTCCTACCAGGTCCAACATCTATCGATTGCCTTTTGTGGATTTGTAATTGTTATACATATTTTGTAAAATTGCAATATTAAGTAATAATATTATAAATGCGAAAGTAACTCTGTCTGTTTGTCTGTCTGTCTGTCCCTCTTTCACGCCTAAACTACTGAACCGATTTTAATGAAATTTGGTACAGAGATAGATTAGACTTTGAGAAAGGACGTAGGCTACATTTTATCCCACAGCTGGGCACGATATAAACTAAAGTCCACGCGGGCGGAGGCCTATAAAAGTATAATATATTATAAATAAGTATAATATATTATGTAGGTACAATTTAATATGATGACTCATTAATTACAGTCCTCTGATTAAAAAAAAAACTATATTATGGAAGATAATATGGCGGATAAAAAATACCAAAAACAAGTCCTTTGGATGGTTCAGTTAGTGAGCCTTCAATAATAATCAAAAACTGTAAGATAGGTACTACAGAGTTCTTAAGCACTCGGGAAATTGTGTTAAGTAGTCTTCTTCTTCTATCGTGTCGATAGCGAATCAAATTTGTCGGTTGCTACCATTAGATCCTCCCGGGTGCAGGTGGTAGGGCACAAAAGGCATGAGATCAGGTGTTCCATTGCTTGGACGGGTTCACTACACTCACACCGGAGGTCCGAGCCATCAGTAAACCCCCACCTAAAGCGATTTCTTTGCTTCGGCCAACCTGGGTTCGAAGTCTGTTCAAGGACTTCCAAATCGGCCACGCAAGACCATATCCAGGCGGAAGATTCTCCGAAAGCGGGACAAACAGTGTGAGCATTGACCCATTTTTACTCCACAGATCGAGTCTAGCCTTAGTAGCATCATTGATGGGGTTAGTGCACTTGAAGAAACTTCTACGGCTTTTAAGTCTTTGGTGCACGGGGGAGTAAAAATGCATTGGATGCCGGGGGTCTTGTTCTAGTTTCGCTCGCTCGATACAACTTGCAACACTTCTACGAATATCTGGTGGAGCTATCCCAGCAAGTGGATACAGCATTCGAACCGGAGTCGGCTTCTGACAGCCAGTGACTATACGACAGGTCTCGTTCAAAGCTGTATCCTCCAACATTGTATGGGCGGAACGACTCCACACGGGGCATGCGTATTCGCCAGCGGAGAAGCTTAGAGCTAGGCCAGTTGTTCGGAGCACTTTCGGCTATGCTCCCCAAGTAGTCGACGTCAGTTTTCTTAAAAGGTTGTTGCGAGCTGAAACTTTTATTTTTACATTATCGCAATGCTTTTTGTAAGTTAACGATCTATCCAGGGTGATGCCCAAGTATCTAGGAAGGTCGCAGTGGTTGATCGTAGCGCCACGCCATGTAATATTGAGCTTTCGGCTCGCCTCTTTGTTGCGAAGGTGAAATATGCATGATTGAGTTTTCAATGGGTTAGGTCTTAATGCGTTTTCTTCATAGTAGCTACCAAGCATTTCAAGTGCCATATTAAAAATTTACTTCTGCTTCCTCAAAGGATGAAGTTTGGCAGGTGAGAGCCAAGTCATCTGCATAAAGAAACCGAGACGTTTTAATGGTCTGAGGTTGGTCGTTGGTGTATACGTTGAAAAGTATAGGCGCCAGAACACTACCTTGTGGCAGGCCATTTCTTTGGGCGCGCCAACGACTTTTCTCTGCTCAAGATGGACTTGAAAGCGTCGGTTAAAGAGAAGCTCACCCAGAATTTTGACAAAGCAGCGGTCCCTTGTTAAACTGTCGACCTTCCATAGAAGTCGTTTCAGATTAACGGTATTGTAAGCAGCAGACAGATCAACAAAAACAGCGCCAGTTAATTTTCCGCCCTCGAAGCCATCTTCTATATGTTGCGTCAGCCAGATCGACTGATTGCAACAGGACTTTCCAGGTCTAAAATCCGGAATCAGTTTGTCATCGATCTGGCTGGAGAGACGAGTTAGTAGTAGTCTCTCAACAGTTTGTACGTGTGACATAATAGAGAGATGGGGCGGAAACTTTTGGGGTCGTCTGCTGGTTTTCCTGGTTTCGGGACTGCGATAATTTTAGATTTTCTCCAAAGGCGTGGGATCTTTGCTGTCACATCTCATATCAGCCTATTGCAGTCCACTGCTGAACATAGGCCTCCCCCAAGGTGCGCCACTTTGCACGATCCTCCGCTGTTTTCATCCAGCTATCTTCTTTAGGTCATCTGACCTGGGCTGGGGGGCGTCCTACACTACGTTTGCCAAGACGTGGTCTCCATTCGAGAACCTGTCTACTCCAACGCTCGTCGGTTCTGCGACAGACATGGCCAGCCCACTGCCACTTCAGCTTGCTACACTTTTGGATAATATCCATCACTCTGGTTTTCTGTCGGATGACCTCGTTTCGGATTCTATCCCTTAGCGAGATCCCGAGCATGGAGCGCTCCATTGCTCGCTGAGCGACGTGCAATCGGTGGGCAACCTCACTGTCATGTTCCACGTTTCGGCTCCGTAGGTCATGACTGGTAGGACGCATTGATTAAAGACCTTGGTCTTTAGACACTGCGGGAGTGGCGACGAGAAGATATGACGCAGCTTCCCAAATGCTGCCCAGCCAAGCTGCACTCTTCTGGTGATTTCCCGCTCGAAGTTGTCTCTACCTAACTGCAACGCTTGCCCGAGGTATATGTATTCCTGAACAACATCGAGCGTAACACCGTCAACAGAGATCGGCCTGGACACGACATTATCATTGAACATGACCTTGGTCTTGTCCAAGTTCATCCCAAGGCCGACACGTCTCGACGCAGCGTTAAGGCTGTGCAGCATTTCTTGCAGGACTTGTGGTGTTTCTGCCAATATTATTATGTCGTCAGCGAAGCGGAGGTGCGATAGAAATTTGCCGTTAACATTGATGCCCAGTCCATTCCAATCTAGCGTCTTAAAGACGTCCTCTAGAGCATTGTTAAACAGTTTCGGGGATATGACATCCCCCTGTCTAACACCTCTGAGCAATTGGATTGGTCTTGTACGGTGGTTTTGTACTTGGACTGTCATCGTTGCCATATTATATAGGCTTCTCAGCACCTCCACGTATCGCCAATCGACTTGGCAACGCTGCAAGGACTCCAGAACTGCCCAGGTCTCGACTGAGTCGAAGGCTTTCTCGTAGTCCACAAAAGCTAGACACAGTGGCTGGTTATACTCTTCGCACTTCTGCATAACCTGCCTTACTGTGTGGATATGGTCTACGGTACTAAAGCCTTTGCGAAACCCTGCTTGTTCCGGTGGCTGGAAGGCGTCAAATCTAGCGGCCAGACGATTGGTGACGACTCTCGAAAACAGCTTATAGGCATGGCTCAGGAGCGTAATCGGTCTATAGTTTTTCAAGAGAGTTTTGTCCCCTTTCTTGAAAAACAACGCTACCACGCCCCTGCTCCACGCTTCCGGGGTAGTCCCACTAGTTATTACGGAGTTGAAAAGCCTTTTGAGCTCCTTGACCACCGGTCTTCCTCCTGCCTTCAGGAGCTCTGAGGTTACTCCGTCTTCGCCGGGAGCCTTCCCATTGCTAAGCTGTCGGAGAGCCGCCGCAATTTCGTCTTCGTCTATATCTGGGAGATCGTCGGTGAAGTTTTTATTGTGAACGGTGAATTTTATTTTGCTCTGCCTATCCCATCAGGGATTATAGGTGTGAGTGTGTATGTGTATTTTGATGAACAATGTTTTATTTTTACAGCATTTTATGAACTTATTGAACTATTCAACAACTTCATAAAATGCTATAAATTATTAGTTATTCTTAATGATAAGTGTCCTCCCATATGTAATTGCACAAAGTATGCTCAACTAAGAAAATACAGTTTAATAGACAGAAGTGGGAATTCATACATACATATTTATAACAAGAAGGACATACATATAACAGAACCAGTTTTATTGCTGAGGTCTAGTTGAACCAAATAGAATTAAAATATATCTAAAAGAATTAACACTAGGAATGACAAGTAGAGGAATCAATAGAATAAGAAAAGAAAAGGTGATGACTTTTCCTAAAAATAGTTTAATCAAACACAAATCCAATCATAGTACACTTTGTGTTTAAAAAACTAGGTACAAATCTTTCATCAAGAAGATTAGGGAAGCGAAAATCTAGACAAAAACTAAAAAAGGATGAACAAAGTCAAAGTACTTACAGTAAACATTACAAGTAAAAAGTCTGTGTTGTTTTTGTCATTACACCTACATACCCTAGATACCTATTAGCAATGCTTATTTACTCTTGATTTTTTTTTATTGTTTCTAACTAAACTTCGCACTAAGCTGAAGAGTTAGCAGTTATCAACCCATATACCCAGTGAATTGTTATACTGTGAATTTATTTAACACTGAAAGTCTAGATCATAGCCATTCTGAGAATGAGATTACTGACCTCAAATCATTTCAAGCGTAGATAATGTGAGATATATTTGTCTATTTATAATAACGCTGCTCACAATTATCTGATTTACAATCTAGGTTTAACTATAAGACAGTGCTCACTAAAAATACACTGCACACTAATTATTTTGAGTAGGAGTTTACAGTTTTAAGTTTATCAAGTGATTCAACAATTTAGATCTACTTGAAAAGTGCTTTCAAACTTTTACCGTAAACACGTCTCGATTACAGTGTTTATACTTAACTGGGGCTGGTTGTTTAGGCCAAGATTAAGTATATTCCTAGATCTTTTAACGAAGAAACAAACCATAAAACGTGTGTAAAAATAATAACGATATATTATGACAGCCAAAACTTACCATCTTTGACATTCTTTGACGACTGGGACGACGACACTCCGGGTATTGTCTTATCACTAGCACAGTACATTGTTTCGGCGTCCATCGGTCTGATTAAATAATTTACTCTCACCTAATAAAACTATGCATAATATTAACATTTAATTGATTTGTTAACACAATACTTTTGCACGAAACGCGAAACGCGGCGGCCATTCCACATTCCGGTTGTAAATATCGTACCATAGACAAAAATGCGAATTAAAAATAAAAACACATTTGAAAAATCAAAATGTTACATAAATTTGCATCAAAGGTATATGCTATTGCAAATTATTAGTGATCAAATTATGGCATTAAAAACATAATATACAAATAATTTTGGTGTAGTTTTATTGTAATTAATGGTTTTTAAAGTTTTGACACATTGACATGGGAAGTTTGACAGGTTTTGTCTATGGATGGTTCTCAAACAAATATTGCCATTTTAATAATAAAATATATTACCAAAACATTCCTCTTTAAAATTACAAATATGCACTTGTGCGATTCTCTATGTGTTTTCCATGAGCAGTCGGATTAGAAATCTTCGGGAAAATAGGATCTCTCCATCTAAAAACTAAAATGTAGTTACCCACTTCACCCACTTGTTTTTTAATCGATACAAAAAAAACTTTGTTTGACATGTTTATTTCCAGTTTCTACTTCAGTTTTTATTATTGCAACGTATATCGAAATGTCAAAGTTTATCAGCATCAGTGTTGCCATATATACGGATTTGTCCGTATGTGTACGGATTTTGCAAGTTCAATACGGATGAATCAAGATTACGGATTTTTATACGGATTTACTCTAAACACAGAATTAGTTTCAAAAGGACCCCGTTTTCGAGCCTTCTTTACCTAATTTTGACCAATTTCGTCACAACGCTGGTGAGTTTGCTCCACTGTAGTGCGGCAGTACAGCAAAATTTCTTCAATGAAGACGAAACTAAGAAATAAAATATGTACCTCGACGATAACGGACCCGCTACTACTAAACAACTTTTACGGAAATCACCCTCTTTTGATTTAAATCTTGATTCAAAAATGTTACTTTTAATTTTTATACGGAATTCATACGGAATTTTAACCAAAATACGGGATATTTATACAGAATTTCAATAAAAACAGAAATACGGATTTTATACGGATTTTTGTAATGAATATACAGATTTCACGTCTACTTCATGTGGCAACACTGATCAGCATATTAAGTTGGCGGAATTGCGATCACGCAGATTGCCATAATACAAGATTCTATTCTATCGCAAAAGTAATTTTTTCACAAAAAGTCTTATATTTTTATTGATAACAGTGCTTTGTCAGTATTTTATTTAGTGTACAAACATGATGCGACATCAATACTGGGTAACTAAAAAGACTGTATTAAAAAAACTTGGCACCAAAGAAGACGAGTGTATTGTTTCTTCTGATGCAGAACTTGATGCAAAATTGGAGTTGTTTCGATCAATATCAGATAGCTGCTTGCAGCTCCAGCGAGTGTTAGATCAGTATCAAGAACGCTTATGTATTTTGGCTCAAGAAGAGAATGCTCTAGGAAAGTTTTTGCGAGATGCAGGCAAGAACTCTGATGCGTCGGGAAAACATATGATATCGGCTGGTAAGGCGATATCTTACAGCGGACAACAACGGTTATCGGTGCGAGGACCATTGCTGAGGCTTTATCATGAGGTGGAGACGTTTAGATGTCGAGCTGTAAGCGATATGAGGTCGACTGTATCTGCGATGGAGAAAGCTCGTATTGAGTACCGCGCGGCTCTCAGTTGGATGAAATCAGCCAGCAGTGAACTCGATCCGGACACCGGACGTGGCCTCGACAGTTTCCGGAAGGCGCAGCGGCAAGTTCGCGAGAGCAAAAAGTTATTTGATAAGCTCACTCTTGATGTACTACAAAAGGTTTGTAATGTTATGGTGTTATAAGAAACCAGTACAGTAAAAGAGATTTTCCGGTTTCTTATAGTTAAGTAGTCTTGTTTAGACTTTTTCTCATAGTGTCGATGGCCATTCTCAAATAACTCATGAAGTACTTCGTAAATCTGAGATCCAAACACATACATGTAAAGTATTGATTTTATACGGTGTGGAATTTTGTAATGCTACCTGAATTACCATTATTATTTTAATTTACCTAGTTTGTCAAAGAGATTTCATCCTTATAATTGACCCTAACCATTGATGCAATAAAAGTACAGGGTGTCTCACAAATTTTAGTCGGTTCGATTCCCAGATGTAGCAAGCAAATTTTCGAAAATCCTTGAATGCAGTTTTCTTTCTTTTAAAAAATAAAGGAATGTTTTCTTTGAGAGCAATTTTGTATCTACAGTACCTATTAAGAGTACTTTCCCTTCAGGTGGCATTACAAAATTCAACCCTGTATAGTTAATGACACCAGCAGGCCGAGTACGATAGTCACAGCGCTGCGACAACACTGCGGTCCTATGTCAAAAAGTCAACATTTACAGCGCCATAGGGCGAGCAAGCATTTGCGCGGGGCCCTGGCGCAATCAAAGTGAAGTTTCAGTGTGAGCCGAGCGCGAGTTTGTCGTTATCATGCTAGAGTTGCAGCATAGTAGCAAAATATCAGATAAATGTGTTACATGTGTAATTTAATTTTAATTCAATTAAAAGTGAACAACACAGTATCACTACAATTTAAGCATTATAATGAAATCATACATGTAGGTATGATATACCAAATTAGAAACATATTTATTTACTAAAACAGAACACATCAAGTTACAATTGCAGTTAAATCTTACAGTTGTGTAACGTAAGTCTAATTATCCTTTTTAATTTTTATTATTTTTAATATGTTTACAGATAGACTTACTAGCAGCAGCAAGGTGCAACATGTTCTCTCATGTTCTATCAAACTATCAAAGCTCATTCCAGTCCTTTGCAACTAAAATCGTACAGACCCTTTTAGCAACGGCTGACACTATGAATGCGGCCCCTCAATACGAGTTCTGCATTTTGAAAGAACTATCACAGAGCTTAGGAGAAGGTAGTGAAGCCAAAGAAGTAGAACCACAAGATAAGGACCAGATGTTGTTCTTTCAAGTTAGTTGTGTTTTAGTAGTTTTTAACATATTGTTTAAGATTTTTGCAGTTATTTTCACTAGTTTTAAACATATTATAATGGGTTCATGTTATAACTTTACAGGATGAGTACAAAGATGAAACTTCAAAAAATAACCAAACTGTAAAAGATCCAGAAACCACCCACAATAACAATGAAAAGCCACCGTCCACAGAAAAAAAAGAGAGTAACTTAGAAACTTCAGCTTCTATCAACTTGATTGATACAAGTTGTCTTGAGCCACAGAAGACAATTGAAGGAGCAGCCATAAGCTCTGATTTGGCGGGGTTAAGCCTTGACTGTGGTGACATGCCTGCACATTTTGGATCATTCTTACCTTCGCAATTACTACAGGTATGTTATGCTGTAAACAAAGGGCTTAGAAATAGAAGATATCTGTATTAAACCTCTTGCATTTTTTAAAAATCAGAATGTCAGCTACTTATCTAAGCTAGCAAAACCTGCTACTATGAAAATTTCCTAAAATGTCACATTTCATAGATATATGTTATGGCTATTACCCTAAGTGCAGTTGCACCTAGTTTTAGTTCGCTAAAAACTTAAGATATGCCGGCTAAACACAACCAAACTCAAGTTTAACCACCTAATCATAATTTTATGTTGACACCTACCTTTAGCCGTAAAATAAACATGCACTCAGGAAACATCCATTAAGTTGATTAATGTAAACAAGGACAGCATTCCGTTTAAAGAAGCTTGTTTGATGAACATTTCAGCATTGCACTAACAGTGTGCAGACTTGAAACTTTCAGCTTTTAAAGATTTGATAATACTAAACCCATTTGCTTTGATGTCTAGTTTTTACACACTCACATGAATAAGTAGATGCAAAGGCCACTGCCTCTTAATGTTTCTCATACCACTCATATCACTACCACTTAATCAATTTGTAGTTTTAAAAATGTTGTTGGTTATTTTTTGAGTATCTTTTTCTTTGTATCTTAGGACTTAGGCACACCCAGTCTATTGGATTCAGCCCTAACACCAATGACTAATATGAATGTGGAACCAAAGTCGTCTCGAGAAGAACAGCCCAAGTCTGCACCTAAAAAAGACGATAAAGCAGCTTGGTTCAAGTTGTTTGCCGAGCTGGACCCCTTGGCCAATCCGGACAGTATTCCAGGTTCTAATACAAATAATAGTCATGCAGCCTAAGTGACGTTGAATTAAGTTAATGTATTCTGATTCTAATACTTGTAGCAGGTGAGTTGGAATTTAAGTATAAAACAATATAATATTTATATACAAATATTTGTATATTTAAAATCTGACCATTTAACAGAGAAGCTTATATGTTAATGATAATGAATTATGCAACTGTATGCACTTATGGATCGACTTAATAACTTTTGCTTTATTCATTCAATTTCTTCATGAAACAGATATACTTAGTCTAAAGCAGTGGTTCTTAACCGGTGGTCCCTCGAAGCACCTGAAGTGGTCCACGAAAAATATGAAACGTAACGAGTCAATACAATCACTGAAATCGGCTGGATGCTAGATGCGGACATATGTTTGAGTTTAGCTAGCAGTGAACCAAGAAAATTCTATCTATCTATCTATGGAGGGGACGCCCGCCAAGCACAGGCGGGTGATCAGTCAACTTATTTGGGACCGTTTAATCCAATTCCCCATTACAGCGCATAAGTTTTACCTGTCAGTTCCAACTCTATAAACCTTCCAGAAGCTTCAGCGAACCAAATTATCACCTTTATGTTAAACTTTTGTATTTGGTCTTCTTTTACCTCATCCATGCATTTTTTTTTGTTCCCTAATATATCAGAGGGGACAGGTGCTATCGGTTTACTTCCTGTCCCCTCTGCTGATTTATGTGTGTGTTTACAATAATTTGTGTTTTGTTTTATAGAAATTGTTACATATCATATACAAGGCGTTAAGGCGTCAATACAAGCTGACATGATTTTTTTATGTAATGATAAATCTAAGATAAATCTAATTTTATCTAATGAAACATTTATTAGATTTGAGACATTTGAGTTACAGGTTATGGAGTCTTAGACTAAGGTTAAAAATTAAAGACAGTGGGGGAATGCGCCCGGACGCGGGCGCGGGCGCTTTTTCTTTCGCCTTTGCAGGCTTTCTTATACTAAAGCATATGAGATGTTGAGATCTTAGTCTATTCATTATTATTTACAAGGATTTTCACTATCTACAGTTAGAATAATTGTTTATAGGGGGGGTATGCGCCCGGGCGCGGACGCGGACACAGGTGCGCCCGCGCCCGCACCCGGGCGCAGTGCGCCCGAGCACAGATAAGGATCCACCTACCTTCATCCTCATCCGCTCCCGGGCGCAGGCACGGGCGCACTATCTTTTGCTATTGCAGGCTTTCTTAACTAAATTCTTAACCTAAGTGTTAAAATCTAAATTTGCGCCCGGGCGCGGACGCGGACACAGGTGCGCCCGCGCCCGCACCCGGGCGCAGTGCGCCCGAAGCCGCGCCCGGGCGCAGACGAAGAGCCTCATGCTTCCTCATCCGCGCCCGGGCGCAGGCGCGGGCGCAGTCTTTCGCCTTACAGGCTTTCTTACAGCCTGGCAAAAAAGTCGTGAAAATAATGGCGGCGCCACTATCGTGCTTAGTGGCCACCCTATATACTGCGACAATAACGGTTTTGATACTATGACTTATATACAATTTTTTATCTATTACTATTAGCCGATTTTGTGAAATATTCGTCACGGGAAAACCATTATAATTATTCTATACATCATATTCATCATAATTCTTTTGAAAGGTGTCAAAAACATACATTTTCATATCTCATATATCTCGATTACTCTGCCAGTAGGTTCAAGGTATGAAGGGTAAAGTAAAATAATTAATAAAACTTTTGAATGGATTGTAACGTAATTTAATTGACTATATATTATACATTTTTAATTCAAAATCAAAATAGTTTTATTTTATAGAACATTCAGAATATTACTTAAAATTAGTTAAAGTTACATTAACTACATACATACATATTCGTTCTTTTGACTGTACTGGCTCTACGCCTACTCCCAAAGATGTATTATTCCCCACAGAAGATTCGGCAAGAAACTCCTTGGGTGCTCTTTTTAATCTCACTCCATTTTTTTTCTGATTAACTATATGTGTAATCATTTTAGAGCTGAGCAGTTTATTCTCATGGCTGCTTGTCTGATAGATAATCAAACATTTTGTAATAGCCCTTTTTGCAAAGTTTTTGTTTAATTATTGACTTTTTGTCCATGGGAATCCTATTATTGAAACGTATACATTGATTTATAAAAGAGTTCATGACCTTGTGGAGACGACTGTCTAGTACATCCAGTTTATGCTTGGTCCTGGTATTAACATTGTGCCTATCACTGTTTTTCTATAGTTCCTTGTCTGTCCGAGGAAAGTTGTTAATTAAACATATATATTCTTTATTGCACAAACACAGTAGAAAAAATTTCACATAAAAAATAGTGTTAATTATTACTATATGAAAATCAAAGTACCTTGATGTCAACTGATCCAACATTTTGTGAGGCAATTTTGTGTTTCCTCTTTCTATTCGGAACCGAAAATGCTTTCATCTAAATATTCTACGCTAGAAAAATCTTCATCAACGTCTTCATCTTGGCGTGATCCTTCTCTAATAGTCTGCTGGTTATTTTCGTCTGGTTATTAGTTTCACTACGGCTGCTTTCATCTTGGAGGTTTATAATTATTCTGTCAATATCGTCATACAGAGTTTTTCCCCTTTGGTAATAATCCCTCTCTATTTTTATTACGTGTTGGCATGAATTTCTCCAATCTATGCCATATCAACAAAAAAAGGATCAAAATTGTTCGAACGCGCTCCTTTGTTACTGTATTAGTAAACAAAACCTCTTTGTGGGTGTTAATTTCAAATGTAAACAGTCATTCTATGAGCGGTTTATTTTAGCTATTGCAGGTTGAATCACACAAATTATATATAATTACATAAATAAAACCACATTTTACCAGTCATATCAGCAGTTCTTCGGATAAATCGTTGAATTCGGATAAATGTTGTCCTGCTTCGAATTCTTCTAAACATTTGGAATAATATTTGTAGATGATTCCTCTAGCAGAGCTCCGAATTATACCCCTGCTCATTTTGAGCACGATTGGTCAGCGAAATCACCACAATAACACAATAAAATAGAAAAAAACACAACTAACTATTATCTTGTAAAAGAAATGACACAATACGTACCTACTTGACGTGATTGATAACTGACAGAAAGAAAGTTACCAGTTATAATATTTTTTAGTTCTCTTTCAGGACTTTCTTGCCAGGCTGTACACTAAAACATATGAGACGTTGGGGTCTTAGTCTATTAATTTTTTTTTCCAAGATTTTTAGACATTTACATGTTTTCTTACTTAATTACAGGCTTACAACACTAGTTATCTTATATCTATTAATAATTTCAATGCCTTAATTTATAAAAATGGGATAGAAACATATTTATATCAGAGATGTTTGATATAGATTCTGAAATTATTGTTTGTTTATATATTGTTTATATATACAGTAGAATTTTGCGCCCGGGCGCGGGCGCAGGGGCAGTTGCACCCGCGCCCGCGCCCGGGCGCAGTGCGCCCACAGCCACGCCTGGGCGCGAAAATAAGCGCGCCCGAGCGCGGGCGCAGGCGCTTTGCCATCTTCATAACAGGCTTACAACATTAATCGGCTTAAATCTATTATTAATTCTTAGTGCCTAAAGTTAATACTGTGTTATCTTATATACTATGTTATTTTTGTAATTAAGCTTGTCTTATATTGTTATACTTTACACTTAAAGGTATACCTAACAATGTGACCATCTCTGTACGTGCGCCACTCATATAAGGAATGTCTAAATGCTTGGAGGTCCGCTAATTAAAGAGACCAATGAATTGAAAATTTACATTATCAACGTGTTTTATTGTTTCTAATGGTGGTCGTAGATGGGGTGGACACACTTCATACGGTTTGATAACTTTCATGAAGTATCTATCAGGATATCCAGCCGATTTAGTGTCGTAATTATATTGGTTCCGGTCAAGTACGGCCACTTCCTAGTTCGGCCACCACACAAATGCCTTGTTTGACCACTTCCCTGTTCGGCCACTTCCTTGATGGGCCACTACCTAGATTCCTTGTTCGGACATTTCACAGTACGGCCATTTCCTTGAACGACCACCTCCCAAATTCCTTGTTCGGCCACTTCACAGTACGGCCAATTCCTTGTTCGGACACTTCCCAGTTTGCTCACTTCTGGAGGGGCCACCACCCAAAATTCGCCATATAAAACTCCAACGTTTTAATTTTAATAAAAAAGCCGAAGGGTGTGTAGGTATGTATGAAGCAAATATCTAAAAGTCGCAAAATGTTGGCTACTTTCAAAATAGTAGCTTACCCTGACCTGCCCCAAACCACTTTAAGGACCATTAAGTTGAACTCCCATTATGGCTTTTGAAATGGTTAATGGATGTAACTAAGTTAGGTTATGAAAAGAAGAGAACCTTAATTCAGAATTTTAGGATTAGATCTCAGTAACGTGACACTTTAGGATACCATGTTACCTGACATTTTTTGTTCGTCTATCTATATGTCCTCTACTCATATACGTATATACCACCTTCATCGTGCGCCGCGATTTTGAAAAAAAAATGGCGGCGGGTTGCTAGAAAAGTTCAAACCCCTTTGTCATATTTGGGTGAACGATATGTAAACGATAGTTTTGCGATACTTGTCGCTATTCTGATAATTTGTGCTGGCTCTCAGTACGTGGCGTGGGTTTGGGGTAGGTCATGGTATTAATTAAAATAACGGTAACATTATCAACTGTAACAATGCCACACATTCGTGGCAAGTGGCCCTTCAAGGAAAAGGCCCTTTAAGGAAAGTGGCCCTACAAGGAATTGGCCATTCATAGGAAGTGGCCTTTCAGGGAAAGTGGCCCTTCAAGGAAAGTAGCCCCTCGAGGAAAAGTGGTAAGTGGCCTATATGGGAAGTGGCCGTTCGGGGAAGTGGCCGTTTGCGGTAGGTGGTCATTCATAGGAAGTGGCCCTACTTGACCGGATCCATATTGGTTCCGGTCAAGTACGGCCACTTCCTAGTTCGGCCACCACACAAATGCCTTGTTTGACCACTTCCCTGTTCGGCCACTTCCTTGATGGGCCACTACCTAGATTCCTTGTTCGGACATTTCACAGTACGGCCATTTCCTTGAACGACCACCTCCCAAACTCCTTGTTCGGCCACTTCACAGTACGGCCAATTCCTTGTTCGGACACTTCCCAGTTTGCTCACTTCTGGAGGGGCCACCACCCAAAATTCGCCATATAAAACCTCAACGTTTTAATTTTAATAAAAAAGCCGAAGGGTGTGTAGGTATGTATGAAGCAAATATCTAAAAGTCGCAAAATGTTGGCTACTTTCAAAATAGTAGCTTACCCTGACCAGCCCCAAACCACTTTAAGGACCATTAAGTTGAACTCCCATTATGGCTTTTGAAATGGTTAATGGATGTAACTAAGTTAGGTTATGAAAAGAAGAGAACCTTAATTCAGAATTTTAGGATTAGATCTCAGTAACGTGACACTTTAGGATACCATGTTACCTGACATTTTTTGTTCGTCTATCTATATGTCCTCTACTCATATACGTATATACCACCTTCATCGTGCGCCGCGATTTTGAAAAAAAAAATGGCGGCGGGTTGCTAGAAAAGTTCAAACCCCTTTGTCATATTTGGGTGAACGATATGTAAACGATAGTTTTGCGATACTTGTCGCTATTCTGATAATTTGTGCTGGCTCTCAGTACGTGGCGTGGGTTTGGGGTAGGTCATGGTATTAATTAAAATAACGGTAACATTATCAACTGTAACAATGCCACACATTCGTGGCAAGTGGCCCTTCACGGAAAAGGCCCTTTAAGGAAAGTGGCCCTACAAGGAATTGGCCATTCATAGGAAGTGGCCTTTCAGGGAAAGTGGCCCTTCAAGGAAAGTGGCCCCTCGAGGAAAAGTGGTAAGTGGCCTATATGGGAAGTGGCCGTTCGGGGAAGTGGCCGTTTGCGGTAGGTGGTCATTCATAGGAAGTGGCCCTACTTGACCGGATCCATATTTTGTCTATGGTTTCTTGTGTAGTGTCGTTTGATCTGCCTGTTTTTAGTAACCTTACCGCACAGTACGCATTGCTGATAGTACTGAGCGTGTTGGGACTTTTTTCCGGGTGAAATGTTACAGTTATCCTCGGTTTTATTGGAAGGGAAGATTGTAAAAATTATTATTGTTAGGGTTATTGGCCATAATCAGTTCGTGCACGTACTCTATTGGTCATGTAGATATGGCGGGGACAATGGGGGGACATCGCATTGTGATCGGTTGGTAAGTTTTCAAGTCTGCGTTTCTTATGGTACTGGGTACAATTATAGCATGTGAGTTTGGAGGAGTCATGTTTGAAAGGACAGTTTTTAAAATCGTGTGTTAGTGCACTACAGTGCGAACACGCTGGGGACTCAGACTCGCACCTTTTTTGTGTGTGCCCGAATTGCAGGCATTTGTTGCACTGCAATAGTGGTGTAAAGTCTTCAACATGAATTCTTTGGTGGTCAATGTTGAGTTTGCCATTTTTGATAGCTAGTCTCCAGACTTTGGGGGTGACCATGAGGACCGCATTGTATAGATTACTGTTGCGATTGGCACGCTTGAATTTAAAGACAATGTCCTCTCGGGTGGAATCGGATAAGTCATTTTGGTTGAGGATAATGTCCACTATTTCTTCAGAGGGGATGTCCACTGAGATACCCTTTAGTAGAACCATTGGTTTGAGTTTTTTAGAGGGTTCCGCGCTGACCTCGCTATTGGGGAGGTTGGTTTTCTTAAGTGCGGTGTTGAGCTGTTCTTCAGTGTCAAATTCCACTCTGACCTTTTTATTAGATATGAGGTATACATTGGTCGGTGCGAAATTGGTATCTTTGAATGTGACTGTTTTTTTCCAGGAACTAAGCGTCTGAGCGGAGGTGAATGAGTTGGTTTTGGGAGTGATAATAAGAGCTGGTTTAGTGACAGGAAGGCTGATGTCAGCGGTTTTTTCCGGAGCTGGTTTTTTAGTTACGGAGGCGTATGTTAGAGTTTTGGTGGCTGCGGTATCAATTGATTTTTGAATTTTTGAGACCTCATCTCTAACCGTGTCTCTTATAATAGAAATAGTGGCCCTGTCGAACAGAGTGGCATTTGACTTTTTAGAGTTAGTGGCACAAAATACAGATATGGTAGTTTGTATCTCAGTCAAAATGCTAAATATTGCTTCTTTATTTGTTTAAGTTAGGCTTTTGCCTTCATTAAGTTTATTTTGGATGCTTTTGATTCGACAGTTAACATTTTCACTGAGATCGTCGAAAGCGCTTTTCCCATCGCCGTTGGCTGAGGAGAACTCCTCTTCAAAGTCTTCGTCTTCAAAGTGAAGCATTTTGTAGATTCAATGAGACATACCAGTTCTGAAAACTGCGCGTGGCGTAGGCGGGCGCGGGAACGGGCGCAGGCGAGCGCGGGCGCAGTTGGGCGCAGGTGGGCGCAGGCGCAGGCGCAGACGGGCGCGGGCGCAAGCGAGCGCGGGCGCAGGTGGGCGCGGGCGCAGTTGGGCGCAGGTGGGCGCGGGCGCAGGTGGGCGCGAGCGCAGGAGGGCTCGGGCGCAGGTGGCCCGGGCGCAGGCGGGCGCGAGCACAGGCGCGGGCGCAGATGGGCGCGGGCGCAGGCAGACGCGGGCGCAGGCGGGAACAGGCGAAGGCAAGCGCGGGCGCAGATGGGCGCGGGCGCAGGCGCAGGCAGGATGGTCGCAGGTAGGCAAGCTGGCAGCCAGGGACGGCAGCCAGCGGTAGTAGAAATAAAAGGCTGCAGCCGTCAGCTTTAGCAAGAACGTGTTCACGAACAACAAAACGATTGTCTTTTTATGCACTAAAAAAGTTTAAGTTCAAAGTTCAGAGATCAAAGAGTAGAGGTATTGAATATCCATGCATATTGTCTCCCACCCATCTTACCAGCGCGTACATTGGACACTCAGTCAGAAAGTGTAGGTAGACTTGTTTCTTCCTTGTCGCATTCTGGGCAGGTGGGATCACTTTTTAAGCCCTTTATAGGTGTCAATTCAGAAGACAGTGTCCCGTGAGGCTGTCACTATAAACTATGATAATTCTGTGTTCTCAGTAATCATACTGATTATGATTCTAACTCCCTCTGTTATAGCAAACACTTCAGCTTGGAAAACGCTGGTACACTCCAAAGGTAAATGTTAATTACTCTTTACTTATCTGCTAATAAAGGAAGTTAGTAGAGAAGTAGAGTAATTAACATTTTCTTAACAGAAAAAAAATCGTGAAAACATGAAAAACTGTTGACCCTTTAATTACATATTTTTACCTCCAAATATTAGTGGTCCATGGCAGACAGATATTTTGTAAAATGGTCCCTCGTTACGAAAAGGTTAAGAACCACATGTCCTAAAGTAATCTAATCAAGCATAATTTTTGAAAATAATTTATCTTGATATTTTCTTCTCCATGATTTTTATAAATGCGCTTTATTCTTATAAAATAAGGCAAGGGTCGTCATGAAGAATGAGGAGATTGATAAAATGTATAGATAATAAAAGACGTGTGTCCGAGTAAAGAATGAACGCATTTATTTCATACTTAGTAGTATTTAATGCTTACGTCATAGATCAAGTAATCAAATCAAGCATTTTGAAAATGAATACACTAAATGAGTCGAAACTGGCTGGATACAGTTGCAGAAACGTCCGTTAAAGTTACTGCTACTTTAAATATCATACTGTGACTTCCCCCTCGTTGGCGTTAACAAGGACGGCATTATATTTAAAGGAGGTTTAACCATAAGAATAAATAATAACTTACGTAGAATGAAAACTCCCGCTCCAGATGCACTCAAGGTCACGATATTAGCCTACCGTCTGGGGGATCGCTGAGACATACCACTCAGTCGGGCTGTCACCGCCGGCGTCGCCGCACGCGCGTTTGCTTGTTTGTTGTTCCGAATGCAAATTTACAATGAAGCCCAAACCACGTTATTGTAGTGCGTTTGGATGTACACATAATTTAAATTCGATGCCACACTGCGGGTGAAACTGCAGGGCAGAAAGCTAGTATCTTATATTTAGAAAAATTAGAGCAAAGTCATGATTTTAAAGTAAAGAAAAACTTATATTTTAGCGATATCATCTGTAGGCGTAAGCAACAGTAAACAACCCTAGCAATACGGCTGGACAACAGCGGGCCGTCGCGAGGCGAAGGGAGAAGTAGGTATATAAATGGCGGCTTTTGGGACTCGGTCAAAGGAGTTTCCATTCTAAGTAAGTTATTATTTATTCTTATGGTTTAACTTTCATGAACGTTTCTGCAACTGCAGCTCGCGTACGATGGTGATAGCGCGCGTAATGTGCCGCGGTCCTATGTCAAAATGTCAACATTGACAACGTCAGAGGGCGAGCAAGCCTTTGCGCGGGGCTCTCGCGCAATCAAAGTGAAGTTTCAGCGTCAGCCGAGTGGCGCGCCGCGCGAGTTTGTCTCCATCGTGCTGCTCGTAGTGCTGGGCGTTTTAGTGTGCAAAACCATCTGTATTGATTTTTTTGTAAACTCCTTTCATACGCTACTGTCAGTTGGGTGAAAACTTAACTGATTTGGGGCCATTCATATATTACGTTATCAATTATTGCGAACAATCCTGAAGCAATCCTACTGCCATTTCTATGACAAGTTAATCATGTAAAAAACTGAATAAAGATCTGAACGGAAAAAGTTATGGGATATTGTACAGTCAGCTGAAGAGATTCTTGACCGCTACCGGATAGAGATGAAGTTATCTAGACTTTTTTAAAATAATATTGTATTAGTATTCAAAATATAAAACATTTCGTGAAATACCTCTATCCTTATTTCATAGAGTTAACTTAGCAGCTGACTGTACATTATGTATCAACTAAAGAACCCAACTTAGTTGTATTAGTGGTAACATTGTTTTTTAAATGTGCAATAAAGTGTATCGTAATAAGCTTTATTTGTGATTAACTATTTTATAATTATTACGTTTAGTTGATAATTATTACGATTGGTTTGGCATATTTTTAAATAATAATAATTTACAAGGTATTTATAGGTATTGTATTACTTTCTAGTCCTGATTGTAAAACCAAAGAATTAAATCAAAGATTTTAATTATACACGGCTTTAGGTAGGTATATCTGTTTCAACCTCTCGGGTGGTTAATCAGTCCATGAAACTGAACGACTTTCCCAAAGAACATAGATCAAAATACGAAAAAAAATTTGAGTTCCCATACAAACTTCATCAGCATATACGCATTTTGTAAGGGAGATCAATTTTTTTTTTTTCATATTTTTAATGTTCCTTGGGGAAGTTGTTCAGTTTCATGGACTGATTAACCACCCGAGAGGTTGAAAGAAAGATACCTAAAGCCCTGTATTTAGAGTTGGGAGTTTATTGTAGTTATGTTATGAGTTAATGTACATTCCATGTATTTGTCAATAAATCATGTACTTACTTACAAGTTATTGTTTTTCTAAATTATAGAATTAGAGTAGATGACAATTTTTTTAAAATTATATTTAAAAGAACGAACGCCCTTCCGCATTTTTTTATACTAGAGGATGCCCGGAACTTCGTCCCAGTGGGAATTTCGTAAAATTCTTTCCTTATTACTTGCCTAGGTACATTTATAAAATCCTATAAGTTTATAAGTAAACACAAAAATCTCAGGTCATCTGTCTTAACACATGCACCTTCGATCTCGACCACGCCCAGTGCTCTTCCTTGCTAGAATTATGGCTAGCGAGCGAAATTGTAGTACCCAAGGTAAGTGCACCTAGATTTATTGCACTCTGTGGTCTTGAAATGCATTGTGGGTGTAATTTCGCTGAAGAATAACTGCATAAGTGCACCGAGTCGACGTTATACCGTTAACTAGAAAACCTGTAATTGGCTTTACAATTAGACCTAAGCTAGCTACTAATTTTAAATGTCTTGTAATTAAGCTGTTGGTTTTGTACAATAAATAAATAAATAAATAAATATAGGGTGGAATTTTGACTCTTTTTTAAAATAACGTTTTACCGTACTTCCCACCGGATCACTTAATACAGCACGTACAAAAAGGTTTGTGACCTTCAGCTCAGAAGCCTCACTATGGAATTCAGAGTTTTCACATATGCCAATAAGTAAGTACTTACTTGAAATATGATTATATGCTGTGTGTTTCCCTAGTAAATAAATAGTACTACAAGGAAATAAATTCGATTATTTAAAAAATCTACCATACAGATCTGTGGATAGAACAAGAAAGGAAGACAGGCGTGTACGATAAAATAAAAATGAAATGTAAACAAAATTGAATGTTAAATAATAATTCTAAGCTTTCCCTCAGTGTCCTGATTTTAAAGACTGAAAATTTGTGTTTTTATATGTGAAATATACGGAAAACATTAAGACCATAAAATATTACTGAATCTACGTAGGCAATCTTTAAAAATCCATTGAAGACTGGTACTAGGTATTATATTACCTAATTGTTTTTTTTAAATAGGTAAATGCAAAGGTTATTGGGAAGTCTTAAATGTTGAGGAAGGTCTTGTATGGTGTACAGCACCCAAGTGCGGTAAGTTTGAACGTGTTTACCAAACCAATAGAATCGGGAGTGGTTTAGCTTTGGTAAACACGTTCAAACTTACCGCGAACAGGAGGCAGAAGCCAGCCCATCAGGCTACCCCATTTTCGTTGCAATCGTTATGATAACAGCACAGGGTGTACGCATGTGATAACCGGATGTGCGGCCCTCTGTACTGTACATGCAAAGTGTGTAGTACCTATATTAAAAATAAAGTCAGATTATCTTGCATCTATATGTTTATTTATAACTTACCAACAAATAACACAACATTTATTATTATTATAACACTGTATGTAAAGTAAAGATGACTAAAGAATTAAACTATCACAACAACAAATTATATGTATTACAACAACTGCACCTATTTGCGTTTAATAAACTAAATATATATATTTTTTAAATTTAAATAATTTTTAAACTGCCTATTAGTAATAATTAATCTCCTGCTTACTGTTACCTGTTACACTGTAACGTAAAATAAATAGTAATAAGTAATCTTTTTTAGGTTTTTCGTTAACACATTAAAACTATAAAAATAGGTAAGTAATAATTTTATATTTACGACCAATATAGTATTTTTATATACTTTTTAATATATTTTTTATATTGTATTTATTACTTTTAATATACTTACTCGGTGAATGCTTCAGATTTTGTAATCATAGTTCATTTTCAAAATGTCGTAATATGTATGATAAAAGCAGGTACATACGAAATAGACATGTGATGAAATTACAAAAACATGTTCAATACATAACACTCTTTGCTACTCATTAATAACATGGATGGTACAGTCAACGGCACATCAGGTTACCACGAACTGTCAAATTTCCCCAATGAATAGTAAACTCTAATGCTTGGAGATAAAATTGATTGAAGAAATTTGAAAGTTTTGGATAGCATGATGACCCTGTACAGTGTACACCCTGTTTCAGAAACGTTAATTAAAGTTAAAGCCTCTTTAAATGTTTTTTTTTATTCTTCTATTCTTACCAGCCCATATACGTCCCCACCGAGAGGCACGGGCCTCCCTTCGAAACATGAAGGGGATTTAGGCCATAGTCCACCACGCTGGCCCAATGCGGGTTGGTGGACCGCTCGTCTTTCGAAAATGAATTTTCTTGGACGGGCGGGTTTCATTACGATGTTTTCCTTCACCGTTGAGCAAGTGATAATAAGAAATACGTACATAAATTCGAAAAGACGAATTTAGTGTTACAGGCCCGCACCAGGATTTGAACCCGCGACCTTCGGATTACAAGTCTGGCTCATTACTAACTGGGCTATCACCGCTATTTTTATTATAAGATGGGTTAACTCTCGACCAAGATGATCGTAATGCCATCCTTGTTTACGTCAGCAAGACGGAAAGTGACAGTATAATATTTAAAGTAGCGTTAACTTTAATTGACGTTTATGCAACTGGGTGTTAGGCTCTTGATTGGGCCATTGTACGTGATTTGTTATTGGGCTGACTATTCCAAGCAGCCTATTTCCTTTCGTACGACAATCAATACTTAAGTATAAGTATTGATTGTCTCTTTATCTCACTATCAAAATGACAAAGACAACTGCTATTTAAGTGTAGATCAGTCTGAGTGGCGTTCTGTAATATGGGCATTAGACTCTGATCTATACTTGAGTAGCAGTCGTCTATGTAATTTTGATTAGGGGCCATCCATAAATTACGTCACACGAATTTCATGATTTTTTGACCCCCTCCCCCTACTTGTCACAGCTGGTCACATTTGTAAGACTCCCCCCGCCCCCTAGCGTGACGTCACATATTTAGCATTTTTTGTAATTTTCTAATAATTTCCTAATAATAATAAATATGAGTTGTTATTTTTTTGGGAACTCAAAACTCATTGTCTCAACAAAGTAAAAACTTAATAATTTTCCACGTTAAAAACGTATGAGTCACCGACTTCAATCCCAACAACAGTTCGCACAAAGTAGATATCTAGTTTTTTGCGGACTACAATGCCTATTAGCAAATAACTACAAACAGAAATGTCATTCATTTATTTAGATGATGTTCTAGTTTGTAGTATATTTTGTTTTTGTTGTTTTTTTTTAAAAGCGCTGAATCGTTTTCGATAAAATTTATATGGGACCTCTTCAGGAGTATACTCTTTCGAACAAATAAAGAATTTTGAAAATCGGACAACAGTTGCCGGAGTTATCGCGTAACAAATATACAAAAAAAAAAATATACCGTCGAATTGAAACCTCCTCCTTTTTTGAAGTCGGTTGAAAAAAGAGTGCTTGAGACTGAGGAGGTTAAGTTTGTGGTTAATAGTTTATACTCAAATGTGACGTCACGAAACATATGACCCCTCCCACCCCCTTGTCACACAATGTCACACTTTGTCGACCCCCTCCCCTCCCCCTAACGTGTGACGTAATTTATGGATGGTCCCTTATAAGAAAAAGAGACAATCAATACTTAAGTATAGATCATGACTTGTCTCCTTCTGTAATACGGGCATTAATGTTCTTGCATGCCTCTGGCAGCGACCCTGGTTGATGCACGCTTTGTGCCCGTTTTCTACATCGTTCGACTCGAATCGGATATTCGAAAAGACTATACCCGTCACTGTCATCTAGATACCGCAAGAGAGGGATGCACTGGGATTTTCCGTGCGTTGGTTTCGAATCGAATGGTGTAGAAAAGCTTCCACACTTTGGCATTCTAGTGTAACATGCGCTGAAGTTTTCACGGATTATATTATAATTTTAGCATTAAAGTTAAATTTTGATCAAACAAAACTGCAACTCAGAGCTTGTTCACATACAACTCGCGGGCGCGGTTGAATTTACTTACATCGCACCTACGTTTTTAATACTACCTTTCCGCCCGGGACTTCGTTTCCGTGGAAATTTGGGAAAATAATGTAGCCTGTGTTCATCCGGGGTATCAGCTACCTCCATACCAAATTATATCAAAATCAGTCCAGTCGTTCACTTATAGTGTTCGAACAAACCCGGCTTTGTTTTATATATTAAAGAAAGAAGAACACTTGCATATTAAACCCTATGTTTGATATTTCGTGACCGCGCCCGCGAATTAACGCACTTAAAGCTTATTGTCAGTTATAACTATAACTAAATAACAGCGTAATACAAAATAATAATAATAGAATTTCTAAATATTATGCGTGGTTTTCGACTATACGAGTGAAAGATGAAGGGAATGGTAACTGCGAATATATTATGTATTATCGTAATAAAGCTACTTATTAGTTACTTGTAAGGAAAATAAATAATACTAAACGTATTCGAAATCAGTTGATTATAGTTTTCAAAATTCCTGTTTGCAAACCATATAATCTTAGTATATGAAATATGAAGGCACGATAGCTCAGTTGGTTAGAGCACCAGGAGATCTAATCCTGAGGTCGTGGGTTCAAATCCCGTTCACGTGAATATTTTTATTTCCCTAAAATTATTTATATGAAATTACTTTAAATAAGCGACATTTCAGGAATCTTGTTATATAACGTTTTAATTTAAAAGAACTCCTCATGAGAAATTCTCAAAAAATTTGTTATAACAGCCGCAAAGCTCAAATACACCGATTTATTATGTAGATATAAATGTTTATACAGCAATTTCAAAATAGACAGCGTCTTTTGTGATCTTATTTGTGCGTTAGTATTATTTATTTTTCCTTCGTATTTACAGGGTGTCCCACGGCTATGCGACACGAAGGTATAGTGCTTTTAATATTATAGATAGGAAATGTTACAGGAATAAAATTTCATTTTGATTTTAAAAATAATTTGGACTGGGTTCAAAATACTTTTTTTTTTTAAGTTCAACTAAAAATACTCTACACTTTTATGACATCAATCGATAGAGCCAATCATTAGGGTCTCTAGAAAACATAGTAAATTAAATAAAAAGAAAACCATTAACTTACGTTAAACATAATGATGGACCTTTTAGTTCAAGTGTTTCATGTCTCATCAATTTACAAGTTAAGATTTTATATTTTTCCTTTCACTTAATTCGCGATTTTAGCTAAAATAGATTTGAATTGACCCGTTCGATTGAAGAAATAACATACGGTGTTATATTATGTATTTCAAATGGTTCGATTCCTGGGTGTGGCGGGCGTATTTTCAAAAATCTTTGACTTCAGTTCGAATTATTTTTATAATCAAAATGAAGTTTTCTAGAATATTTAAAGTGCTTTCCCACCGTGTGGCATAGGTAGACGACGTGGGGAACCTGTATATAGGTTTATTTATTTATAGCGAGCACTGTAAAGATAGTTATCGTATTTGTGCCCTTGACTGATCCTTCGTTGAAATATAAACAAAAGGTAAATCTGCCATAAACATCTCCGAATAAATATTACATCTATACTAATAGGAAAGATTTGTATTTTTGTATGTAACGAATAGGCTCGACTTTCAAAAATTATTTTACCATTAGGATGCTACATTATCCCTGAGTAACATAGGCTACATAATTTTCAATTCCCATGGGAACGAAGTCCCGGGTGGGATGCTAGTCATACATAATTACGTAAACACGACTGCACATCAGAATAAACATGTTGAATTTAACGTCGCTGTACGGTTCACACAACCATACATTGCTAACTTAGCTTTTTTATGTATTTATGTATTAGCGTTTAATTAGGTCGCATTAACTCACATTAATCAGTTCACATGTCACGCTTGTACCGAGGGCTCCCATCATACATTTTGTAAAACCAGTGAAATAAATTATCTCCAACCAGTAAGTATTGCCATATATACGGATTTGTCCGTATTTGTACGGATTTTCCAGGTTCAATACGGATGAATCAAGATCACGGTTTTTTATACGGATTTGCTCTTAAGACAGACTTCGCTTCAAAAGAAGCCCGTTTTCGAACCTTCTCTATTTTGACCAAAATCGTCTCAACGCTGATGAGTTTGCCCCACTGGAGTGCGGCGGTAAAGCAAAATTTCTCTAATGAAGACGAAACAAAGAATTAGATCTAGTACCTCGACTAAACGGACCCGCTATATATTAAACAACTTTTAGGGAAACCACCCTGCTTTGATTTAAATCTTGACTCAAAAATGTTACGTTCAATTTTCACACGGAACTCATACGGAATTTATACGGAATTTCAATCAAAATAGAAATACGGATTTCACATCTACTTCATGTGGCAACACTGTCTCCAACAAATCATTGTGTTCAAGCAGCTAAAGGGTGTCCCGTACTCGCCCTTATCTAGTTTGTAACAGCGCCGATTTTCGAAGATCAAATGTGTAAACTGATGTGCTGTTGTCTATACTTAAATAAATAAACCTTCAAATCTTTTTTTAATAGCTTTTCGTTTACTGGGTTATTTAAGAAAACAGTTCAGTTAATTATTTTTAAACAGTTTTCCGCCTACGGTTTCGTTCTCGTGGATTTTTTTTTCTATAAAACTGGCCCTGACAATTACAAACACAATAACAAAAAATTTAGCTAAATTGGTCCAGCCGAGTTTTGCGCTAAGCATCAAATTTAGCTATACATTTATATTTATAAGTATAGAGATATATATATTCAGGATTAAACATTTAATTATATAAAATGGAATAGTTGAGCTTAATGACTAACTTTAAGTCAGCCTATATCGAGATCAATGAGCGAATCTAAGCCGTGTATAACTGTCTCTTTCCTGCACGTTTACCTTGTTCTTAATACGCCTTGCTTGGTAGTTGCAGCTATACGTCTGTCCTTTTCTCTCTTGGGAGATTGGTCTAGATCTGGATCTACCGTTTTTCGTTGTTCAACAAAGCTGCTAGCTCGACAATTCGGTCACGGTTTTCACGCATGTAAGCCTAAAACAAGGACATATATAAAATTTGGCGGCGAGAAGCACTGTCGCAGATACCTTTGTCAGAACCAAAAGGAGCAAATACACCATATCACTTGAATTCTTCTATCACTACATTGTTTAAAGGTAGAGTCAAAACGGTAAGGAATTACGGTTACGCTACCGTTTATATCGATACCTTAACCGATATCTTTATCATTTTACAATAAAATTATAACTTTATTTTTATCGCTACCGTAACCGAAATTATTTCGGTATACCGAAAAAACGCCAGTGCGACGTTGCCGGCAGCGGTGGGGTGTAAAGAAAACCTTTATTTAGTATTTTATGTACCACAAAAAATAACAATACCGTTACTTAGCGCTACCAAATAATTTTGCTACCGATATTTTTAGCTACCGGAAAATAACGGTACTGTTATTTACGGGTACCGAAAAGGGGTTCGAACATTTTTGTATGAAGCCTGGCTTGCCTAAAGTTGCAAGTACATACAAGTACATAAAAAGTCGCGTTTTTGATGTACACGTATGAAACATATGCCAATCGACAGAGAAAATAATTACAAACAACAAATACTGATTGACAAAATGTCGTAAGTGATATACTTTCTGAGTAATTTCAGTTTGAAAATGTAAAATATAATTAAAAGAAAATCATCATTTAAACTGATTCAAAAGTCCATTACCATCATTTTAAAGCATCCCGCGCCACAAATAGCATTAAATTGGATTCTCGTAATACTAAATGCAAAAAAATATGTAAAATATGTTTTAAATGAAATCAATATGAAACAAAATCCTTACAAGTCTGAGTCATCCATCAGTACAGTACTTAAAAATACCATAGAATTAATGCGGTGCGAAGAGATGCGGCTCGTGATAAGTGTTACGAGCCGCATCTCTTCCCGTCCCCCTCTTCACCACTGTCTATGAACCACAGGGCTGTTTACCGCGCCAGGAGGGTAGCATGAGAGAAGCTTTGGATGTTGTCACGTTTTTTAAGCTTCTGTACGCATGCTGTCACGTTCCATTTAATAAAGAATTAATAAGACAGCATGCGTAGAGAAGCTTTGTCACCGCGCTTATGTTAGACGGGCAGGTCAAGTCAGTCAGTTTGTCACCGTGACTTGCATCGTGCACAAGCGTTCTCGTTGATGTAGAAGAAGTTTAAGTTGTTATCTTTTGTGAAGTTTTTGTTGTTGATATTTTTGTTATTTCTTGACTGTCAACATTAGCTGTTTTGTCTATTATTATTGACATTTACGCGATGACAAGAAACTTAGGCCCGCCAGGGTCGCAGTGTTTCTTCTGCGGAATTAGTACTGCTCGCCCTATCGTACGCCGTCCGCGATCACAAATATGATGTTATGAGCTTCCAACCATCACCCTTATGTCCAAGAGTATGCCAACCATATATTCCGCGGTAAACCTCATAAACCCTGGTGTCGAGTTATTGACCCGCTAAAGACCTTCGCAGTGGCTCATGTACCGTCTACTATCGCAGATACTTAGGCACTTAAAGCCGGCGCCTTCCGTAGCATGAAATCATCTTTCTTTCGGACAATCAGGTGATTCCCTTGCGGCCTGGTATCCCCACCCGTTACCTCCACCAGCGGGGCCACAAGGATTATTTAGTCTTGATATCATTTAGTCGATCAGGGGGGACAAGAGGACTTATCAGTACTTATTTTTCCACTCATTATGTTGAAGTACTAGCCACTTCTTAGTTCTTATGCTGTCATTGATACGAAGTCAAAATCAAAAGTCAGTGTCCTAACCAAACTGAGGAAAGTCTCAAAATCATAAAGTAATGTTTGTTCGGATCCCGGAACCTTCTCGATGGCCGCGCGCGGCGGCGTGGGAAATGGCGTACGAGCGGCGCGAGAAGCGGCGTACCAGCGGCGCGAGAAGCGGCGTACCAACGGCGCGGGAAGCGGTCTACGAGGGGCGGTTCCAGTCGAGCAATGTCTCTGTATTTACGTTAACGTAGTGACTTTCAACCTTATTTTCAACACTGGACTGTAAGCTCGTCCAGTCGTAGAAGGTCTAGGGCAAGATTGTAGTCAAGAGCACACCAATGAGTATGAGTTGCTTTTTTTATTGATAAAGATCACGGTGACAGTGAGTGACAAAATGACTGGTAAAGAACAACCCTGTGGTTGGTCCCTTCCTTTCACCTTGCACCCTTCGCGCCGCATTAACGTGGTATTTTTCTTGATGGATGACCCAGGCTTGTAATCAATGAGTAGATTTTGGATTTTGATTGATGTGGATTTCACCAAAAACATATTTTAAATTTTTTTTTGCATTTCCTATTATTTTAGTATAACAGGAATCTAATTTAATGCTAGTCGTGGCGCGGGATGCTTTAAAATGATGACAATGGACTTTAAAATCAGTTTAAATGATGATTTTCTTTTAATTATATTTTACATTTTCAAACTGAAATTACTCAGAAAGTATATCACTTACGACATTTTGTCAATCAGTATTTGTTGTTTGTAATTATTTTCTCTGTCGATTGGCATATGTTTCATACGTGTACATTAAAAACGCGACTTTTGATGTACTTGTAAGTACTATCAACCCCAGTTCTGCCTGACCAATTTCAAATGTTTATCCCTTGCAAGCGAAGAGCAAGACAGCCCCGCCCTCATCATAAATTGAGCAATCACAGGACTGGACATTTTTTTTGTTGCTAAACAAAGAAACTTCTCGTTTTTTTGGTGAACAAAAAACAATTAACAAGAAAGGAATAGTTTTTTCAACCCGCCTTTTATGATCTGAGCAAAGCACTATTAGTTGCCGAAAAAGAACAATTGAGGCAAGGCGCCGAACGCTGCAAACAAAACTGATCCTTAAGGTGGTCAGGCGGAACTGGGGTTGATAGTACTTGCAACTTTAGGCAAGCCACAGAGGTTCGATGCTCTTTAAAGGTATGACGTCATACCGCTAACCGTTTTAACCGATATTTTTTCGGTTATTCAAGTCCTGTATTAAACAAGTATTCAATGTAGAAAACAAAAATTCAATCAATACAGCAACCGGTCACATCGAGTTCCCGCAAAAGACCTTCTGTAGTAGTAAATGTGTCCACTGAATACGTCATCTCACCTGCGCCTCCCACAGCCATTGTGCGGTTTAAAAACTCTGACACCAGGGTTAGCTAAGTTCGCCACACACTTGACTATACCCACACGATAACAAGGGTTCAATATTTACTCGCATAAAAGTGAAAGCTCTAATTTTTTCGCATAACTTTTTACGTATAACATATTTTGTCATAATCAGTTCTTCGTTATGACAAAATATCGTTATTTATTAGTTATATTATCGTATAAATATTTTATAATGTTATCAATTCTTTTGTAAATTTGTTATGTTCTGTTTTAGAAAATAAATGAGTAAAATAAATAAATAAAATTATGCGCGTAAATATGGAACCAATAAGAAGAAGTAGTAGGCGCTACTGAATACGTCATCTCACCTGCGCCTCCCACAGCATGACGACGAGCCGCTCGTCGCTCCGCTCGTCCATGGCCACGTCCTTGGACATCCGCGGCGAGAACCGGTAGTACGGCACGCCCAGCGTGCTGCACCACGCGCGGGCCCGCTCCACGACGCGACCGTCCGCTTGGGTCGCCTGGAAATAACATTTTAACTCAGTAAAACAGTTAACTGAGTACAGGTCTGTTAACTAAAGCTGGCGCGTTCAACACATTTACACATTCCGTTTGTGTAGTGTCTGTTATCTACAACGCACCCATTTTACTAAAAACTAACTCTAGTCTACACTTATGAATCAATTATTTGAAAATCATTTAGTTTTAAACATCCTGTATAGTGAAATTGCATAAGTGTGAGTACTGTGAACGCGCCAGCTTTAGTTAACAGACCTGTAAGGCGGCCCGTATGGGGGATTTTTGGCGGGAACTCGGCGTGAGGGGTTGTTGTGCTGATTGAATTTTTGTTTATTACATTAAAAAGTGGTTTAATGTGTAATAGTGATAGTGTATTGTGCAGTAAACTAACTTTAAACAGTGTGGTGATAAAGGAATTCAAGTGATACAGTGTATCTGCTCCGTTTGGTTCCGACAAAGATCCCGCGGCAGTGCTTCTTGCCGCCATAGTTTTTCGTAAAAACACTATCGGTTTACGAAGGACCTGAGAAGCCTACTTCATGTTTTATTGACCTGACCTGAGAATACTTACTTCATGTGTTATTGTTGCTTTTAAGCTGATGGTCTCGTTACCAATGCTTTGTAAAAAAAAAAAAATAAGGCCCGTATTACAGAAGGAGACACAAGTCTTGATCTATACTGTTAAGATAGATCAAGACTTGTGTCTCCTTCTGTAAGTCCACGCGTAGTGGCACAACACTACACGGCCTCTTTTGACAGATCGTTTTTCGCGCGTAGATCGGAGATTATGTAATTGTTAAATATCGAATTCAAAGGACTGTAATGTTTGCTCTTCGAAGTTTTAGATTTAATAGTACTTAATGTCTTTTTATTTCACTATCAAAATGACAAAGACGACTGCTAAAGTATAGTTCAGAGTCTGAGCCGCGTTCTGTAATACGGACCTAAAAAATATAACACTAAAATTAAAAATTTTGAATCACCCTCGAAATTCGATTGCTAATACTTATAACTTTTAAACGGCTGAACGATTTTCATGGAACATAGCTAAGAACACTCAGGATAAAATTATCTATGACAAAAAAAACTAAACGAAAATCGGTTCATACGTGTGGGAGCTACGATACCACAGATAGATACACAGACAGACACGTTAAACTTATAACACCCCTCTCTTTTTGCGTCGGGGGTTAACAAGTTATGCAACTTGTTTCATCTGATAAGTGACCGCAAAATTGAAAAAAAAAAGCAATGGTAGACTAGGTAGGCAAAAATCTCCAAACCCCTTGAACTATGAAACATGTTAACATGTTTTTTTTAACAACAGTGAAGAGTAGTCAGACTAGCGTATCTTGATACTTAGCTCTGCATTATCCAAGGCACATTACTCTATTGTAAATAAGTCTATACTGATTGTTTGTCTACGCAGGTCGAATAAATAAAATATGATTTGAGATAGCAGAGTGCTTTCTATACATATTATAAAGAGGAAAGATTTGATTGTTTGTTCATTTGTTTGCATTGAATAGGCTCCGAAACTACTGGACCGATTTGAAAAATTCTTTCACCATTAGGAAGCTACATTATCCCCGATGGACATAGGCTACATGATTTTCCCGAATTCCCACGGGAACGAAGTCCCAGGCGGAATGCAAATATTTAATAAAACTTCCAGACCATCGTACATCTTGGTTTGGTGACCACCGACAAGGGAGAGAGATGATAGACAAATACTTTTTTTAAGTTGCGTTTCATTACAAAAAAAGATTTGTTTGTTTGTTTGCATTGAATAGGCTCCGAAAATACTGAACCGATTAAAAAAAAAAACATTTCACCATTAGAGTGCTGCATTATCCCTGACTAACATATGCTACATAATAACGAAGTCCCGGGCGGAATGCTAATATAAAATATACCTGATCCACTAGAAGACTACCGATGGCCGTCAATCCCAGCGCCAGTCTTGCGGTATCCCATACGCTCTCGGGTTTGAAAACATCAATGTCTTTCAGCTTCGTCACTGGTATTAAACCTGAAATAAAATAAACGCGAAATTATTCTTACTATTCCTAAATATTCTTACTGTAGGATTCCGTAAGTTGGTAAACCGTACAGCATGTTCATTTAGTAGTTCAGGAGCGCTAACACAAAAAGTCACTTTTATCGTTGTAAAAAGCTCTAGCATATTAGCAAAAGTTTCGAAAGTATACATTACGTAAATAGTTTGGCCACTCTTCCTTATTAGTGTGTGTCACGGTGGACAGTCAGTAACGTACTCGACGATAATGTATGAAAATTGCAATATCGCGATATAGGCTTATAATATCGTGTAATTACTTACATTGCACCATACAATCAGCCTATATCGAATTATTGCTAAAACCGTACACTTTCTATTCCTATATACATATATGGGGAAACTTTCAAATTTTTAGCGAAACTTTAGGGGATGTTTCTCCTCATGAAGCTGAACAACTTTACCAATAAACATATAATAAAAAAAGGAAACCATACAAACCTGTCCCACAAGACACGACGACTTTTAAATTTGTTTTTTTCGCGTCTTCTTCTTGTCCGGTTGCCCGTAGTGCTAGCTTCATCTCAGTCAGTTCAGTCAAAGCATCCAATGTTGGGTTATTGCCCATCAGACCTCCGTCTAAATACCTGGAATAATGGAAATTTGATTTATACTCCAATCAGATAGAGACGTTAATACGCTTCTAAATATGTGGGTAAGACGCTTGTATTATATTTTACTAGGATTTACTTGATTTGATAGGGTTATACAAACAACAGCATAATCTCAATTAATATTAAACATGCGAAAGTCACTCTGTCTGTCTGTTATACAGTACAGCATTCGTGCGGTATACTGCACCCTTGTGGTATACTGAATCCGTGTGGTATAGTCAACACATTATTTGCTTTTTCACATAACGTGGTAAGGTCATAAACATAAAAGTTCTATTCCATCTATCTATCTATTCTAAACCTTGCTAGGGTTTACTACACTATGTAGTATACTGCACCCGTGTGGTATACATACAGAGGCCAGCGCATCAGGTTACTCCATTTTCATTGAATCACGCTTGTAGCCTTGTGGCGCTCGCAGATTTTAACCGATCAGTGAGGTTAAGCAATGTACACAGAGGCAGGGAACCTGATGGGCGACCAAAGTAGCAATTTATCACGAGAGTTTCCGTGCTTCGGAGGGCACGTTAATCTGTCGGTCCTGGCTGTTGTCGATTGACTACAGTCGTTAAAACCAAGCCAGAGGCCATTGTGCGGTTTGAAAACTCTGACACCAGGGTTAGCCAAGTTTGCCACATACTTGACATGATAAGAAGAAGAATGACAAAACTGCTCTTATCACAACAGCAAAAAGTGCACGCGTGTAGTAACCTTTTTTTTTTGTTTTAAGATGGGTTAACTCTTGACCTCAATCTTGACCATAAGGTCAAATTTATGAGGTCGACGAAGGAGCGAGTTAAGCCAGAAAATGCCTATAAAGGCACTGGTACTCCCACGCATCGACGGAACACAGCAAGCTGTTCGGCGTCGGACTTCGGTAGAAGGGTGGTCGCGAACCAGACGGCCCTTTACAGAGCCTACCACACCGCATGAGACCATAGGACGCCACCTAAGATTCCGAAACAAGTGAAGTGTCGTTGCCTGGGATGGATTACTAGGAGGCAGGTCTCATTTATGTTTCCTTAGTCGCCTCTTACGACACCCACGGAAAGAGATGGAGTGGTGTTATTCTCAACCGATCACCACACAGCGTAAAGTAAACCTGCCTCGCGGCCGCCGCACGTACCTGCCCGAGGCCCGGAAGTAGGAGGGCGCGGCCCCGGTGGCGCGCGCGGCCTGCCACACGAGCTGCTCGGCGGGCGGCGGCGGCGCGGGCAGCGCTACCACCGTCACCTTGTCCGCCGCCTCGGCCGGTGGACCTTGGGGTTACCGTCACATATGAGGATCGTCTCACAATTTTTCCATGTTAAACGGGACTTAGTCCCGATGGATCTCCGTAAAATTTTGATGTTAGTTTTTTTTATTATTACTTTTTTACTACCAAACACCCTAAAAAATCGGCCCATTCGTTTAGTTAAGAAGCTTCAATACCACAGACAGACACAGATCAAACTTATAACACCCCTCTTTTTTGTCAGGGGTTAAAAACTAGGTCCATACCGTAGATTTAAATTAGACCGTACACTTACTAAAACGTACGATTTCATTAGTATTTAAAGGTAGGAAACCGTTTACGCCCAGTGAAGGAGATTTAGGCCATAGTCAAACCACGCGGCTTAATGTGACGGCAAAGAAAATATGTAAACAATTCATTCACTCACGCCTTACGTCCCTGTTGGGGTAGGCAGGGAATCATGTGGTTCTTAAACCACTTGATGCCACGTTTGAAATACGTTCTGAAGGTTATTAGATGAAACATAAGTATAGTGGTGAGAGGTTGTCTGTCAGCCTTTCGCCCATGCTACAGCAATAACCTCACATCCCATTAACTGAATCTTACGGTATGCCCGGGAAGATTTGGCAAAAAGTTTTCTTTCACTCCCAGGCATGGGAGAAGTATCGAAAAAACATTAATAATTTTTTTAATATTTTTTTTTATTATAAGATGGGTTAACTCTTGACCTCAATCTTGACCATAAAGGTCAAAGATGAGGTCGACGATGGAGCGACTTAACCCAGAAAATGCCTATAAAGGCACTGGTACTCCCACGCATCGACGGAACACAGCAAGCTGTTTGGCGTCGGACTTCGGTAGAAGGGTGGTCGAGAACCAGACGGCCCTTTACAGAGCCTACCACACCGCATGAGACCATAGGACGACACTGAAAAAATGAAAAATGAAGTGACGTTGCCTGGGATGGATTACTAGGAGGCAGGTCTCATTTGTGTTTCCTTAGTCGCCTCTTACGACACCCACGGAAAGAGATGTGGTGGTGTTATTCTTTTTTTTATATGCTGACCAATACAATACATGTGAAATTTTTATTTATTTTATTTTCAAAGGTAAACTAATAAAACCAACTCTTAAAGATCTGTAGCAGGTTTTACTTACTGGAAGTCCCATTATGCTGGTCAAGTATTTCCTGCGCTGACTGGTAGTTCCTGAATATGTGCAAGTCGACTGGCTTCCTATCGGCTAACAAGGCTAGGATCATCAACTTCGGGTGCTGAATATCCGCCATTACTGTTTCTGTGCCTAAAATAAATATTGAGGAGACTTAAGCCCGTATTACAGATTGATCTTAAGTCTTGAGATTTAAGTATTGGTTGTATCTTTCTCTCACAATCAAAATGACAAAGACGAATATATATAAGTATACATAGGTTAGAGCCTGAGTCGCGTTCTGCAATACAGACCTTAGTTACATACCGAGTCGATAGATGGCGTTATACTAGATTTTGTATTTAAAAAAAATTGCTGTGTATTAAATAATAATAACCCATACACACTCAAAGCCCCACGCTAAGATTTTCCCTTGTGTTATGTCTAAACGTATATAAAGACAGACACGAACGGCCATGACTCGAGAATACACATCTGCTTTTTACACAAATGTTTACCCCGACTAGCGACTGGGAATCGAATCCAAGACCCATCGATAAAGAGACAGCACCACTACCACACGGCCGTTAAACTTTTTTGTAAGTTTTAAATTGTACATTTTAAACTTATTAAAACACGAACTGAGAAATAGAGTCATATAGTATTTAAAGTATTTTTCTCCTATCTTGAGCACATGATGTAATCATACACCATGTACACACAGCACAACATCAGGCTAAACATGTTGACCTTGACGTCACTCTTATCACTCTCGCAATAGCGGCGGTTTTCGTAGTTCAAATGGGTAACCTGACGTGCTGCTGTCTGTGTGTAAAGTTCAAACATTTTTTGATTTGATTTGTCTCGATATAACAAAGTTCTCGATATAATTGAATTTTTAGTAACATAAATCAATTTAAATCTCAATAAAATTAAAATGTTTAGTAACATAACAGAATTTTAGTAAAATCTACAAAACATATATGCAACCAACTCACCAAGACACTCCTTTAAGATAGTCTCCAAAGGTTCAGACGGGTACGGCCTCATCCCCACAAAAGCGAACTCCTTCATTCTAAAATACAATCTCTGGCACTCCCTCAAAGTCTTCCCACAAGCCAGGGCTAAAGCCAGGATACCGCCCGTACTGGTGCCGGCTACCCAGTCGAAGCAATGGATGATTGGTTGGCCTACTGCTTCTTCTAAGCTGAGGAGTAGCTGGATTAAAACCAGGCCGCGTATTCCGCCGCCGTCGAGGCACAAGAGACTGTTGAGCGAAATTGTTATTATGAAAGCGAGAAAATGGTTTCGGTGATTTGGACAAATCCATAATAAGAGATTTTCTGGCAATTACTTGAAGAAAAAAAAAGTACTCAAATGCTACACAGGGCGGCGCTGTTAATTAATATGGGAGAATTTATTTTTCTTTAGCAGGATGTATTCGTTTAATATCTACTCCGATTAATGTAAATTAACAAATAGAACGCAAATAATCACGACACTGGCAAAAATAAAAAGCGAGTCAAACTCGAAAAGTTTAAAACTCAAATTCTGAACAATATTGAGCAATAAGTTGAAATAATTAGATCGTAACATGTTTAATAAACGAAATTCTGATTTATATACACACCAACACTGTCTAAGGATTTTGCACGATTTTTCATACAAAAGAGGTCTGTTTGAGAAGCTATAAAAGCATACTCGAGATACATAGAGGGCTATAATTTTAAGACGAGCAAGTGAATTTTAAATTCTAGTCAACAAATTCTAGTCAAGACCGTGTTTATGTCACTACTTAATTATATTTTTATAAAATTGTGGACAGATAACCACTAGATAACCCACAATCATCTGAGTCAGACAGAGACCACTGCGATTGCTAGCCCGCCTGCTCAGATTAGCAATTTTGAGGAATTTCTGATCTTTGAAGAGGACCGTGCCTCTGGGTTGATAAAAATATATTTTTTAAATATTGTTAGTTTTGTGACTAATGAAGATGACGTCACGGGTAGCTTATCCCTTTATGGGTGGGGTGATGCCTATTGTAATCTCCTCTAACTGTAGTCGGTATATTCTCTCACCGTCCTTGTTTGTGGCTGCTGTCCATACAAGCGGCGCGTTCCATGGCCGCGACTGAGAGCATATGGCTGATGACGTCACGGGTAGCTTGCCCCGGAATGGGTGGGGGTGGTACTCCGTTGTAATCCCCTCTATTTGAGCAACCCGCACTGCAACCTGAGATTTCTGCTGTACATCTGGGGATTTAATATCATCTGTCATGACTAAGGACTAAAATTTCAACCCAATAAAACCTCGGCTAAAGGCTAATCAGACGAAATGTTAAATAAGTATGATAATTTTCTTCTTCTTATCGTGTAAGTATAGTCAAGTGTGTGGCGAACTTGACTTCTCCTGGTGTCAGAGTTTTCAAACTGCTAAATGGCCTCTGACTTGCTTTGACGATAATAGCCCTACTTGGCCTGGCTTGGTGCCCTCCGAAGCACGGAAACGCTCGTGATAAATTGCCACTTTGGTCACCCATCAGGTTCCCTGGCTGTGTACGTTGCTTAACCTCACTTATCGGTTGAGATCAGCGAGCCCATGGGCTTCGAGCGCTTCATATAATAATAACATTGTTACATCTCTAGTTGCTAATTGTTGGTTGAACATTAGGTGAACATTGACCTAAATAACACAAATCCAACTCACCTATTAGCCCCAACCGCGTGCAAAATATGTAATATCTTATCAAAATTACTATTAGACATTTCTATAGGAACAAGATGTCTTGCCGTATAACCAGCATTGTTGACCGCCTCCAAATCCGCCCCGAAAACGACAAGAGCTTGCACGATTGGTGTACTCGATTGCTTCACGGCCAAGTGCAGAGGTGTATTCCCTTCTTTATCTCCTATATTTAGTTCCGCACCTCGCGAGACTAAAGCGATAGCACACTCTAATCGGCCGCGTAATACCATGACGTGTAAAGCGGTTCTGCCGTCAAAGTTGGTAGCGTTTATATCACAGTTCTTGTCGACTAGTGCTTCGATTACTTCGCGGGATATAGCCCAGTGGAGAGGTGTGCCGCCGTGTTTCATGTCTTGCTGGTAAAGTTTGGGTTG
Source organism: Aproaerema taeniolella (assembly GCA_949987775.1). Lineage (NCBI taxonomy): Eukaryota > Metazoa > Arthropoda > Insecta > Lepidoptera > Gelechiidae > Aproaerema > Aproaerema taeniolella. The sequence goes on along the minus strand of OX465258.1, from coordinate 14,134,079 downwards.
GTTATCTTGTAACACGTCGCCCACCAATCCTGGAATATTAAATTTTCTTTATCCAAGGCCCGTATACAGGAGACTCTAGTCTTGATTTTTACTTAAGTATTGCTTGTCTCTTTTACTCACTATCAAAATGACAACAAAGTGTCAGTCAAAAAGGCGCTGACTCATGCTTGCACACAGCAGCGTTGATATTGTAATACCTGTTCTGGGGGCAAATAGTGAAAATGCGTAGCTCTTCTTTCAGGTACTATAATATAAACAATTACTAGCACTTTTGTACACTTACTTTTTATTACAAACGTATACACGGTTATTATGATTAAACAACGCTTAGGAAAGTGCTATTTGCACGCCTATGAACGTATACAAGAAGAACTTATTCCGCGAGCTCTCTACCATGAATGGCGTAAGACCAGATCTTCAATCATTTCGAATATTGACATCGAATACCATTTCAAATCTTTTAAATTGATATTCGAATTATCTTCTTCGAAATGATCGAATGAGAAAGAAGTTGCGGTAGTTGGAGTTGGATCCTCCATAAAGGTCTGCCTACCACAATATTCTGTCAGAAACCTGATTACAAATGTAATGAGCGACTGTATTTGTGCGGTATCTAATTTTGTGTGTGAATAGTAGTTTGTGTGTAAGTAGATCAGAGTTTGAGTCGCATTTTTAAGACGGACCCAAGTTTCCGTCATAATTAGTCATCAGTATAGATCCCGTCACGTAAAAAGGCCGCTGGCGATGTACCTGCTCAGTGCGCGATTTATCGGCGAAATTGGTGGTATGAAGGGGACGAGACGGGGGAACGCCCCGCCACTATACCTGTGCGCGCGCGCTATTGGTACAAAGCAATAGCCTAGTCCTAGTACTTTCGGGCGCGACTGTACCCATGCACAAACTCATCCCCTTCACGATAGCTCAGCGGCCTTTTTATATGACGGGATCTATAACTTTGTTTGAGTAACAAAGAAGCGTTCGTCACTCTCAGTTCTTAACTGTACTATACTTCGCGTCAGATAGGAAGTCGGATATTGACGGCTGGTTTGGTCGAGTGGTAGTGGCACTGCCTCTTAATCGATGAGTCCTAGGTTGTGTAAAAAGCAGATGTCTTTGTTTATGTTACAATACAAGGGACCCATTACACAAGGGAAAACCTTAGTGTGGGCCTTCGAGTGTGTAGCATTTATTTATTCATTACGCTAGAAAATAGTGGGCAGGACTCTTGCTTACGATTTTAATAAAGCACAATGCCCATCTAATTCGGTAGGATTATACTGTTCGTATTACCCTGTCAAATTAGATGAAACCAATACGATATTGAAACACTATACAAGCATAGTACACCTATTTTGAAGCGTAATAGCCACTTCTTGCCTTCTTATTTGATAGTATAGTATATAAGGAAGATCTGTTGCTTTATGACGACGCTGGACTAGGATTGAAAGAAAAACTGCGATTTAAAAGAGCAACCTCATAGTTTCTTGCCTGTTCTTCTCTGAGGAAGACTGCACCTTTGCAAATAGGCGTAGTCAGTAGGGTCAAAAGAACGAATGTTTATGTATGTATTTGAGTCGTTTAATGTATGTTTGTATGGATTTCATTGTAATCTTGAGTTGTTTTAAGTGGCATCCTGAACGTCCTATTAAATAAAGATTTTTCTATTCTATTCTAACTAAGAATGTTCCAGCAGCGAAGTCTTCCCAGACGTTCTGTAAATGGCAGTAGGTGGGTCATGAAGATTTCGATTTTTTTTTCCGTAAACAGAGTAAAACTATTTTTACAACTATTTACCTTACCCGGTAAACTGCTGGTAGATCTCTTGGCAGCCGTAAGGTTGACATCAGCTCCGGCTAGTATAAGGGCGCGTACACAGTCGGGAGCATTGGCCAGGCACGCCATGTGTAAGGGCGTGTATCCTTGCTTGTTATACACGTTCAATGAGGTAGCTGTCTTATTTGCTAGGGCCTGTTTAAATTAAAAAAAAAATAGTTTTTAAAACTCGGCTTCAAAAAGAAAGGAATGGCGCACTTCAATTCCAGGGGTGATCCACTTCGGGTCGCTCAGCCAGCACAGTAAGTCATTGTAAGTATTAGTTCAGTAACGGCTTATTAATGAGCACTCGTTTGGTCTTTGTTGCGATTTTTATAGGAACTGCCTAGTTTTATCTATTGGACGTCTTTAAATTAGCTATTTAAGAAATTGCTGAATATTTTCCTACCTAACTCATTACGAATGGATTTCTGCCAAGCAAAACCTGATTATTGCTCTTTATTGCACACAGAAAAAAGTTGAATGGGCTATGTGCAAGATTTTTAAAATAATTTGATTTTTTTATTTTAAGCAGGTTTAAGGTCCCATATTCAAATAAAAAATATATCAAATAATTTTGATCATAGATATAAAAATAATTATTTTTTAAAATTTTGGTTACGATTTGTTGCTTATTACAGCATTCTACAGATTAACTCCTTTGTCAAAGTAAAAAAAAAAACGATTGACAGTTGGTTGACATATAACCTATACCGTTGCGTTTTTGAGTTTAAGTTCAACATTTAAGTTTCAATCACAGACTAACTAGAGATACGTTTCAATGTACTTACGTTTAAATGATCCTCACAGCAAAAAAGTGGACGTTTGGGACAATTCCTGTCAACCATTTTATACCAACTTTCTTTCAATTCCTTTGGAATGGTAACAAACGTCAAATCTGGTGAGTTAATGTCAGTGTTTGAACAAAGAGGTATAAAACATTTTTTGGTTCTCTCCACCGCTGTAACTCGTCAGATGCCATGTTGAGTAGCAAAGCCTGCTGCGCTGTCGTTATTAGTGTTATTCCACAAATCCGAAGAGTATTAATCACTATCGTTGAAGCAGTTCTCGGAGTCCGGTATGAATAAGGTGTAGTCGTGAGAAAATCAGTCAAAATCTAGCACTACAAGTCCGTGCAAAGTTAAATCGTAATCCGGTATGCGGTAGCAGTAAAAGACTTCAGAAAAAATTAACCAAAAGCAAAAATAAAACTCAAAAATAAACAACCAAATACAAAATGAAATAGGTTTTTTTTTATTGACATGACAGCTTGGCAAAGACACGATTGTATAATGCCGTATTTATGATTAGTTTACCCTACTGAGAAACTTTTAATTATTATATTTTTATTTCAAAAGATAGATATTTTATATATATTTTTTTAGGAAACGGGACCTTATTCCTTTATGTTAAATAAAAAATTAAACGAAATTAAAAATATTTTTAAAATGTCGTACATGGCCCATTATGGGAAGGCCTATTTAAAGAAGTATTTGTTCCCATTTCTGTAAATGTTAAGCAATAAATAAGACCTACGATAATATCACATGACCTTTCATAATCATACCGCACGCAACCCACAACTCTGTAGTAAGTAAATCTATTTACCATGTGCTGTATGTACTGGCACAATCAAAAGTAACTAATATCCAGCTCAATTCGTGGGCTTACGATGCGGAGTCTCAGGAGAGAGTTAACTAGAAATACCTTAGGTTACCAGACAGTTGACTATAAATTGTTTAACATTTTTAAAAATAAAAGTCTACAGTTTACAGTATGACAAACTTTTTAGTTGACTGTATATTTTTTTTAATGTAAGCAGTATGTAAGTATGATGTAGCATTTATAAGCTTTGAAGTTTGCAATAAAATAAATTGAAATTGATAATATAAACTATAAAAACGGCGTTTTAATTTTGTTTATTTGGTATAGATTCTTTCGCTTATCGATATATAGGTTTACTTCGTATCAAGTTGCGTTGAAAAAAATGAAATGAAATTTTTTTTATTTCTGAGAATACTTATACATAATCTTACTTGAGGCCAGTCCAGTAAACAATAATAATCTGCATTTCTGTCCTCGACAGTACGTATATTTCTAACGAGGACGTAGTAATCAAGATAATAGGTACATGTGAAGTAAACACGGATACATAAAGGGAGATAAAATGTGGTAGACAATTTCATTCATAACTATAACGTTTATCCATTATTAAAATGGCTGGTGATCTTAAAAATCCAGAAGAAGTCCAGAAGAAGAAGGAAGTCTTATTATTACGAAGAGGGCCCCGAATACAGTGTTTTTGAACGCATTTACCGAATCCAATCCACGTCCAAATCTGTTACCTTTGACACATGACTGGAAGAGATCCCCTAATGGGATAAGTCCGCCTTTGTATCTTAAATTTAATTTAATTCTAAGTACTATATTTTGCTCCTGTGAGAATATTGACATACATACATTTTGTATCGCGCTAATTTTTGAACGGAATCGAATAAGCTTTTTTTCGGAAGTTATGTTGAGAAACATAAGTTCAGTCGTTAACGTCATTGGCAAGGTATTGCGCTATTTTTAGACAGATGATTAAACCAAATGTGATCAATTTTCGAAAGTCACTTATGTTGCATATGAACGCTATTTAATTAGTTCGTGCAAAGCACAGATGTACGTGTTTGTGCCCCTAGCAGAAACGTATTGGGCTGACGATAGTAGGTATTATCAAGATAGGATACAATATGCTTTAGGATTAGGGCTGGGTATTGTCGAGGCAGAGAATCAGGGCTTTTTAAAAATCCTGCGCCAACCTCATCCATTGACATCGTCGTCAATTTGACGATATATCGTATAAAATATGTAATGAGCAAATTATATGTGAGATTTATTATATTTGGTTATAATATAAGTTTTATTATATACAAGGTGTTTCAAAAAACCCAAAAAAAAGATCATTCAAAATTAATAAAAATGTAGCTATTAATTATATGAAACTTTCATTTTGAAAGATGTCAAACTGTGCAACTGATTACTAGAGTGGCGACTATTTCACTTTTAAAATTAAATTTTTGAATTTATTTTTTTGTGTTTTTTTAAACACCTTGTATATGTTAATATATGTTATTATTTTTAATTTTAATTTACTATATTTAAGTATTAATAATATAAACCCCTCTCTTATTTGGTTTTTCTTTCCGTTGTGCGAAATTCTCTCTTCCCGTCTCGTACATTATTTCTCACTGGTTAGGTTGGCTGGAAGAGATCTCTTCTAGAGATAAGCTCGCCTTTGTACACTATTTTGTTATGTAAATGATTCTTACTTTGTTTGTGCAATAAAGAATTTATCTATGAATATTTGCATGCCATATGATTGGTGGATTATGAGATGCATTTCTTTTAATATATTATCATTGTAATTACCATTATCCGTGCAAATAAAGACATTTCATTTCATTTACATTATAAAACTATTACAACTTACGTTAATAATTTCCTTGTTACTAGCAGCTGCATAATGAAACACCGTATTTCCATCGCAGTCCACAGTATCTAGAGAGCACTTCAATGACACCAGACTTTGTACCATTCGCACATTACACGTTTTTACTGCCACCTGTGAAATAATAAGGGAAGATTTTCAATTAGTTAACGAAACTGTAAGGGGTGATTCTCTCCATGAAACTGAACAACTTATACCCGAGAAACATATATGAAATAATAATTTAAATTAAAAAAATAATTTATAATTTAAAAAAAAAATTACTTTCCATATAAAGGCAAATCAGCTGTTCGCACTAGTTGTTTTTTTAAAAAGCGCTCGTAGCCCATTGGCGTTCATTTATCTTAATCCATCAGTGAGATTAAGCAACGTACACGGAGGAAGGGAACTTGATGGGTGACCAAAGCGGCAATTTTTCACGAGCACTTTCGTGCTTCGGAGGGCACGTTAAGCTGTCGGTCGCGGCTGTTGTCGATTGACTACAGTCATTATACCCAAGTCAGAGGCCATTGCGCAGTTTGAAGACTCTGACACCAAGGTTAGCCAAGTTCGCCACACACTTGACTATATCTTCACGCTAAGATTTTTTTTATATTTTGAAATATGTTACTTAGGATAAGTCGTTCAGTTTCTTGGGCTGTTTCGCATCCTTAATTATCGCTCACTAATTTAAAGTCACCCAATACATATTGTTTAAAAATAGAACGGGCAAGTGGGAGTCGGACTCGCGCACGAAGGGTTCCGTACCATTACCTATAAAACCGGCCAAGTGCGAGTCGGACTCTATAAAAAACATTATCTCTATAAAAACGGAAAAAGAATCACGTTTGTTAGATGGGAGCCCCCTTAAATATTTATTTTAGTGTTTGTTGTTATAGGACCAATAGAAATAAATCATCTGTGAAAATGTCAACTGTCTAACTATCACGGTTCATGAGATACAGCCTCGGACAGACTTTCTATAAAAACGATCAAAAGAATCACGTTTTTTGTATGGGAGCCCCCTTAAATATTTATTTTATTTCAGTTTTTTTGTTATAGGGCACATAGAAACACATCATCTGCGAAAATTTCAACTGTCTAACTATCACGGCTCATGAGATGCAGCCTGGTGACAGACGGACGGACGGACGGACAGACGGACAGACGGATGGATGGACGGACAGCGGAGCCTTAGTAATAGGGTCCCGTTTTTTCCCTTTGGGTAGGGAACCCTAAACAAACTAATATTATTCATAGCTAGACAATAATTATTAATCATCCGCATGACCTTTACTACAAAACATACGTACAATATTGAGTCATCGATATAAGTGACGCACACAAAAAATCTTTTGGCAGTTAGTCAAAGATTTATAAGGGAGGACTTTATTATAATAGCACAATAATAGTGTATTGTTTAATACGTCAATACTTTTTAGATGGCTTAAGCTGAATATTACGTCTTCTTTTGATAGTGTAGGTGCAGTAAGAACTGGCAACCTGACTCACATTGATGTAAATTTTTTTTATTACACTTATAATTGTGCATCCACAGACTTACTACGATTTGCACCAAAGCTTTAAACATATTTAACTCTGTTGTCAAAGCAACAAAATTTGTCAAATTAATCAAAATTAGTCTCGCTAAATACGTTTAGCACTTTGGTGCAAGTCGCCCTACATGTCTGCCCTTGTCTCATTAATTACATTAAAAATTGGATTACTTATTTATCTTTTTTTTTTAATAAACGCTACACACTCAAAGGCCCACACTAAGGTTTTTCCTTGTGTCGTGGGTCCCTTGAAACACACAAAGACAAACACAAACACCCATGACCCGAGAACAAACATCTGATTTTTACACAAATGTTTGCCCAGACTGGGGATCGAACCCAGGACCTGCCGATCAAGAGGCAGCGTCAATACCACTCGACCAAACCGGCCGTCGACCAAATCATTATTAACAATCTTTTGTTAGATGAAGAGAAGCGTTCAGTACGTATCCGAGAAATATCAAATATCGACAAGGTAAGAGTGGTATAGTCAAGAGCAGGTCACGCTTTACACTACCAGTTTAAGCTGAGCTCTGATTCATACAGCGCGCCATACAATGCATGGCCGGTCCAAAGTCCAAAGTGACAAGCTTGATGTGCTCTTGAGTGTACCCCACGGTGTGTCTGGACGTCCGATAGAAGAAAGGCAAAGGCGGTATAAGCTCGTGCAGCTCATGTGCACACTCCGCGAAGTACCTACATCTTGTATAAAACATATAGGCAAGCTACTTTGCGTCTATGAGCTATGTTTCGGAGTTTACTTTTCATACATTAGTGAATATCGTAAAACAACAAAACAAATTCAAGCATGATTCATTAAATCCCAAATTCATTGTCTTTACCGCAATAATCTTTTAAATGAAAGCTTTGTCACGTCTGTTCTTATATCTGTGGAATAATTCGCAGTTTTAAGGAAAATTAGAAAAATTTAGTGAGTCATAAAGTCATAAAAGAGTGCATTGACCTAATTTACTTTTTGTTTACGTCGTCCCTTCTACACTGATATTATGAAGAGGAAAGATTCTTTTTTTTGTATGTTTGTAACGAATACACTCAAAAACGATTTAAAAAAAAGAAACCTCGATGCGCCATATAAAACTGGTTTCTACTTATTTATTTTGTAATTTCTAGGTACATAATTTGTACTTTATACTTTGTGTTGTTGCTTTTTCGTGGAACTCCATATTATTACTAATGAAAGACATGATTTTTACATTAGTTGCGCTAAGATTTAGTTTAAACCAGAGGTTCCCAAACTTATTTCGTCTAACGCCCACTTTGAAAATCATTTATTTTAAAGCGCCTCCCATTTTTTTCACTTTAAAAACCTCAAAAACGTATTAATCTCACCTGAAGTTTAATTAAACCTACAGGATGTCCGGTGGCAGAATTCGGATTTAAAATGAATAAAATAAAAGATTTAAAAAATATTTTAATAATATTTATAAAAACGAAATGCGGGTTTTATTTTATAAAAAACTATTTCATCCAAATGTTTTCCATCACATTGGACACACTCTTCCACTCTGGCCTCAGTATTCTGTGCCACTCGCTGAAGCAAAGGTGCTAGGATGGCATTAATCTCGCGATATTTTCTTTAAGCGCTGCGATGGTCGTTGGGTAGGTTTCGTAAAATTTACTCTTGAGGTACCCCACACAAAAAAGTCAATGGGGGTCAGATCTGGTGACTGACCTCCCAGGAATTTCGCCAAATCGGCTTATCAGTTTTCCAGGGAAGGAATTTCGATGAAGTGCCATGGTCTCTCTAGCAATGTGAGGGGGTGGCGCCAACTTGTTGAAACCATGTGTGCGCAGTAAAGGCGAGATGTTCTCTTAATATTGACAGAAAATAATCGTTCAGCAAGCGCTGATAAGAAACAACGTCCACACTTATTGCTTGCCCCAGATGAGTTTCGAAAAAAAAATGGTGTAATTCCACTGCTTGATAATGCACACCATCCTCACATTGGGACTGTGCAAAGGCTGCTGATATAACGGCAATTCTGCTTATTTACACGTGTTACCGTACAAAATCGCAGTAACATTGTCTCGCAGAAACTTTTACGCAAATTGTAATCGTTAGGCTTAAGTGTTTGGAAAATCTGGATTTTAAAAGGGCGAAATTTAAGATTCTTCTTCTATATTTCATGCACGATAGTCCTTGGGAGCCCTATAGGCAGTCGCTTTCTTGCACACGGATTGACGCGGATTTTTTTAGCTGTTCGCTAAGAGTTCAATGTTTTCATTGGTTCTGGACGTCTGGCTAGGCCCCGGCCAAAGATTGCTTGTTGCCGAAGATTGCTTGTTACCGAACCTGCTGCTCGAAACTTCGGCACTCACAAACGAAACAGTTCTTTACTTGGAGCATCACGTAATCATTGAATATTATATCGTGAAAACAATTTCGACGTGCATCATTCGCTTTTGAATACGCTTCGATTGCGAACGCTCTTTGTTCACCTGTCCAATGCGACATCGTGATTAAAAATCTGCATGAATGACGAAACTAATTTACTTTATTGCTCATCTCTTCTGCTTCCCCCAAGTCTGAATTTTGCCACCGGACACCTGTTTATTCTAAATTTTTCTTATCAGAGAGAGCCATAATAACGCAACTTTGTAATATTAACAACAATAGATATACCTATTTTTAAAGGTGTCTTCTGAGGTGGGGACCTCACCTTCGACACATGAAGACACGAATATTTTTCAGTGTTTGATACGACCTATTATTAATATCTTAAGATATAAATAGCGTTGTGAACGCATTAAAAATAATAATGTTTTAATTTATTTTTAGTTTATATTTATACAATAAAACAAGATATAAATATGAACTAATAAATTGATGTTACGTAGTAGGAGGATTTTAATTTCAGTGAATTTTAAAATATGAAGTAGCTGAAGTTATAAATCTCCCATCGCTCCCTGAAATCACATCAGCGCCCCCCAATTTTTTCTGGGCCCCTTACTTCCCCTCTAGGCCTCCAGCGCCCACAAGGAGGCGTTATCGCCCACTTTGGGAAACACTGGTTAAACTAAGACACGCGAAGATGATGTAATAGAAACCGGTTGCACAAAAAATATATAATAAACAAGTGGAACTAGTGTAAATAAAACGGGCAAGTGCGAGTCGGACTCTATAAAAACCATTATCTCTATAAAAACTGAAAAAAAATCACGTTTGTTGTATGGGAGCCCCCTTAAATATCTATTTCATTCTGGTTTTTAGTATTTGTTGTTATAGGGCACATAGAAATACATCATCTGCGAAAATTTCAACTGTCTAACTATCACGGTTCATGAGATACAGCCTGGTGACAGACGGACAGATGGACGGATAGCGGAGCCTTAGTAATAGGGTCCCGTTTTTTCCCGTTGGGTACGGAACCCTAAAAATCATGTCTTTCATTGGTAATCTACTTATTTTGTTCTAGTCTTAAGAACTTAAATTGCCAGATGTTATCTGACTACGTACTGTAGAGGTTCTATTACCTCTACGTTTACCATCTTCTTTGACGGCCGGTTTGGTCGAGTGGTAGTGGCGTTGCCTCTTGATCGACTGGTCCTGGGTTCGAATCCCAGTGGGGGAAATATTTGTGTAAAAAGCAGATATTTGTTCTCGGGACATGGGTGTTTGTGTCTGTCTTTATGTGTGTTCCAAGGGACCCACGACACAAGGGAAAACCTTAATGTGGGCCTTTGAGTGTATGGCGTTTTATTTATTTGTAATGCCTTTAGCCGATGGTTCCAACTTCAAATGATTCGGGTCATTTGGCGCCTTTTGTGCATAATTGACGCATTACCTTCCGCGGCTTAGGCCGTGAAGATTAGGTATCGCTCTATTAAATAACTTAAACTGATTAACTGGCTTTTCCTGGTCCTCACCACCTCGACCCCACTACCAGCTCCCTCAGAGCTAAGCTATAGTACCTAAGAAAAAAGATATCTTACCATCAAAGGAGTCGCGCCAGTAGATGGATCAACCACATCAATTTGCTTTTGGACTTCTGAATCGTTGAACAACTCATACTGTCCGAAATGGGCCGCTATGTGTGCTATTGACCATGACTGGTGTTCTGATAGCAGATCACACAGCCTTTGAAGAGTAGGAACTGTGCACTGAAAAATATATTATTTTTAGTAGGTAATACAAAAAGTAGCAATACGGTCTCTTGAAAGAGAAAGAAAACAAAGAAATCTTTTCACATTTATTTTTATATTAATGCTAATTTATGATAAATAACGAAGTAGCTCATGACTTCGTTCATGTGGAAAAGTGCAAAAAATCAAAATAATTACTTTTCCATGTGAAAGAAAAAAAAGCAAACACACTTTCATATTAATTATAATATAAATAAGTTAGTATAATACTTTTTTACAGACAAAAAGCTAGTCCAGATCTACACTACATAACTACCCCATTACTGTTCAACTTATTTACTGTCTTAGAAAACAAAACATTCGTAGCCCATATTTCTCATCATTTCATGGCTATCTGACAATGTCTATGCACCATCGTTATCTGAGTATTAGTATGTTCTTTTTATCATAAGATAAATAATTCAATTTATGACCTGTAACTGTAACATACCATGATTAAAGCCTGAATCGTACACTGTAATAATAACAGTTAATGTCTATTTCTAAAGGCAAAAAAATTAAATGTCTATTTCTAAAGGCATGTGTAGCTGTATCTGAATATTAGTGTTGTCATGTTGTAAGTGAGATGGAGACAAGGCCCAGGCTCAGCATGTCACAGATGATTTGGTCAAGCCCTGCTTGGCATGCCTGCTTATAAAGTTCTACGTTTAGGCAAAAAATGAACTGTTCCCATTGAAAAAATATAAAAAATAGCGAGGAGCTTTTGAATAAACTGGAGCGTCTCCAAAACTTATGCATCCGCTTCGTATTCGGATTGCGTAAGTACGACCACGTATCCCACTTTCGTGCTCAACTCAAGTGGCTCCCTATTCGCCTTCGGAGGAATACTCACATTTTATGCTTACTATATAAAATTCTTTTTTCTCCCTCTTACTTAAGAGACCGCTTCAAATTCTCGCGCCCTACTGACCAACCCTGTCGGAGTAACGTGAGAACTAATTTGGCTATTCCCTCTCACCAAACTGATTTTTTCTCGTGCTCTTTCACGGTCCATGCGGCAAGGTTGTGGAACTCTCTCCCGCCCACTATTCGCGAAAGTCCATCTTACCCGTTTTTAAGAAGAGAGTAAAGGAGCACTACCTCTCCCTTAGTTACCCGTGTGTGTAGTTATGTATATATTTATATAGATATATATGTATGTGTTTGTATGTATGCATTTGTATGTATTATAGATATTTATTATTTGTTTAGGTAATAAAGTATGTTTTTTGATTTAATTTAAATTGTATTGTAAGTTTCATTTTCTGTCTTGTTTTCTTTTTCACGTTATTGTGCACGTCGTACTCACCTCACTTCGTCCAATCTCTCTTGTTAGGTCTGCTGTAAGAAATTTCTACCTAGAAATAAGCAGTGCCTGTTGTGTCGTCTCTCTCTTGTATGTTTATTTTTGTATGTCTATTGTGTACAATAAACAGTAAATATAAATAAATAATAATATTTTTTTCATAAATGTGTTCTTTGAGTGATACTGGTTCAGGATTCTGAATATAGCTAGGAGGTTCTTTTTCACCCAGTATAAAACTCCTGTTTCATTAAAAGTTTTATAGATTTTATAAATTACAAACACTACCTACCTAGCAATTAAGTACACAACAGCGCATTAGATCACATTGACTGTTAAACTGCCATATAACATAATGTATCATTTCCTACTGCAAGCATATGTTATTAAAAATGTTTTTATTTTTTTGCTTACTTCTTTTGTGATTTTAACGTAAAGAGGAACTCTTTCCTTGAAGACAATGAATTTCTCTTCAGCAACATCTCTGTGTTCAGCCCGGAATAAGCTAAAATAAAAAAATATGTTTAGTAAGATTAATCATACAAAGACATAAAAGTCATATGCAAAAAAGACAATCACAAAATGGGTTACACAGCCTGTAAACTTTAAACCCTCATGCGATTCTTGCACACCCGTATGTGTTGGATTTTTATCGCACACACCGTAAACAAGCATGCAACGGGTTAATAAATGTGAACAATTTATTCACTAAGAGTATGGATGGGGCACAGAAACTTTTTTTTTTTTTGTTACACAAAATATTCGGTGGCTATAAATAAATTAGTAGGTAAATAAGCAAAAATTAAGAGACTGGTTTAGCCAAAGAAACTGAACAACTTTCATTGTGGAACATAGGCTAATATGTAAAAAAAACATTTTCCCCTCAACATATTGAGCAGTCGACCATTTGACTTTAGTATTTAGTCATTTTTTTTTATATTTTCATATGGGTTTCCTGGGGAAATTTGTTTAGTTTCATACAGGGAATTACTCTCTAAAGTTTCATTAACTAATTTTAAAGTCACCCTATACACTACTCTGTTCCAATTTCAATCATACATTTCATGAGAAATTAAAAAATCATCTGCAGAGAAACCACACAGATTGTGATCCAAAATCACTGGTGTATTAGTGAAAAATGTTAAACCACTTGAAAAAAAATACAAAAATGAAATATTGTACAAGTTTCCTAGAATGCCACGAAACTTTTGAATCTTCTATACATATCTACACTAATATTATAAAGAGGAATTTTTGTTTGTAACAAATAAACTTAAAAATTACTGGACCGATTTCAAAAATTCTTTCACCATTAGGATGCTACATTATCTCTGAGTAACATAGGCTACATAACTTTCCCGAATTCCCATGGGAACGAATTCCCGAGCGGCATGCTAGTACTATATAAAATTGATGTTCCCGACTCACTGACTCATTAACACCCAGCCAAAACTATTGAACCTACAAAGCTGAAATTGAGCATGAGGGAACCTTTTATAACATAGGCAAAAGGAAGACTTTAACAAAGTCCCTGGCATCCTGTAGCTATAGTATATTCGTAAGAAGAACTAGACAAGTAAGTATTATGGTTTTCCGCATCTATGTTAGGTATGAAAAGGAAAAAACTATGAGAAAAATTTAAAAATATTTAAGTCGATTCACTGACCTGTACATTTGATGCAAGCTCTCCGTAAACGGTTTGTGTAAGACAATTTCATAAAATTTTTCTTTAGAATTCTTACTATCCAAAGGGAACTTAGGACCATATAACAACATAGAATCCTCCCGGTAATGGATGGGCCTGGACAAATAGTTATCTGACCGGACCTCTAAGACCTTAGTCGGTGACTCCTCAGTCCCCAACAGACCGCGGAAAACTGCGAAAATATGCGTGAAATGAAGAAAATCTTTCTTTTCGGTGATAAAAATTATAAATGGAAAGTAAAAGTGAAATAAACTTTATAGTCATAAGTCAAAAGACTTACACGAGTTCAGCATTTTGTCCACACACGAACTCCTCAAATACACTTCACATATATGTTGCACTAAGAAATTAATTTATTGCACTAACAATGCACTAACATCGCACTTCAAAATCTGTCTGACAGACTGATGACAGAACAAGAAAATTCATAGAGGAATTTTCAACTTTTCTTGTTAGTTGTCATTTTTCCCTAATCATAGACAAAACAGTAGCTATAGCTCTGCCCTCTTGTGACATTATGATAAACTAAAAACGCCATGACGCCATATCAAAAGCGCCATTTCTGCAAAATAATTGGTATTTAAAAACTTTTGCTCTTTGCTTTACACTGCGTAGTCCCCAGAATCTTCCGAATTCAAATGATATTTAGCAGGGGTGGTTTTTAACCGACTTCAAAAAAAGGAGAGGTTCTCAATTCGGGTGTTTTTTTTATTTTATGTTTGTTACCTTAAAACTCCGTCATTTGTAGACCGATTTCAATTTTTTTTTATTAGTTCGGAAGCATCTATTTCCAGATTGGTCCTATAAAATTTTTATCGAAATCGCTTCAGTAGTTTAGGTCAAAAAAAACTGAAATTTACAAAAAAAACATTCCTCTCTATTTACCATATTCCGCTATGAATTCACCTATTTGCTGTTTTACCCGTAACCACTACTTACTCGTGAACATAGCTTTAAAAAATTATTTCACCCTTTTTGAAGGCGGGTCAATTTTTTTGTTAAAAGTATTTTATGTTAGGTAATGATTCTGGGAGGCTCTGTGGGTTGAGGGCCGTCTGGTTCGCGACCACCCTCCTACCGAAGTCCGACGCCAAACAGCTTGCCGTTTTCCGTCCATCGTCGACCTCATCTATGACCTTGTTCAGATTGAGGTCAAGAGTTAACCCATCTCATAATAAAATAAAAATTCTATTGTGCGCCTAGGCATCGACAAGTTTACATTCCTTTTGAATGTCCAGCAACTTAGAATAATTTTTAATATGTCTTAGAATACCTAAATATAATTAATCTAAGCCCGGCAACTTGTTCCACACAAACAGAATTGTAGGTATATGTAATGCCAAAAACAGAGACTAAATAATAAGTCGAAAATTTTTCCTGTTTGAAAATAACTTAACATAACTTACACCTTCAGTCCTTTAACGGAAACTGTACGAAAATACGTTTGGGTCTTTAAGTTTACAGGCGCTGTCACTATCGTACTCGGCCTGCTGGCCTCAAACATATCTGTTTATGAATCTATTTAATAAATTACGCGCGATATCATATGTGTTTGTTTAGCGAAAATGATACCTACCTATCAAAATTTTTAGCCGTGTGGTGATCGGTTGAGAATAACACCACCCCATCTCTTTCTGTGGGTGTCGTAAGAGGCGACTAAGGAAACACAAATGAGACCTGCCTCCTAATAATCCATCCCAGGCAACGACACTTCATTTTTTTTTCTGAATCTGAGGTGTCGTCTTATGGTCTCATGCGGTGTGGTAGGCTCTGTAAAGGTACCGAAGTCCGACGCCAAACAGCTTGCTGTGTTCCGTCGGTGCGTGGGAGTACCAGTGCCTTTATAGAAATTTTCTGGGTTAACTTGCTCCATCGTCGACCTCATCTTTGACCTTTATGGTCAAGATTGAGGTCAAGAGTTAACCCATCTTATAATAAAAAATAATAATAAAAAAATCCTCACCTGGTAGCAGTCTACGCTGCTGATCAACGGACGAGGCTCTGACGTACTACAATCCATTTACTTGACAATCCATTTACAACCATTTACTTGGTTTCTTTACTTGATATTGGCGACTTCGCAATTCTACACTTTCATTTATGATTAAAATATTCAGACATTAGCAAAATCACGATCACAAATTAATAATAGTAATGTGTATCACGATTAAAGAAGCCTTTTTCAAAAGAATTGAATTTGATAATATAAAAAGTAGACAAGCAGAAACAAAAAAACATGCATACAAAAATATAAAAAAGTATTATGTGAAAAAAAGTACATCGGGTAACAAATGATTAATTTTTCAAATATTAATTCAAGGTTATCGAATGAGATGCCATAGGAAGGAGGTGCTATGTCAAGTCAAGGTCTTCTATTATTACCACCTTAGAAGCCTGTTTTAAAGCTAGACAAAATTAAACATAAATCAGTTTCGAAAAGTTATTCGTGTGGGATAACGTCCTTCAAGTTCTAAAGAATTTTTCGGTGAGTCGTGTAGACCTAGATTCCGACTAGTGATTTATTCTCTTTAGTACTCTTAGGTACTATAGGTTGACTGAAGGAAATCTCCTCGTGGGATAAGTCGGGTTTTGTAAACTTTAATTGTTGTAAACTTATCCTTTTCGTTATAATTCTACAATATAACTGAGCATACAAAACAGGTGGTCCAAAAGGTGGCGTTAAGAATTTTTTTTAGATTCTTCCCCCCTGGGTGAATCTGAAAATACCTCATGTATATTCCGCGTTTTTTTGTAGTTTAGAAGTTATGATTTTTTGAAAACTTTTTTCGAATTCTCTACTAGCGCTGTTTTAAAAAAATCATAACTTGTTTAATTGTAAGAATTTTCAAAAAAACTTTTGTGCACCATTATCACCTTGAATCGTCCTTTCATGTGATAATTAGGCCACAGTCTTCATTATAAGTTTTCAAAAAAACGTTCGAAAGGGAAAATTTTTAAATTTACGATAAACGGAGGATAATTTTCAAAAATCATTTAAAAAAACTAAATGACTGTTTCATAGGTTCAAACTTAAAAACTTCAATGATTCCTCAGCTAACCAAATAATTTTAAAAAAAATTGGTCTTACTGGCCGATTTTTCGATGAAATCGGTGTCTTAGGTGAAAATGCGCTTAGAAAATTTTATGTTCGAAAAAATTGTTATAGCTTGTTTTTTCATCTCAATAACAGGCATTATAGTTCTTGAGATGAAAAAAAAACATTTTTAAAATTAAACAAGCTATGATTTTTTAAAGTAGCGCTGGTAGAAATCCATACTTCCTTTCCTCTCCAAAGTGCTTGAAAAGCTTGTTCACCAACAAATTACTAATTTCCTTCTTAATAACAATCTTTTCAATCCCCTCTAATCCGGTTTCCTCTCCGGTCATAGCACGACTACTGCTCTTGTCAAGATCACTGATGACATTCGGTTAGGAATGGAGAATCAGCAGCTCACTGTGCTCACTCTGCTTGACTTCAGCAACGCTTTTAACACGGTCGATTACGATGTATTGCTTAAGCCACTCAGTTCTCTCAACATATCTCCTGGAGTGATTGATTGGTTTCGCAGTTATCTGCTCGGGCGAAGGCAGCGCATCCGTATTGAAGATTCCTTCTCTACTTGGCATGATGTGTCTGCTGGAGTCCCACAAGGTGGCGTCTTACCACCTCTTTTATTTTCCATCTTCATAAATTCGATATCATCCTCTCTTTCGTGTTCCTATCACATGTACGAAGACGATTTGCAAATTTACGCGCAATCCCCTTACAATAATATTGATGAAGCAATCCTGAAAATCAACCTGGATCTGGAATCTATATCCAACTGGAGTAGGAATTTTGGCTTGAAAGTCAATCCAGCTAAAACACAATCCATCATAATAGGTAGCCCGTGGTTTATTCTAGGATTGACAATTTACCGTTCTCTAAAACGGTCAAGAACTTGGGCATCTTGTTTGACAACTGTCTTACATTCCATGTAAATAAAGATTTCTTAATTTAAGACTTAATTAAGACTTCCTCTTAGGTGGCCGAAGTCAATAGGAGGATGTTTGCCTCTTATTTTTCCCTGCGGCGTCTTCGTAATTTTCTTCCAACGAGGACTAAAATATGTCTCGCTCAATCGCTCCTGCTTCCCATACTGGATTACGCGGATGTCTGCTACCCAGACCTTTCCTCCGAGTTGCTTAATAAACTCAAACGTCTTCAAAATTTTTGCATTCGTTTCATTTTCGGGCTCCGCAAATATGACCATGTCTCCAGTTTCCGTTGTCTACTAAAGTGGCTGCTGATTCGTCAACGGAGAGACCTCTGTATCCTTTCTTCACTCTATTCTGTCCTAATACTCCCTTCTACTCCTAATTACCTCAAATAGCGTTTCTCTTACCGATCCTTTTCTTTAAATCGCACACTTCGCACATTCTTCCGATTTCTACTCTCACTCCTTTACAGTCCAAGCCATCCGCAAGCGGAATGCTTTGCCAGAAGAAATTAGGCGGGCTCCTTCTCTGGATTCCTTTAAGAATCGCCTAAAAGCGCATTTCCTTAAGAAATAATTATATTTTTTATTTTATCAACTAGTCTTTCTCTCGTCCTTTTGTTTACGCTTTGTATG
Source organism: Aproaerema taeniolella (assembly GCA_949987775.1). Lineage (NCBI taxonomy): Eukaryota > Metazoa > Arthropoda > Insecta > Lepidoptera > Gelechiidae > Aproaerema > Aproaerema taeniolella. Next base: position 14,115,475 of record OX465258.1, on the reverse strand, counting down.
TATATTTATTGCTATAGATAGGTATATACTTATATTTATTTTATATACTTATATATTTGGTTTGTATTTCTACATATTTTAAATAGGTACTAATTTTTTTTATCATTAATATTTGCACCACCCGCTTCTGTTTTACCTTCTTATTATTTCTCCTCTAATCCAAGGTTGCCTGGAAGAGATTGCTATTTAGCAATAAGGCCGCCCTTCTGTACACTTTCTTGTTTTTGTTTGTTTTTGTATGTTTATATTTATGTGTGTGCAAATAAAGAGTTAAATAATAATAATAATAAAAAATTCTAAAAACGCTTTCTAAAAATCATAACTTCTAAACTACAAAAAATTGCGGAACAAACATGAGGTATTTTCGGATTCACCCAGGGGTAGGGAATCTACGAAAAATTCCTTGAGGTCACCTTTTGGGCCACCCTGTATAAGTGAATTTAATTATTTAGGAATCTTTTTAGTATTTTTTTATATGGCATATAAATAATTACGTAGTATTGCATAACTGTGACATGAAGTTGCCTGGAAGAAATTGCTTTCAAGTTAATGTGCGTCGATGTACTTAAAGAAATATATCTTATTTTACAGTCACTTTTGGTCAAAGCTCGCCTGGACAAAATGTTGGAAAGTAAGTATCAATAGGTAACACATTGAAGTCAGTATAAAGTTTAAGGAATATTGGCATTAGTGCAGGCGCCAAAGGTAGTTGAATATGCACAAAATATGAGGATATGAGTATGAAAAATCGTGCAATATCCCTAGACCGTGTTAATGTGTATAGTTTTAAACTCAGAAAAGCTTACCTATATCTAAGATGATCGAAAAAAAAATAGAATAGAATAGAAAAAATCTTTATTTTATAGGACATTCAGGATGCCACTTAAAACAAGTCAAGATTACAATGAAATACATACAAACATACATTAAACGATTTAAATACATACATACGCATTCGTTCTTTTGATCCTACTGACTCTACGCCTATTCGCAAAGGTGCAGTCTTCCTCAGAGAAGAACAGGCAAGAAACTCTGAGGTTGCTCTTTTAAATCGCATTACAAATTTTCTTATTTACTCATTTTAGCTAAATCTGAAATAACTTTAGAGCTGAGCAGTTCATTCCCATGGCTGCCTATCTGATAGATAATCAAAAATGTTGTAATAGGCCTTTTTGCAAAGTTTTTGTTTAATTACTGTCTTAAATTTGTCCAAAGGTAAATTTTGAATACACATGGGAATCTTATTATAGAAACGTATACATTGAACCATAAAAGAGTTCGTGACCTTGTGGAGACGACTGTCTACTAGTACATCCAGTTTATGCTTGGTCCTAGTATTCACCTTGTGCCTATCGCTATTTTTCTTAAACAAATGTTCATTTTTCTTCACATATAAAAGATTGTCATATATATATTGGGATGCAAGTCAGAATATCTTTTTCTTTGAATATTTGTCTAAGAGACATTCTAGGTCTCATTTAATAAATCGCGCGAACAGCCCTTTTCTGCAGAACAAAGATCTTATTTATATCCGCAGCATTACCCCACAATGGACCAACATCAACATCAAGAAAATATTTTTTTACTTTATTTCAAAAAAATTGCCAAAAGTTGCACTGTTATTATAACATTTTTTAAATTGGCGTTATGGTCTACATTTTCTTGTTATTAGTATCTGTGATGTATGCCTGTTCTGTTTTGGTGTTTGTGTTATGTTATTTTTAACTTCCGACGAAAAAGAGGGAAGTTTTAAGTTTGACGCGTAGATCATGTGTCTGTTTGTGGCATCGTAGCTCCTAAACGAGTGGACCGATTCTGATGCGGTTTTTTTTCAAAAGATGGTTCTTAGCGATAGTTTATGTAGATTTGTTCAGGGGTTTGAAAATCATCAGTTCATTTCCTAGTTGACAAAAGGTTCGTACGAACTTTCATAGGTTCGACTGATTTGTTTGTGTACTGTTACTTCGGTGGTATTTCCAAGACATGCTGACCTTGAGTTGATGCTGTAGCATTAAATAGTCTGCGGGATACCCAACTCCTCAAAACTTACAGCATATATTGCGTTGGGGCTCAGAATAGTCTATTTTTACTTGTCCCCCAGAGAACGCATTAAATGTGACTGAGTGCATGACTGAATACAATTTTTTTTGCAGCTGTCCAGAATCTGTTCGATGAAGATAAGCAGCCATTAACAACAGTATTAAAGGTCACCTCGGACGACTTTGAGTCCCGGCCGGTCATTCAGCAGGAGAAAGATGGTAGTATGACACTGTACGGTCCCAAAGTTTACGTGGACGATGACTACAAATCCTCGGACGATTACTATGAGATAGTTCTGCGCAAACCCTTCACGGAGCAAATGAAGTTTTACAGGTTTGTTAATAGAGTGTGAAATTGAAAACATTTGACAAATTTCGAGGGATGATTACGATGATTACCCATGATTACGAACAACTTTTTCTATGGGACCAACTTACGTCATATCAGCCTATTGCAGTCCACTACTAAACATAGGCCTCCCCCAAGGTGCACCACCTTGCACGACCTTGCACGATCCTCCGCTATTTGCATCCAGCCACTACCCGCTGTATTTTTTCCTACTAAAAAATAAAAATCAGTTGTTCCATACATTTTGGTTGAGTAGGTATTGAACTGTTGTATGGAACAGCCTTGACCTAAACAACTAGACTTCCAATCGCGCTCAAAAAGTGTCCGCGGCAAATGCTCATCACAACGATTGGGCATTATTTTTGATAGGTTTTCTCACTCTTTCATTCTACTGTTCAGTGCTTTTATCCTGCTCACTCATCCGTCAGTTCGTTCGAAAGTTCGGACATTTTTTGGTTGACGTTTCTTTGAGATTGGGTATCTAGTTGTTTTATTATTTAACAGTGGGAACAGCAGATTTTTATTTTTAGAAGGAAAGTTGTCCCCATAAAATTACGATCATTTTTTTTCACCCATAAATCTTGAATTGTTTTTGTCATCCCTCAAAGTTTGTCGAATGTTTTCAATTTCACCCTGTAGGTTATTAAACGTTTATTTAACAAATAAGAACATTAATTGCCGACCACTCCTTCCTCTCAAACACACAATAGGTTGACTGGAAGAAAGCCCCTTGTGGGATAACTCCGCCTTGAACTTTTTTCCCGTAATGTGTCTTGTATAAATTATTGTACACACAATAAAGAATAAATACACAATAAAGATATTGCTTCTTTAGCCTTTTGTACCCTGACATAACTGTTTTGTATTAAAATGTAACTGTACCGTTTTTGTCTTAGGTGCAATAAAGTATATTGTATTGTTTACGAGTAAAAACCGCAAAAGAGCGTGTCGAGCGGGATATCTATTTTTTTTTATTAACAACGTGTGCGCTCTTTACCACAATCTAGCATAAAGGCAAAGATGCGGTCGAGAATGTGTTAAGCTTTTTAGCTTACCTAAAAGAAGCCTATTCACTCGAGCTTTAAAGAGATTTGGGTTAAATGAGCTCGGAAATACAGGTGCAGGAAGTAATTCCATTCCTTGGCTTGGCAGTGCGCAACATAAAAGATGAAAAAGCGCTCAGTGCGAATCCGCAGGATTTCGACAAGATAAGGGTGGTACCCCGTAGTGGGTCTGGACGACTGATAGAAGAAGGGGGCACGCGGAGTGAGCTCATGCAGCTCCTGAACACACTCTCCGAAGTGTTGGGTTCCGTAGTTGAATAAATACATTTTATTACTTGATCTACCATTACTCGTTAGCTTGAAAAGCCAGCCTAGTTCTGATAGTTTTCCTATTTATTTCGTTATAAATGTTCTAGCAATGTGTTTAGCAATGTCTAAACACTTGAAGAACGATTGGAAAGATGGACTTGCTAAGTTTATGTTTATTTATTATTTACTTACATGTATTCTTTCTTTTCAGCATATTCCGGTCTAAAGAAAAAGAACTCGCTAAAGAGAAATTTGCTGTTTTCAAAGAAAAAATTCGGCGTTACTTTCAAGTTACTGGAGAAGTGAGTATTTAATAAACCTTACTGTCATGCTGGACTCGGAGTGAAAGAAAAACTTAGAATGTACCAGCTGCTAACTCTTCCTAGGCATACTGTAGAAGCCTGTATGTGAGATGCGAGGGTTTTCCTGTATCGCGGGCGAAATGCTGATTACCTATCATCATTATACTCATGTTCCATCTAATAACCCTCAGAATGATTGTCAAATGTGGCGTCAAGTGGGTTTGCATGACGTTCTGCCTACCCGGAAAAAGATTACAGGTGTGGGTGAATAGATGGATGGAACCTAATAGATTACTTAGCAGTTTTACATTCTGGTATTTTGTTAGAACAGGTTTTGCAGGTACTTACTTAGGTCAAATGAAGTGCAAACATATTTTAAAAAAAACATTGAATACCTAACTATTTGATTGGAACTATAATTAATACTCACAAATAATTTTTAGGGAAAGAAAAATATTCGGCGCGAATGGGACTTGAACCCACAACCCCAGGATCAGATCTCCTGGTGCTCTAACCAACTGAGCTATCGTGCTTCCAAGTCACGCGTCGAAATTTCTCATTCCCTTACTAAGCACATACGTCGTGCTTATAGGTTAGCGCCATCTGTGTCTCGTACGGAGAACTACAGACTCATATTACTTGTTGCAAAGTAGATTATGACAAGGGCGAAACCTGTTAACTATTATATTTTAGTATTTTAAAACGCTTACCCGCGTGAGGAATATTCACAAATAATTTTTAGGGAAAGAAAAATATTCGGCGCGAATGGGACTTGAACCCACGACCCCAGGATCAGAAATTATTTGTGAATATTCCTCACGCGGGTAAGCGTTTTATAATACTAAAATATATTTTGTAAATCAATTTGTAACCAAGACGTGGAAGAGCGAGGCATTCCCACCACAAGTATCCTCGGATTACTTACTGGGAAGCCCCGGCAAATAGATTGTAATGATTTACAGAAATAAAACATATTTTATTTTTTTTAAACATATTTTATTTATTTATTTAATTAATACTTTCAATCAAATAGAATACTCAATTAAATATTAAAGTTTAATTGAATCCAAAATATCAAAATGGTTCTAAGCTTTTTAATTTTTGGAATTCTTGTATTGTTTGCAAAGATTTTTACAATAAGATAAGTGGGTGATGTGGCCATATATGTAGTGAGTAAGTAAAGGGGAATATGGCACCTCTCTCGGCCCCTTTTGTCGTCTCCCCCCGCTCCCTTTTTTTGCGCAGGCGAGGATTCATTTAAACAGTTTATCTGTAATTAGTAAGTTCAAACAGATACTTTATTTTCCAGTGCAAAACTGACATAGTTCAAAAACTATGTGATGTACTGTCAGAGCACCCAACCTGGTCTACAGCACATTTGGTGGTCTACATTGGATGTAATAAATCGTTTGAAGGTTGTCTAATTCTACACCACATTAATGAGGTGGATCCGGTAACTTGCATGACTCCGGTGATGGTAAGTTACTGAAATATGTGGGGTCATGTGTGGACCAAGGCAATCACAGAACGATGGCCAAGGGGAGCAACAACACAGTGGGAAGACCACAAGGGCCCAGATTCTGTAACTTCAGTTGTGTGTCGATGGAATGGTCGCCATTTTATCCAGTCAGGTAGCGAAATTAAGAACTACCCAAATCTAATGACGGCTGCTTTGACTGGTAGCGTCACCGCCAACTGAATTTTCAGTTCCTAGGTAATTTGTAACTTTACTGCGGTTGGTGGTGACGCTGCTGGACGGGGTGGTTGTCAGCAAGTATATGAAAATTATATAGCTCACCATTTCGCCACCTGAACAGATAGAGTGGCCGCCATTCCATCGACACAAAAATTGACGGCGCTTCTATGTATGAGGTTAGCACAGAACCGTGACGATCGGCGCTACAGAGAAGACGCCTACTATATCCAGAAGTGGGTTGATGTGGGCTGAATATGATGATGATGATGTTGTGGGGTCATAACATAACATCTTAGTGCTCCATAATCGTCATGAAGCGGTAGTAGCCCAGTGGCGCTCGCTGACCCCAAACCGATTATTGAGGTTAAAAGTCAGGGAACCTGATGGGTGACCAAAGCGGTAATTTATCACGAGCGTTTCCGTGCTTCGGAGGGCATGTTAAGCTGTCGGTCCCGGCATGATTTCGATTGACTACAGTCGTAAAAACCAAGTCAAAAGCCATTGTGCGGTTTGATAACTCTGACACCAGGGTTATAGCCAAGTTCGCCACACACTTGACTATACCTACACGATAAGAAGAAGATCGTCATTCTCATTTGCTAGCGGTGCTCACTGGCTTTCTTTACTAAAGCGTAAAGGGTTTCTTTACTTATAAAATACTCTGGCAAAATCACGATTGTGGACGTAATTTTATCAAGAAATGAAAGGGTGAGGTTACATACGTATTTTTATCAGTCTTTCATCAGTTTTTTTTTATCTTCCTTAAATTATAAGATGGAGTAAATATAATTATCTGCATCATCGTGTAGTGTTTACCTACACTAGCGACGTGGCGAGGCGACGTCATAGCAACTTTTTAAAAATATATTTTAACTTATTTCCTCTTATTTATTTATTTTATTTATTCAACTTAATGCACTAAAAGTACAAGGGCGGACTTAATGCCCAATGGCATTATCTACCAGTCAACCTTAGGGTGATTGGTGAGAGTGAGTGGTAGGTGCACACCTCATCCGAGGTGAAAGATAAAATAATAAATTATAAACATTATACTTACGAAACTAAATATAAATAATAATAAACATAATATATGCCCTTATAAAAATATTATAAATAAATGTATAATATACAATTATACACAATACATATATATATATATATATATATATATATATATATATATGTATTGCAATATATACAATACATACGAGTTAAGAATGAAGAAGTCAGTTCAAGTCATACAACGAGTTCAAAAAGTGACAACGGACTCTAAATTTAAAGGAGTTGCGACTAGGAGCCTTTCTAATTTCCTCCAGGAGAGAATTCCATAGTAACACCGTCTGCACTGTGAAAGATTGATGGTAAAATCCCGTGTGGTGAAGAGGGCATTGTAGTAACAGGTTGCCACCAGAACGCAGCTGTCGGCTGTGCCCATCACAGACAAAGTGGAAACGCTCCTTGAGGTAGTCCGGGGCATTAGGCCCTTTCAATACCGAGTACAGAGTACACAGCGCTCTTAATTTAGCTTTACTAATAACTAATAACGTACTCGGTTTTGAAACTAAATGATTGTTACAGGTAGCAGTAAAAGAGAACAATTTAAAAATGGTACAAAAACTGGTGTCTATGGATGTAAATCTGGACATGACGGACTGTGAAGGAAACTCAGTGTTTCATTATGCAGCGTCAAATGAGGACATGCTCAAAGTAAGTGATCGGGGCATCTATTCCAGTAAACAATGGCGTCTCAATTGATCACTTAAGATGTTTATGTATATGTGTATGAATGTATGGATATTTATTATTAAGTACTTCATTGTTTAGGTTTGCTAAGCATATCTGTTTTGAATTTTAATTGTATTGACTTAGTTTAATTTTCTGTTCTGTTCTCTTTTTCGCATTTTTGTGTACGTCTTACTAGCCTCACTTCGTCCAATCTAAGCAGTGCCTGTTGTGTCCAGGCCCTGATTAACCCTTAGGCTAATTAGGCTGCAGCCTAGGGCGCAAGGATCGGGGGGGGGGGGGGGGTGCAGCTTCCTTTTCAACGTCTGGATTTTTTTCGACTATGGACATCATTTGCTTCTTTACATTTTCCACATTAAAAAAATGTCACATTGGTTAGAAATCGCAGTAAGGATGATAAGGATGATCAGCAAGTCAATGTCCTCACTAATGACTACCACTACATCATAGGTAGAGGCAACAGTTACAGCTGTAGTAATGATGAGCCCATCAGCATCTTCCTTTGCTTGGAGTACTTGATTGTTGTGATTTCCCATTGACTTGGTTCTTCGAAGATGCTCAGAGCTCTTTGTGTTTTCCTGTACACAGCATCTATAGGGTAACCATCAAAAACTACTGCCACGTTTGAGCCATAGTGAGCAGTAAGGTACTGTATGTATCTGTTAGCTATAGCACCAAATGATGAGATTCGAGGCCACACAACTTTGTGAAGTAGATGCCCTTCACTACAAATTTGCTTCTCATTTCAATATTGAATATTATAAGGTGGATTTTAAAATATTGCAAAAATTGCGAAGTTCAAAAAAACGATAAATTTTGAAAGGCTTAATCTCGAAAACTATTGGGTCTACAGAGACAATATTAGTCTCATATTGTATAGAATTTAGTCTACTTTAAAAAAAAACTAAAAAAGGATCATCAAAAACTAGTACTTTAGGGTTATAACCGCAAAAATATGCAAAAGATCCGAAATTTTCGCGGTTTTTTCGATTTTTGACAAAGTTGCGTTCGGCGCACGAGGTCACAAACTTGGATTATTCATATTCATTGGGCCAACAACAAGTCTGCAAAAAGTCATGTTGATGCATACGAACCCCATACTTTCAAACTACAAAATTACTGGATTAGTGGATGTATATTATAATTTTTTTAAATTATTTTACAGGCCTTGACAAAAATTAAATCACCCTCCCTGAATGCCTGGAACAAGAAAGGATACACTCCTTTTAACCTGGCTTGTAAAGCCAATGACTTTAATTGCATACGTGTTCTCTTAGCGGCTGGCGCAGATGTCAATATTAAACGCGGCAGAAAATCTGAAAATAGCTGTTTACTAGGTATATTATGGGAGACGGCATTTTAAATAGTTGTATGGTGTTGTATGGTAGTTAAGTTTTTGTTATTTTAATATAAATATAAACCAAAACGAGAATTTATGTAATTGGCTACTTTCGCATGTCAAAAACACGTTCAGTTGAATATTTCGTCAATTTCAATGAACCTTTTTTAGATTTCCCCGAATAATTGATCGCTGTGCTGTAAGATAATAGGTAATTTTGAAAAAACAACCAATTTTTTAGGGCTGTCCGAAATTCTACAAGAAAACTATTCAGAACTTGACCAACAAGATATAAAACGCGGTGGTACACCTCTTCACTGGGCTAAATCCCGCAAATTAATATCAGCTCTAATCGAGAAAAATTGTGATTTAAATATTATCAACTTCAACGACAGAACAGCTTTACACATCATGGTAGCTAGTGGCCGACTAGATTGTGCTATTGCTTTAGCCTCGCAAGGTGCAGACGTAAATATTAAAGATAGAGACGGAAATACACCTCTACATATGGCAGCTATGAAATCAAGTGTAGTAATGGTGCAAGCGCTTATTGTCTTCGGAGCAGATATAGAGGCAGTCAACAATACTGGTCATACAGCAAGACACCTTGTATCTATGAATATGACTAAAAGTAATTTTTACAAGATGCTGTACATTTTGCACATGGTTGGTGCCAAAAGGTGAGTCCAGTTTGTGTTAATTTGCCAACTTATTTTAAAGAGGAAGCTTTGGATTAGATCATCGGAAAAGATTATTGCTCAAAATCTCATCAAGCATCTTGGTATGCGGGACTTAGGCACCCCTTGGTACATGTGGACTAGTTTATTGCATACCCTGCTCGTCAGAAGGTTAAAATGTGTTCATTTTGGTAGCTTGTTTACAGCGCGTGCGATACAAATCTTGCACACCGTGTGTTCAAAAAGCGCTCAAAGGCTTAATTAATATTGACTGATAAAAATAATTTCCAGATGTGCTCCAGAAATATTAGGTTGCACATCGGGTTGCTCAACCAACGGCGACTGCAATGGCACGCCCACACTACCTGTATCAGGAAAGACCGACCGTGATCTTCTGAACTACGTGCTTTCAGCCGCAACCAAAAAACGCGCGGCTTCTAAGGACAGCAGCGAAAAACACGGACGGTCGGTTTAATTTTTCAAGAAAATAACGTTTAAACTTCAATTTAGAAGTTTTAACTTCTTCACTGTTCAACAAGGCATGAAAGTGGTCGATTGCGACGAAAGGCCGTTAAATGTGCAGCCGAGTAGGCATTCAAAAAGTTCTATCGAAGCACAATGTGAAAACAACGCGGTCAAATGTCAAAAAAGTGTTTAAATGACAACGCTAAAGGGCGAGCAAGCCTTGGCGCGTGTGAAATTTTGCCGTCATCGGAACGCACGGATTTGTCACGGGCCTTGCTAAGAACAATCTGAAAATGGTGCAGAAACTAAGTAGTGTCTATTAAAAAAAATACACTAGCTGCTTGTTTTTTCTGCGTAGCTTCTATTTTAATTTTAAAAAAAGATGAATTCTGTGTTGATTTATTGGTTTATATATATTTTTTTATTTAAATGTAGTGTTTTAACTATGTAAACTCTGTTGAAATTATGTCATATTTCCTTGTAGGTGAATTTCAAAGTACTAAGTATCACTTGGGAGAAAGTGCAATCGGTCACTTTTGACCCTCGTTGAACAATGTACTATAAAACAAAGACAAAGCCGGAAATGACTACCAAAAAGATATGTATCATTGCAGTATTCAATACGTCTTAATGCTACACATTTTCCGAGCTTTTGACTACATAATATCACTTTACTCTAATTCAAACTGTGAAACGTCCAAGACTTCGGTATAACTAAAGTCCAACTGGTTCATTAGTTAATACCTAGTTACCTGAAAATTGACGTCGTGTTTGAATTTGCTCAGTCAATGTAGGTGTCCCTCAAGGTTCTATTCTTGGCCCCGTAATTTTTCCTTTTATACAGGTTGAAAAAGAACCTCCTAGCTTTATTGAAAATCCTTTTTTTTTCCTTAACGTAGACACCACTCGGGCGCACCCCCCGAGCGCTACCCGCACTCCTCGCGTGCCTGGTGAAGGAGTAATGTCTACGTTTAGGCATATAATGAACTAAATTCCCATAGAAAAAATATTAAAAAAATATGTTTTTTTCATAAATGTGTTCTTTGAGTGATACTGGTTCAGGATTTTGAATATAGCTAGGAGGTTCTTTTCACCCAGTTTATATGATTGGAATTCGCGAACCTTTCGAAGCATTGTGCCAAATACGCAAATGGCCAATAGGCGCATTTGACCAGATACGCAAACGACCAAATACGCATTCGAAGGCTATCATTTCTGTTTTCAGACTTCTCTGTCTAGACGGCGGCGGCATAAAAGGTTTAATTTTAGTCCAGATACTACTGAGTGTAGAAGAAGCAGTGGGCAAACCGATAGTAAACTGCTTCGATTGGATAGCGGGCACCAGCACAGGCGGTATTTTGGCTCTAGCACTTGCATGTGGAAAGACTTTGAGACAATGCCAGGGATTATATTTTAAAATAAAGGATTTAGCATTTGACGGAATGAGACCATATAGTTCTAAGATTTTGGAGAGTGTTTTGCAGGAGTGTTTGGGTAAGAGATGCGATGATCTAAAAGTAAACATGAATATTTGATTTTTGTTCTAATTGTTTGCTAATTTCAATTCAGGTCCTACAAATGTAATGACGGATATTAAAAACCCGAAGTTGATGATTCTCTCCTTGTTAGCCGATAGGAAGCCAGTCGATTTGCACATATTCAGGAATTACCAGTCCGCTGAGGAAATACTTGAAGAGTACGCAGTGACAGCCAGTAAATAAAACTACCTATTTATCTTTTCCTATTTTTGCTGCAAATTATCATTGTTTTTAATTCGATCTATGGAGGGCCGCACATCAGGTTACCGGTTACCACACGCGTGCACTCTGTGTTGTTGCAATAAGAGCAGTTTTGCAATGAAAATGGAGTAACCTGATGCGCTGCCCTCTGTATATTTAATTTTTGTGTGATAATGTGGAGTTTTTTTTTAATTCAGAAGATCTTCATAAGGAGGCGGGAGTCATTGTGTCCACAGCGCCGCTGCACCCACCACCACCGCCTTCCCAGCAGTTAGCGTGGCAGGCAGCTCGCTCTTCCGGAGCTGCGCCATCTTACTTCCCAGCCTTTGGAAGGTACTGTCACTACAATCATCAAAGTAGCACAGATTAATAAATAGTTGAAAGTAGTTCGAAGGTCCCAATACATTTGGGGTTGTCATCGCAGCAATGAAGTCCATTTTCCTATATGTTATGAAAATTCCACGTCAAGTCATGATTGTTGATTGCACTTTCTCATTTGTAAGAACTGACACATTTAAAATGCATTAAATTAGATAGTAATTTCTGTGTTCCAAATTTGTCCAGATATTTAGATGGTGGTCTTATAGGCAACAACCCCACATTGGATGCTTTGACTGAATTGGAAGAGTTGAAAATAGCACTACAGACGACTGGCCAAAAAGAAGAAGCTAAAAAAACTGATTTAAAAGTCGTCGTGTCATGTGGCACAGGTTTGTCGTTTTTTTATTCTATTTATTTATTTAAGAATCTCCAACAGTGGATACATTGTAAAAACAATATAAACTAAATGATGAAATACTTAATACTGTCAAAGACCATATTTTATGTAAGTATCATTATTTTTGGTAAGGATGTGTGGGGTCATAGCACTTTAGTGCTCCAAAATGGTCATCTTCACCTGCTAGTGGTGCACCCTGCTGATTAACAGACGATGGTCTGGCGTATTACAACCCTTAAAGGGTTTCTCTACATGATACTTTTTTAAAATTAATTAGAAGATGGGTTAACTCTTGACCTCAATCTTGACCATAAGATATATGGGTTGGATGGATGATATTGGCGACTTCGCCATTCTATATTTTATTTTTCGTTAAAATACTCGGGCATTGGAAAAATCAAGTTTGTCAGTAGGTACATCATGAATCTAGTGATACATTTTTGAAGTGAAAACTTCTTTAGCGGTTCTGGGCACTTTAAAGTATGGGTAAAAAAATTTAAACCCACGTCTGGACACGTGACGGTCATGTGATGCTGATCGAAAATGCGTAGGATAGGGTTGCCATCTTTTTAGAAGTTAAAACTTCTTTAGCGGCGTGTTGTGCACTTTGAAGTATGGGTGGAAACCCGGACAGATGGCAAAATATTGTATCTCTGAGACAGATGTCAACGCTGTCAACGATTATTCGCACATTATCTTTATCCGATAGACTATTTCGCTGATTTGAAAGTAGACAGTAAGGTCGAGTAGTGAAGTTGCCAGATGGTAAGCAACAGGGCGAGGGTTCGAAACCACGGATTGAACTCAGGGAGTTCAATTTTTGGCCGAGTTAAGTTATCAGATTATAGGCGAGGAGTCGAAGGATCGAATCCTGAGAGAATAACGGACTCTTTTTGTGTATTTTGTTTTATTTCCGTATTATCTGTTTCTGATATATAATGATAGCCCCCAGTCACAAAATCTTGCTTTAAATGCAATAATAAATTGAAAAAAGTGAATTTTTAACTTGCTGCTCTTATGACTTATGACTTGGAATGTGCTAATGTTACTGCTAAGAGGTTTGAGCTCATGCGCGCAGATTTAGAAAGAGATCGCTGACTTACCTGGAACTGTCACCTTTTTTCAAAAAAGAAGACATCAAAAAAACAACTTCAGACCTATTAATCCTGAACGGAAACAGAAAAAACTCTTTATGGCCCTTCAAAGTACACCAACATTAGCTTCATCACCAGAAAAATTCCTAAAAAAATCAGTAGATAGTGCAACCAGCTTGTTAGACAATTCTACTAGACGAGCGTTGAAAAGTTGCAAGGTGGCCCAATCGCGCAAAACAGCAACAAACAACAGTGTCAGCATAGAAAAAAATAAATTAAATATTAATGCACGACGTTAATGTTCAAGTTTTCACTTTTGCCGGCAATCCCGGAGTGCAACCCGTTGTTTTTTTTAATCAAAAATTATATTGAGGATTTAGATCATCCTATCGTATATGCAGGCTTATACATTTCTGTTTTCCAGGCTCAATACCAGTGGTGAAGCAAAAAGATATAGATATTTTCTTTCCTGGAAGTATTTTGGAATTTCCTCGACTTACCAGTACATTGCACTCAATTTTAAATATTCTGGTTGAACAGGTAAACAAGTTTTTAATTATAGATCCAAATAGTAGACAAGATTATAATTAGGTCTTTAAATATTTTCTGAGCCGCGATTCTGTAACTTCAGTTGTGTGTCGATGAAATGGAGGCCATTTTATCTGTTCAGGTGGCGAAATTGAGAACTATTTAATTTTCATATACTTGCTGACAACCACCCCGACCAGCAGCGCCACCGCCAACCGAACGTAAAATTGCAAACTACCTAGCAACTGAACATTCAGTTGGCGGTGGCGCCACCAGTCGAAGCAGCCGTCATTAGATGTATGAAATTTGGATTGTTCGCAATTTCGCTACCTTAACGGATAAAATGGCGACCATTCCATCGACACATAACTGAAGTTACAGAATCGGGGCCCTGTTCTCCATAAAAAATAATTTAAGTAAGTTGCATAATTTAAAATTGCACACAAAGTTCTGCAATTTTACCTAGAACATTCTAGTTAAAAATTTTTTGGGATAGTTTAAGCGTACTGTACTTAGTTTATTAAAAGTGACTAAGAAAAAATAAACAAAAGTTAAAATCTTATAATTAGATTATTTAAATATCCGTAATATGGTCAAATTTAGAGTTGGCTCAATTTAAGAAATTATAAACAACAAAGGGCTTGAAGAAATCGACAAATTCATACATTTACAATACAATACAATACTCTTTATTGCACACAAAAAACATAATCGTAAAACAAAAACATGTTCATCTTGTAGTGTACTGCGGCGGCCTTATTGCTATAGAGAAATTTCTTCCAGGCAACCGGGGGGTGAAGGAAACCATACTACACATTACCCCATTTACATCCTATCTTACAATAATATAAATGCGAAAATTTGTGAGGATGTATGGATGCATGGATGTTTGTTACTCTTTCACGCTCAAACGGCTGAACCAATTTTGATAAAATTTGGTATGGAAATAGCTGACACCCTGGATTAACACATAGGCTACATATTTTGCTCAAATTCCCACAGGAACGAAGTTTTTTTTCGGAAGAGTATACTACAGAGGTGGTCCCATATACATTTTTAACTGACTTCAAAGAACGAGGAGGTTCTATGTTCGACTATATGTTTTTTTTTATTTATGTTCACCGATATCTCCGCCAATTATGGACCGATTTTCAAAATTCTTTTTTTGTTCGAAAGAGTATACTCCAGAGGTGGTTTTATATAAATTTTATCTAAAATGATTTAGCGCTTTAAAAAAAATCAACAAAGTTGATAACATTTTCGTTTGTGTTTATCCGCTAATAAATGAGTGACATTTTCGTTTGTGTTTATCCGCTAATAGGCATTGTAGTCTGCAAAAAATACTAGTTATCTACTATGTGCGAACTATTGTTGGGATTGAAGTCGGTGACTCATACGTTTTTAACGTGGAAAATTATTATAAATCGAGAAAACGGTTTGCTTCCTATATACTAGTGGTACTAAAAGCTAGGAATATAGGGAGCAATGGTAAGTAACACAAATTTTGATGTGTCGAGGCGTGCTGTTCAAATTATAAGAAGGGCCATTGCGCTCAAATGAAAAATTTTTACTCATCCATAAAATGTTAGGACCCGACTATCTAATAAACATAAGATCACAACAAGAAATATCCAAAAATTCCATACCACAGGGCAGTGTTCTAGGCTGCATTCTATTTCTAATCTAAATTAATGATTTACCGAAAATAATTAACAATAAAAGTTTTCTGTATGCAGACGACATAACAATAGTTTTCCCATACACAGATAAAGATAAATTAGAAAACTTAATAAGCACTAACTTGAATTCCATTGAAAAATGGTTGGAAGATCATAACTTGCAACTCAACTTAACTAAAACCAAAATAATAGTTTAAACCCCGTCAAAAAATACCATTAGAGGCTAATATATTATCTATTCTTCTATATCTCTTTATCTATCTATATCTTCTATCTATACATATTATAAAGAGTAAAGATTTGATTGTTTGTTTGTTTGTTTGCATTGAATAGGCTCCAAAACTACTGGACCAATTTGAAAAATTCTTTCACCATTAGAAAGCTACATTATCCCCGATGGACATAGGCTATATAATTTTCCCGAATTCCCACGGGAACGAAGTCCCGAGCAGAAAGCTAGTATTTAATAATACGAAAATTAAATCAGCTGACTGCAGTACTATGTTAGGTGTAAAATTTGACAGCAACGTATCCTGGAAACAGCACATAAAGAAGTTGGCAATTATTTTTTTTTTTAGTTTTCTTATCATGCGCACGACTATCTGTTCATTTATATTTCACATTTCCTATCCTTGGGTTTGCTGAAAGAAATTTCTTAATAGAAATAAGCTACACCTATTGTATCGTCTATCTTTTCTTGTACTTATATATGTTACAGTTAAAACTAGTTAGTAGTTAGAACGCGTTTTTCCTAGTTAGAACTAGTTTTTACTTGGTGCCTTTGTTACAACTAGAATTGACTAATGTCTGAATCAAATATCAGTTAAAACTAGTTTCTGCAAGACAAAACGCGTTTTCCCGAAGCGAGTCAGTTAAGTTCATCATACCTTATTCTGATTGGCTTGAGGTTATGTTGTGGGTTATGTAGTTGTTGTGCTTACCGTTTAACGCAACTAAAGTCTTTTCTGGCACTTCGCCGGCCGCTGCCGCGGCACGCTCGCTTCGCTCGCTCGGCTCGTGCGTTGGGGGTCGCAGTTCTAACCTAACCTAACCTAACCAACCCTTAACGGATTGGTTAGGCTAGGCTACTAACAAACCTAACCTACAGTTTCTGCCCCGATATAATCTCCGCGGGGGGGGAGTTTTAACTATAGCTAGTTTTAACTATAGCTCGATGTGACAACTAGTTTTATCTGAAAATCAAATATGTCAGTGGTAAATTCTAGTTTTAACTGATTATTTCTAGTTTTAACAAAGACACCAAGTAAAAACTAGTTCTAACTAGGAAAAACGCGTTCTAACTACTAACTAGTTTTAACTGCAACATATATATATTTAATTTTAATGTGTGCAATAAACTGTTAAATAAATAAATGTTTTTTTTCAGGCATCTAAATCAGATGGACGCATAGTAGAACGTGCAAGAAGTTGGTGCTGCAGTCTTGGAACTCCCTACTACAGGTTATCACCGCGACTATCGAAAGAGTATGAAATGGATGAGAAAAAAGACGAGGAACTTGTCAACATGCTTTGGGAGACGATGGTACTTCTAGTACTTCTATACTTCTACAATTATTATAAAGAGGAAAGATTTGTATATTTGTATGTTTGTAACGAATAAACTCAAAAACTACTGGACCAATTCAAAAATTCTTTCACCATTAGAATGCTACATAAAATATTCTTTCACGCTATACGGGGAGTGAAAGAAAAACTTAGTGCCAACTCTTCCCAGGCATACTGTAAAAGTCAGTAAGTGGGACGCGAAGAGTTATGGGCTCTAATAATATTTCATATTTCATATTTCTTTATTTGCCTTCAAATGGTACAATAAGTTCTTAAGCTAATTATCAAGTTCATCATTTGAAACCTTGTACAAGGTACAGCAAACTTATAGTCATTAAAAAAATACAATATTTTCTCATTATTATTATTTTTATATATAATCATCTATGTCAGTTTTTTTTCTAATTCTAAGACAATGTGGTAGATTCTAATAAATTCAAGGTATGCTAATATAATCATAGTAATAATATTCAATACGAAATTCAATGACAAATTAAATTATATTCTAATATTTTAAATGACAATTAAATTAATTAATTAATTACAGTCAATGTGATAATTACAATTAAAAAGTACCTTGTCATAATTAGTAAAATTAATTAGTCAAAATTTCTTTTTGGAGAGGTAATTCAATCATTTTAGATACTCGTCAATTTTATAATAACATTTTCCAATTAAGTACTGTTTCAGCTTATTGGAGAAAATTTCATAGTCAGATTCATTCTTAATGGTTTCTGGGATTTTATTGTATATTTTTACGGCTGAGTAGTAAGTAATACAGTAATGAGTAGTAATACAGAATGTTTCATCTAATAACCTGCAGAATTTATGTCAAATGTGGCATCAAGTGGTTCTAGAAGCAATGATGCTCACGTTGTCACGTTGTCCCACTGCCCAAAAAGCCCGTCCCTAGTTCCTTTTCAGATTATTGTCCTATATCCAATAATCAATTTCCTGTCCAAGGTCCTTGAAAGACTTGTTCAGCAACAACTTTCCTCTTTCCTTAACATGAACAATCTTTTCAATCCTTTTCAATCTGGCTTCCGCCCCGGTCATAGTGCGACAACTGCCTTAGTCAAAATCTCTGACGGCATTCGTACGGGTATATATGGAGAATCAGAGGTTGATAGTGTTGACATTAATGGATTTCAGTAATGCTTTCAACACTGTTGATTTTGATGTTCTCTGTGCGATGCAGCGTTCACTTAACATATCTCCAAATGTGGTAAGATAAAGATAAGATAAAGATAAATTTATTCAGTAAAAATAGCTCAACATTAACATAACATATACAATTGTGGTGGCTTGGTTTCATAGTTATCTATATGGGCGTCGGCAATGCATCCATATTGAAGAAACCTTCTCTACACATCTGCTCGCGTACCGCAGGGTGGCGTCCTTTCCCCTCTCTTATTTTCTATATTAATTAATTCTATTACCCTTTCTCTTGTTTTTTCCTATCATTAGTATGCAGACGATCTCCAAATCTATACACAGGCTCCAATTTCACAACTCGGGAATGCGATTGATATCATTAATCAGAACCTTGTTAAGTATTAATAAATGGAGTCGCTCTCACGGTCTTAATGTCAATCCAAATAAAACCCAAACCATTATAATTGGAGGTCGATGGTACGCTGCAAGGATTGACTATAATACGCTACCGGCAGTTATTTTTGATGGCGTACGTATTCCTTTTAGCGATCAAGTAAAAAATCTTGGAGTCATTTTTGAGTAGTTTGTCCTAGAAACCTCACGTTTTAGAGGTAAGAAGGAAGGTGTTTGCCGCGTGTGGCTCGCTCAAACGGTGTAGAATAGAATATATAGTTTATTACTCAGGACATCCCAACACAAACATTAGAAAAACACTACAAAAACAGACAAAAAAAAGAACTTAAAATCTAAAAACATAAAACTTTCTGCCAATCAAAACTAAAATATCTTTGGCTCATGTACTACTTTTGCCAATATTAGACTATGCCGATGTTTGTGACCCTGATTTAACGGTTGAGCTTATGAATAAATTAGAACGTTTGCAAAATCTTTGCATCCTTTTTATTTTTGGTCTGCGGAAATTTGATCATGTGTCCGACTAAGTACCGTTCCTGTCTTCAATGGCTGCCCATTCACCTTCTGAGGGACTGTCACATCCTTTCGCACTTGTATAATATCCTATCCAATCCTAATGCTCCCACCTATCTCAAAAACTTCTTCACCTTCCGTTCTGCTACTCTAAACAAAAATCTCCGCTCTTGCTATAATCTTTCATTAAATATTTCTCCTCACACTATCAACTTCCTCTCTCAATCCTTCTCGGTCCAATCTACCCGTCTCTGGAATAATCTTTCTGAATCCATAAGACGATCTCCTTCCCTAGAATCCTTTAAGTTATGAGTCAAAGCCCATTTCCTCAACTTCGTTTCCTCTACCCAATAAACCCTTCCTGTTATCATACGTTCTTTTCTTACATAGTAATATTGTGTTGTATGTATATAATATTATTTATTAAAATTATTTATTTTATTATGTACTTAAATATTAGAGCTGTAGTTTATGTAATATACAGGGCTTTAGGTATCTCTCTTTCGACCTCTCGGATGGTTAATCAGTCCATAAAACTGAACAACTTTCCCAAGGAACATAGGCCAAAATACGAAAAAAAATTTTGAGTTCCCATACAAACTTCATCAGCATAAAGCGCATTTTGTGGTTACGGCGGGTAACGGTCACTAAGACCTCACTTTTAGTATATAAAATGGCGAAATCTATAATAACTTCATAACGACAAACGGAATTTTTTTTGTAATCTTTATGACCCCGGGACACAGATTTATTATGTTTGGACTTTTCATTAATTATCAATTGCGCAGCAGCGGTAAAGAAAAACATCGTGATGAAACCTGCAGGTCTAAAAAATTCGTTTTCGAAAGGCGCACGTTCCATTAACCCGCACTATGGCCTAAATTCCCGTCGTATTTTGAAGGGAGGCCCGTGCCCCTCGGTGGGGACGTATATAGGCTGATAAAAATATTAAATTCTAGCTTTCCGCCCGTGACTTCATTCTCGTGGGAATTCGGGAAAATTATATAGCCTATGTTCATCAGGGATACCTAATGTAGGATTCTAAAGGTGGAAGAATTTTTCAAATGTTTCGGAGCTTATTCAATGCAAACAAACAAACAAACAATCAAATACATACACTTTATAATATTTAGTGTAGATAATTGAATATAAATATAAACTGAAGACTTAACTTGTTTCAGGTGTATGTGCGAGCGAACCACGGTAGCATTGAGGAGCTTGCCAAATTGCTTTAATATTAATTGATTATATTATATTAAATAAATGCAACTCAAATAAATACTGTAAAATGTAAGGAAAGGACGAAGCTGTGAGATAATACGCCTCTAGTATGAGCTCTAGAATATAATAGAAAACTTAACACTAAATAAAATCCAGACAACAAATTAAACTTAACATTAAGCAATGTGTGAGTTAAATAGGCGTTGACTCAGCACGTTGCTGCTATGCTTGCACACAGCAGCTCTGATATTAGTGCATAAAGTAATGATGCAGTCAGCATCTGTGCGGTATCTAATTTTGAGTATGAAGAGTTAGTGAAGAGAAGTGTGTAGTGTATGTCTACTCAATGAGGTGGCCGACAAGGTAGACATCTTTGTTTATCCACTGCAGCTCGAGCACGATGTGCTCACACGCGGAATGCGCCGCGGTCCTATGTCAAAACGTCAACATTGACAATGCCAGAGGGCGAGCAAGCCTTTGAGCGGTACCCTCGCGCGTAAAAAAGTGAAGTTTACCGTCCGCTGAGTGACGTGCCACGCGAGTTTCTCGCACATCATGCTCGGGCTGCTGAGCGAGTTTGAAAAGTTGCGATGTATACAGGGTGTAAAAGACAGCTTAGCAAACACCCTGGAACTTAAACCCTGGAATCATCTTCCAGTGGAATTTTTCTCTGGAAAATTTTCATTTTTTTAAATGTTTTTTAATATTTTCTGCTTACATTTTTTATTATTTGATCGAATACACTCCATTTTGCAATAAAAAACAATCATAACAACGTCAAATACGAAAACCAGCTATGTACATCGCACTCTGATACCAGCGCGGCGCGGCGGGGTCGCGCGCTGGGCGCGGTTTCACGATACGTTGCGTAGCGCCAAAGTAGGTAAATAATGAAAACTCCTTAACATGACGTTTCCGGGAAAAAATAATAACTTATAGCTGATGAAAGTTATGGGTAGATTACACCATTTAAGTATTTGCTAAGCTGTCCTTTACACCCTGTATGTCACCGGAAAATTGTAAAAACCATAATCATATTCATAAAATTTATTGCTCTCCATGGTCTTTTAGGTCTAAATACAGGTTTGTGGTACAATCATGGACCCAGTTTGGGCGCAGCAATGTAGGAGGGAGGAGGATAATCTAATCATTTCAATCCTAGAATCATTCCAACAAAAAGAAATAGAAAGTAAAAAAAAAAGAAATTATCTGGCTGAACAAGCACATGTCAATTAAACTAAATCTTATTACATTATCTATGGTAAAAAATCTAAACCGGTACGTCATGCGATAATAATAATAATAAGTAATAATAAATTAATGTCATATTCAGTTAGTCATGCAATTTAAATATTAACATTACAATTTCACCGTAACATTACAATTTCTAATATACTGGGTGAAAAAGAACCTCCTAGCTATATTCAAAATCCTGAACCAGTATCACTCAAAGAACACATTTATGAAAAATACATATTTTTTTTAATATATTTTTTTTACAATGGGAATAGTTCATTTTTTGCCTTAACGTAGACATTACTCCTACACCAGGCACGCGAGGGATGCGAGTAGCGCTCGGGGGGTGTGCCCGAGTGGTGTCTACGTTTAGGAAAAAAAATCCCACCCAAAAAAATAAAAATAAAAATAAAAAGTGTCCAGTAAGTGATACTGGTTCAGGATTTTCAATAAAGCTAGGAGGTTCTTTTTCAACCTGTATAAGTAAGACTTTTTAAGGTTCGGTTAGTTTGTTTAGGTCTGGGTACCCGGATCGTAGGTTTTCTTCACGTAAAACAAAAAAAAAATGGTTAGGTTGCATTGGTATTATAAAAAAGTCCGACAATGCGAAAATAATTAAGGTAGTACACAAAGTACCGAGAGATTACAATTTTACTAAGTAAAATCCTTACTAATATAATAAATGCGAAAGTAACTGTCTGCCTGTCTGTCTGCCTGTCTGTCTGTCTGCCTGTCTGTCTTTCACGCCTAAACTACTGAACCGATTTTGATGAAATTTGGTACAGAAATAGATTAGAGCCTGACAAAGGGCTACATTTTATCCCACAGTTGGGCAGGATATAACCTGTAACCGATATAACCTCTTTGGCGTCTGACTTCGGTAGGAGGGTGGTCGCGAACCAGACGGCCCTTAGTTTACACCAATTGAACAAACCCCAAAGAACTCACACGAAATACTAAAAAAATCAGCTGATTGCACTTTGCTCAAGTTGTATGGAGATCCGAATTTTTTTCTTCATTTTTGCGTTTGTTCCTTAGGAAACCAGTTTTCCTAAGGAACAATTTTTCAAATCGGTCCAGTAGTTTCGGAGCCTATTTAATGTAAACAAACAAACAAACAATCAAATCTTTCCTCTTTATAATAATTGATATAGATAGATAGACATATAGATATTAGTATAGACAAAAACAAAGTGCTGCACTGTGCTGCCTCTGTTGCACAGACAAAATTGGCGATGGCTCAGCATAAAGGCGCAGATCCACCGCGGCGCACGGAGAGGCTACGCACGTGGGTTAAGCTTCGCTTTGCAAGTAAATGTATGTGATTGTGTCCACTGCAACCCACACGACCACACTACGAATGAAATGACGTCATCGATTCACGTGTGGCTTGCTAGAATAAGCGCTTACATAGCTCAACGCCATGCACGCTGTGCATGCGGCACACGGTTGGCACGCGGCGCATTTTAGCTTCGGTGAATATCTACTTAGTGAGTTTGACATTAAGGGTCAAATTAGATTTTGATCTAATCCACGTAGCTAACGTGGATTTCAATTCGTGTATAGCGTGTACTGCAGTAGAAACGTCGACCCCCGTTGTCAAACGAATGGCCGTGCACATCCTGCGCCGCGGTGGGTCCAAAGTCATAGTGTTTTAGGAACAGCAAAGTGTATTAAGTACTCCTAATGACGCTAAGAGGCATTCATTTTTGCTATTTTGATCGTACCTAGTCCGAGAAAAAAATAATTGAGGAAATAAATAATTTAGTTTCAAAAGTTGCAGGAATTATGCAGGGGTAGGTCCCCTTAAGGCGACTATAGCACCTAAATTACGATTTTATGATACTTAGATAAGCATGACGCACTGCATTAAATCGAAGAAAAAAATACTACGGTAATATTCAGGACATAAACTAGATAAGTAGTTTGCTGAAAACATGATTCAGCACTTTTGGTTCGATAGAAAAAGCTCATAACGTCAGTGTCGATACACGAAGTTTACGGACTATGAAAGCGTGCGTGCGTAAAAACATATTCGAAAGTTACAAAAATGAGATTTATTGAAAGGTAACAGCTTAAATCCAAAAAATGTGTTAACTACTTATCGAGAGTGTTCAATCACGAACATTTTAATAGCAAATTCAAGTTCCTGTGTGCATTTTACTATCATTTTTACAGCTTAAAAAATAAACAATATTGATATTTAGAGGTGACTTTGTGAGCTTTTTCTATCGAACCAAAAGTGCTGAATCATGTTTTGCAGCAAACTACTTATCTAGTTTATGTCCTGAATATTACCGTAGTATTTTTTTCTCTTTGATTTAATGCAGTGCGTCATGCTTATCTACGCATCATAAAATCGTAATTTAAGTGCTGTAGTCGCCTTAAACCCACAACTTTGTTTTACAAATAATTTCTAAAAAATGCATGCTATTCAACTTATAGGTTATTAAGTAATTTAGTACCTAGCAAACAACTGCAGGTATGATTTTTATTTATTTCATCGTTTTTATTAAACTAGATAGCTAAAAAGACACTGGCCATTATGAGCACATTATAAGTCCACAAAGCAAGACAACCGGTATAATTATGGCTGAAAAAAATAGTAGATCACCCAAAAAAACGCATAAATTCGCTTTGACCTTATAAGTACCACAAAAAATCTTGTTGCGAAACTTGTACTCGTATATGGGGTGTGACTTTAAATTAGCGTAATAGAGCCTATATATACAGGGCTTTTGGTATCTCTCTTTTAAACCTCTCGGATGGTTAATCAATTCATAAAACTGATTATCTTCCCGAAGGAACATAGGTCAAAATACGAAAAAAATATTTTGATCTCCCATACAAAATGCGATATGCTGATGAAGTTTGTATGGGAAATCAATTTTTTTTTTCGTATTTTGACCTATGTTTCTTGGAGAAGTAAAAGGAAAACAGCTGAACAAGATGTATGGAGAGGCGAATATTTTTTTTGAAATTCAACCTTATGTTCCTTAGGGGAAAGTTTAGTTTCGAGGGCTTAATTTTCGCTAACTAATATAAAGTTACCTAATTTTTAACCGTGACCCGCCTTGACTGCTTCACCGCGAAATGTTCTCATGTTTCAACCAATTCACACAAAACTTATTCATAAAAGTCACACCTCAACTTTCCTCTTAAATCGTTTCGTTCTTTGTTCCGAAACATTAATGAATTACACGTATCAACGTTCCTTTTGTCCTTTGAAACCCGTATGATAATCCGTTTTGTAGTTTTTTTGAGCTTATTGCGTACAGACAAACAAGCAGACCGACGGTGTTTATAATATACAGTGATATATATCAGCAGCAGTCATAATTCTTCAATCTTCAAAATGGTCTTTCACTTTACTGAAAGCTGGCTACGGGCTGTCACTTTCAAACTTACACGCGGACCTTCATCAGCAGGCAAGCCAAGGCTAGTCATGTGTCGGCGGCTTCTGCTTGCCAGCATATGTGTCATAACTTGGCATTTTATATATCTCGATCCGACCATTACGTACTGAGCGCTATTCTTCATCTTTTATATTGCGCACTGCCAGGGAGTGGAATTCTCTGCCGGCGTCTGTAGGTATTTCCGAGTTCATACAACCCAAATATCTTTAAAGTGCGAGTGAATAGGCTTCTTCTGGGTGAGCTCGCTACATCCTCGACCACATCTTTGCCCTAAGCTAGATTGTGGTCAAGAGCGAACCCATTTTTAATATAAAAAAAATTGTCAGTAAGGAACAGTTCCAATGACCTCGTGACAATATTATCTCACACGTGCATGAAGATCCTCGTACCAGAATGGCCGGCTTTCAGTAAATTGATTAAAACGGGGCGTTTATTCTGTAAGTCTGCGATCTAAACTTGTCACTATCTGTCATAGTCACAGTTAGAATAGTATAGAATTTTGTATTACGGCAATCTGCGTGGTCGCAATTCCGCTAACTTACCTGTAGCTCAAGCACAACAATGAGTGAAAACAACGCTTTCAAATGTCAAAAAGTGTCGAAATGACGACATCAGATGGCGAGCAAGCCTTTGCGCGGTGCCCGTGAAGTTTTACCGTCATCGGAGTGCGATAACACATGATAATACCGTGCTAGTTATGCAGTTTTTGTCGAGTTTTGTGTAACACTCGCGTCTAATTTTAATCTATCTTCTTCCTCTATCTTGTCTTTATAAATAAAATTGAATGTTGCTAAGCGCAAAACTCTGGAACAGCTGGACAGATTTGGATGATTCCTTTTTTGTTGTGTTCCTTATTGTCACGACCAGGTCTATATTTAAAAAAAAAGAAATCCACCGGGACAATTCTTACGGGAACGAAGTCGCGGGTGGACAGCTAGTATAAAATAAAATTCATTTCTACAAAAGCTTTATAGGTGTCTTTGTCGGTATGCACGACAGAAGGTTTGCAATTAAATATAGGTAGGTATCACATGATGACGTAACGAGTTTAAAATGTATAATCTTGCGTAGTGCCGGCACAGTTCTCGTCGAGTGCAGATGTGTGACTCATACTAGTGAAGTTCTTGAAAACATTATCGTAAGTAAGTTTTTATCTTGATTATATCTTTTTAGTTAACGCATCTACAAAACTGAGATGGTTGTAAGTAACTAATGACTGAGACGTTATAACAAGTTTTCATACAAGTTTTTAAATGACTCTACAACTTGTCTATACAAAGAAGTTCAAATAGTCGATTGTCATTCATTCCATAGTTAATTACCTTCCATCTTTGTTCCTGTTTGTTTGTTCGTCCTTCTATATCATTATCTAATACATAATAGGAAACGTATTAACGTTTTTTCCCTAATGATCCGTACTTTTAGAGTGATAGAGTTGTAATGGTGGTAACAAAAGAAATTTCAGTGTAGCTTACTTACGCATTCGTTTAGCTTAAAAGGAAATACCTTTAACAAATATTGAGTGACTTTTTTGGTAGCGAAACTTTAGGGAGTGGTTCTACCCATGAAACTAAATAACTTTCTTCAAGGAAACTGTACGAAATTCTACTTAAAAAATGTCGTCTTTCCATACAAAGGCAAGTCAGCTGATCGCACAAGGTTGTATGGAAAGGCGAAAAATGGTTATAAACCACCTATGCTTCGTAGGGAAAGTTGTTTAGTTACCTACGTGAGCTTCTTCTTCTTATCATAAAGGTATAGTCAAGAGTGTGGCGAACTTAGCTAACCTTGGTGTCAAAGTTTTAAAATCGCTCAGTGGCTGTAGTTAACTGTAGTCAATCGATAAAAAGCGGGACCAACAGCTTAACGTGCCCGCCAAAGCACGGAAACGCTCGTGACAAAATTGCCACCACTGTCACCCATCAGGTACACAGAGTGTAAGTTGCTTAACCTCACTGATCGGTTGAGATCAGCAAGCGCCACTGGGCTATGAGCGTTAATTAACAATTAATGTACAGTCACCCACTAGACATCGCGGCGCGGCGGCCGGGTAGGTAGTATAATCGGCACCATAAAAACTGGCTATCGATCTCGGCAGCCATGCAATGTCAAGGTCTTCAATTGTATTATGGTATTCGACTATAATTGTACAACTGTACACATGCTTTAGTATTAGAATAGCAGCCGAGTTGGGAGGTCGTGTTTCCTCTGTGGAGGAAATCAATTGTAGAGCGCAAAGTGTTCGCAATATGAATGTAAGTTTGTATTTCAAAATCTGTTAGGAACAGTTGGGCCTTTTCATAATTGGAACGGCACGGCACGGCACTTCAAAATTTGAACTACCATTACCCCATGTTCTCAGTTTCTAGTATTACTGTTACATAGGAGGCAATGGTAATACGATTTTGCCGTGCCGTTTTCGAATTATAAAAAGGCACATTAAGGTCAAGATTTTGTTGTGTGTTGTATGTCCTTTAGGAACGTAAAAAGTTTGCATGCTGTGACGTCTAAGTATAGGTTCTTATTTTGACGTCTAAGAGCATTTAACGCTCAAGATTATAATACACAGTTTTGACCGTGTGGTGATCGGTTGAGAATAACACCACCCCATCTCTTTCCGTGGGTGTCGTAAGAGGCGATTAAGGAAACACAAATGAGACCTGCCTCCTAGTAATCCATCCCAGGCCAGGAGGTGTCGTCCTATGGTCTCATGCGGTGTGGTAGGCTCTGTAAAGGGCCGTCTGGTTCGCGACCACCCTCCTACTGAAGTCCGACGCCAAACAGCTTGCTGTGTTCCGTCGGTGCGTAGGAGTGCCAGTGCCTTTATAGGTATTTTCTGGGTTAACTCGCTCCACCGTCGACCTCATCTTTGACCTTATGGTCAAGATTGGGGTCAAGAGTTAACCCATCTTATAATAAAAAAAAAAAAACTCAAAGTGTATCGAGGTAGATTTATGAAATGGCTGTTTTTCATACAAATCTATACGTAATATAATAAAGAGGAAAGATTTGATTGTTTGTTTGTTTCTTTGCATCGAATAGGCTCCGAAACTACTGGACCGATTTGAAAAATTCTTTCACCATTAGAATCCTACATTATCCTGGGTGGACATAGGGTACATGATTTTCCCGAATTCCCACGGGAACGAAGTCCCACGCGGGAAGCTAGTATACAATTAATTAATTGAAAAAAAAATCACTTTGGTGAATTTAAGTATTTAAGTAAACTATTCGTAAACTGAATGCACCCAGCCGAGGTAATGTGGCCGCGTGACATAATTTTGCTCAATGTCGTTCTGCCGGTCCCGATTCTGTAACTTCAGTTGTGTGTCGGTGGAATGGAGGCCATTTTATCTGTTCAGGTGGCGAAACTGAGAACTAATTAATTTTCATATACTTTCTAACAACCACCCCGACCAGCAGCGCCACCATAAACTGAACGTAAAGTTGCAAACTACCTAGCAACTGAACATTCAGTTGGTGGTGGCGCCACCAGTCAAGCAGCCGTCATAAGATGTATGAAATTTGGATAGTTCTCAATTTTGCCACCAGCAGGTTTACCATGATCGCTTAGCGCGATCCAATTTAGGACCTAAACAAGTCTGCAACGCTTATTCGTACCATGATGGCTTTAAGCGATTCAATTTTGGCGCTGTTGCGATTCAAAGGCAGACCAGCGACAGTTTATGTAGACATTTAAAATGGACCATAGACAACCGAGCAGTTTAAAAGCAGCGCCATCATGGTACCATTTAAAAAAACATTCCAATTGCGAAGCAGTTCAAAGTTGGATCCTAAATAGAAATGCTCGTGGTAGGTACCCTGAACGAATAAAATGGCGATCGTTCCATCGACACACAACTGAAGTTACAGAATCGGAGCCCTGTCCCGTACGCCCGTACAACAACGCTATGCGATAGAACGAGAGGGCAGCACCAGATACATACGACAAAATTATCTCACGCCTCCAAGTTAGTTTAGCACAGTGTTTTTCAAACTGTAGGTCGCGACTCCCAGGGAAGTCGTGAAGCCTTACTCGGAGGGTCGCGAGTAAAAGAAAAACACACATATTTTTAGGTCCTAATACTACAATAAAAAACTACAATTTCATTGAAAAGTCTGTGCCTGTTTAATGCAACTTCCTGCCTTTCATGCTTACCCAGCGGCAAATTTTATGTTATCTCGCAAAGGGGTCACGAATTCAAAAAGATTGAAAAACACTGGTTTAGCAGGTAATTTAACTCAGTTAGGGATATGCCGATACTTTAAACAGTTGCTCAAAATTACTTTAAAACAACTTTGACCTCGGACTTCATTCGCTCCAATGCACCATCTAAAGATAACGTAACTAAAGTCGAAGATAACATAACTGAAGTCAAATCAGCTATGAAATACGTAAACAATACATTATATTTGACAGATGGTATGAGTTTGCTTATTGTTTAAAATCTTATTGATGCAAATCAAGCGTAAAAACTCACGATACGCTTTCTGCTTTCGGATCTAACGAATATTTCTTTACAATGCAGTATTCAGTAATAGCACTATAATAAAGACCGTGAAGGCGTATGTTATGCAGTCCAAAAGAACATGTGACGTAAGTAATTTTGAGAAATAAAAAATACTTCATCTGTGATCTCTGCCTACCACAATGGGTCAAAGGCGTGAGTTTATATATTATGTACGTAAAAAAATATATAAATTTTAGAGGAAAAGATTCTGCTATAATCAGTGTTTTCGTTATCTAATGTATTATAAAAAATAAGAGAAAAGTAAATAAAATGCACGATACAATAAACAGCTTCTAGCTGGTTTGACTACTGTCAGCAAAATTGTATTTTTAATAATTTTAATTGGTCCTAAATCTTTTATTTTATTTCATCGCATCGATTCGCTCGTGTTCAAAGTCGACTCTCGTAATCCTTTCCTTGCTAATATTATAAATGCGAAAGTAACTCTGTCTGTCTGTCTGTCTGTCTGTCCGTTTTTCACGCCTAAACCGATTTTGATGGAATTTGGTACAGAGATAGATTAGAGCCTGGGAAAGGACATAGGCAAGATATAACCTGAAGTCTACGCGGGCGGAGCCGCGGGCGGAAAGCTATATACTAGATAATATAACAGACTTGTATCGTTAATAACTATAACTTGTTTCTAAAAAGATAGATGGTTCTCAATTCAACTGAATTTTTTTTTGTTTGTTTAAGAATCTCTGACCTTTTACAAACTGATTTGGCATTATATGTTTTATTGCATATTTACAGGCTCTGTCCTGCTCGGGATCATTGGTATTTTGCGAAATCGATGTATTTTATTTTTTATATGAGATTATTGTATACGATTTTGCGCAAGCCAAAAATAAAACATTTGCACAGATTTTGGAGCTACTCCAATTCGTTCAACAGTGCTATCGTGGCAGATTTTAGTCTTGAATTGAAGATGAAAGAATTTAGTCAATTGCTGAAAGGTATTTTTCGTATATTAATTCGTGAGTGACAAACAATTATTCAGAAATCACGTACGTAAGTTGAATATTACGATCGTTTTGGTCTGTTAACATATCTGTCTGGTAGGCAAATCTATGCACTTATTTACATATTATTTTTTTAGACCCTATACGTCCCCACTGAGGGGCACGGGCCTCCCTTCGAAAGACGAAGGGGCTTTAGGCCATAGTCCACCACGCTGGCCCAATGCAGGTTGGTGGACCACTTGTCTTTTGAAAATGAATTTTCTTGGACGGGCGGGTTTCGTCACGATGTTTTCCTTCACCGTTAAGCAAGTGATAATTAGAAATCCGTACATAAATCCGAAAAGACGAATTTAGTGGTACAGCCCGCACCAGGATTTGAACCCCAATTACAAGTCTGGCTCAGTACCTATCAACTGGGCTTATATATTGGGTGACTTCAGATTAGCTAGCTAAAATTAAGGATGTTTAACAGCACACTAAACTGAAAAGCATTCTCTAAGGGACATAGGTCGAAATGTCACAACAAAATTTCGCCTCTCCATCCAACTTGAGCGATCAGCTGATTGCCTTAGTACGGATAGTAGTTTTTTTTTGAGAATTCGACACAGGAGAATTAGGTACATTAACCTAAAAAGGAAGAAGAGAGAGCCACCTCCTAATGTTTTGCTAACTAATTTAAAGACATATAAATAACTCTTAAATGTACACTTTAGTTTTGTTGTCCTAAAATTTCTCACAAATATTTTGTTTTAGAATCACCGAGGGGTTAGACGTCACGCGGACAAAATGTTTGGGAATGTTGAAAAATGTAAGTATTGAACGTTTTATTTTATTTAGTTCGACAATAACAATTTTAATTTTTTTTTGCATTTTTTATTGGTAACTTTAGTTCCAAGGAAATTATTTAGTAAATGTAATTTAATAAAAACATGTCAAGTGTAATTTGTGATGGGGAAGTTTTCACATTTTCACATTGCTGGCTGGGAGCCCCTTATGTATAGATATTAAGTCTTATAATGGAAATACATATTTTTATTTTTGGATAACGAAAATCGTTCTTCAATTGAGTAGAGTTTGATTGGCAGAGTTGGTGAAGAAGTGCAAAGAAGCACGACATAGTACAACAACAGGGGAACTCAGTAAAGCAAGGGAGAAATACGTCGAACCTGCCATAATGTGTAAACAGAACAAACAGAGGGGACCGGAGAACAGCGAAGAACGATCTGAATTTATTAGGAGCTCAAGAAATTGCTTATTTTACCCTAGATTTACCTAGGGTGTAAGGGACTGTTTAGCAAATACTTGAATGGTGAAATGTATGCTATGATCGATCACAATAAGTAATTGTTTTTCCGGAAATTTTAAGTTACGGAGTTTTCGTTATTTATGTACTTTGGGGCTACGCAACACGCTGCGAAAACACGCCCGGCAGTCAGAATGCGATGTGCATTGCTGGTTTTCGTGTTTTACGCTGCTGTTATTATTTTTTATTGCAAAATGCAGTGTATTCGAATAAAAAAAATAGATTTAAAGCAGAAAATAATAAAAACATTTAAAAACTTTTAAATATTTCAGAAAAACTTTCCACTGAAAAATCTTTCTGAATATCGGTCTGAGTTAAGGGTTTCAGTTTTTGCTAACACACTGTATGTATATTATGTTTACTTTTTTACAGTTGTCAGAGAGCTATTGGCGACTGAGGAGCCACCGACCAAAGTATTGAAGGTGACCTCAGACAACTTTGAGTCCCGCCCGGTCTTAACACAAGAGGATTGTGTGACTCTGTATGGGCCCAAAGACCCTCCGAATAGCGACAATTCAGACAGATATTATGAGGTAGTTCTCCGTAAACCCTTTACGGAGAGTATGAGAAAGTATAGGTCAGTGAATCAATTCTGAAGCAGCTTTTTTTTACGAAATCGATACACATATCAGGTGACTTGAAATTAGTTAGCGAAAGTTTAGGGGATCAGTACCACAGGACCTGCAATTTCATATATTAAAAAAAGATGATTTACGGTCACCCTTAAAGGTTTTTAGTTTTTAATCATCTAATCCAGCAGTGGGACAGAATAGCCTAAAAAAAAACAAAGGGTTGCACTCCGGGAGTGCCGGCAGAAGTGAAAACTTGAACTTATATTACTTCCTTACGGTCTAAGAAGT
Source organism: Aproaerema taeniolella (assembly GCA_949987775.1). NCBI lineage: Eukaryota > Metazoa > Arthropoda > Insecta > Lepidoptera > Gelechiidae > Aproaerema > Aproaerema taeniolella. The sequence goes on along the minus strand of OX465258.1, from coordinate 14,082,637 downwards.
TTTCACTTCACCCTCCGTCTTACGAATTTTCGATCAGGGCCACGTGACCCTGACGCGTGTTTAACATTTTTTTACCCATCCAAAAAGTGCACAACGCCGCTAAAGAATTTTTACTTCAAAAAAATGTAATTTATTACGCCTATTATAGTACCTGACAAGAATATTAAGTGTAAATAACTTTGAAGTTACCATCAAATGTAAATAAGTCATCGAAGGTTGTTTTTATTTTCAACCCATCACTAATTTGCTATTCGTTTATTTGTTTATTTTTCTAAAAAACAAAATGTCCTTCAATTTCAGTTTATTCCGGTCTGAAAATAAAGAGATTGCTGAAGAAAAATTCACTTTATTCAAGGATAAAGTTCCTCTTTACCTCAATGTCACTAAAGAAGTAAGTATTTTACATCACCATATACATTCTATGCAGCACCTTCTTACCGATTTTTCTGAAAGGTTTAAGTAAATTAATATCTAACCATCTTTATCAAAACATTTTCGTGTAGTAATTAATTTTTCCACATTTTTGTTGTCTTAGGCCCGTATTACAGAAGGAGACTCAAGTCTTGATCTATACTTAAGTATTGATTGGCTCTTTCTCTCACTATGAAAATGACAAAGACGACTGCTACTTATGTATAGATGAGAGTCTGAGTCGCGTTCTGTAATACGGACCTTAATCTTTTGATGGTGAATTTCCATAAATCAACGACCGATGTCCGATAGGTACTTGTCAGTATGTCACTGTCATCTGTACAGTGGAAGACTTATCTCTTTCATGCCTGACATCCGATGCTTTGAAGTATCGGTGGTAAACGTGTAGAATAGATCCATTGGTACCACTTAGTCACAAGATCGTGTCAAAACTCTGACACCAGGATTAGCCACATACTTACTATACCTACACGATAAGAAAAAGAAGTCTTGTGATCAACGTTCAGGGACTATAGCTACAATCAGCATCCTCGCAGCAGTTGAAAGAGTTATTTACATTTACTAATTTCTAAGTTCCCTTTTCTGACTCTTGAGATACCTACCTTCTTAAAAAAGAAGTGACGGTATTTTTGAATTATGCACATAACTACGCTAGTGCATCAGGTGTGCACTCTAGCTGTAATGATAAGAAAGGTTTTGCAGCAAAAATATAGTAACTTGATACACTGGCCTCCATTTATATCAACATCATCAGGCCACACTTTAAGCCTGATAAGTTTTTACTAAAGAATCACACGGCTTTAGAGCGGGTTGCTCAAAATATCTACAAGCTGTTATCTTATCAGGAATCGTCTCGCACGCAGGTTTAATGACTTTGGCGTTTATAATATACACTGGGCGTCAAAAATAAGTAGTACAGTTTTAAAATTGCGATTTCTCCCAAACTATAAAACTTAGACCTTTGAAACAAAAAAGGTTAAAAAGAAAATTTAATCTTATTCAATAAAAACTTCATGCATTATAAGAACTTATAATGCTTGACTTTAAAAAAAACGAATAAATAAAAACACTTTTTTTAAACTGTTGAAAGGTGTTGTCTTACTTAGGATTTTTGTGTTTGACACATTCGCTGCTGATAAAGCAATTGTAATTGAAAAGCATAGGTATCTTCAGAGAGTAAATTTGACTAATCATGCCTCTTTCACCAGAAGAATGTGCAAGAATCTTAGCTTTTCTCGAAGTGGGCATCAGTATGCGTCGTACTGCAAGGAGGGTGGGTGTAACTTTAAGAACGGTTCAGCGAGTAAAGCAAAGGTACGAAGAGACTGGAAACCATCTAAGGAGACGAGGTAATGGCAGACCCAGGTGCACAAGTACCCGAGAAGATCGCTTTATTGTTTCCACTGTGTTAAGAAATCGACACCTTAATGCAGTTGAGGTTCAGCAACAGCTTCTTCGGACCCGAACAGACTACATCAGTGAGAGTACAGTGAGAAGAAGACTTGCTGAAGCTAACCTGAAGCCTCTAAGACCAGCAAATGGCCCCAAACTTGAGACAGAGCATCGCGTAGCAAGACTACGCTACGCCCGTCAACACGTACAATGGGGCGAAGAAGAATGGGCTAGAGTTTTATTCACAGATGAGTCTCGATTCTCTTTATACACTTCAGATGGACGGCGGAGAGTCTACAGACGACCCGGTGAGCGATACATTCAAGCTTGTATCTCGGAAAGAGTCCAATATGGCGGGGGCTCTGTACACGTATGGGCTGGTATCTCTTCAGAGAGTCGCACAGAGCTTGTGGTAATAGAAAATGGGACTTTGACTGGTGAAAGATATGCCTCGGAGATCCTCAACGAGTATGCAGGGCCATATTTAATAAATATGGGTGATGGAGCCATCCTAATGCATGATAACGCCCGGCCACACACTGCTCACCACGTACAAGAGTACATTCAGGAGGTTGGCATCAACTTGATGGCTTGGCCATCGAGAAGCCCAGATCTCAACCCGATTGAACACGCCTGGGATGAGCTTGGGAGGCTAGTCAGAAGGCGCAGTCCACCTCCTGCCACACTCAGGGCTCTAAAACATGCGCTGATAGAAGAATGGGAAAATATTCCCCAACACCGCCTCCGAAACTTAGTGTTCAGCATGCCAAACCGGATCCAAGCTGTAATTAGAGCCCGAGGCGGCAACACAAGTTATTAAATTGTGAAAAAGTTCCAAAACGTGAAAATTAAGTGGTTGACATATCGTTAAAAATTGATACTTTTTAGTATTTATCTTAATTTTAAGTTTGAAACTTTATTCATGCCAAATAAAATATAACTTTAATAAACTTCGTTAAGTTTACTATAAACTGCTTTTTATTTCATAAGTGTAACTACTATAGTTTAGGAGTAATTGCAATTTGAAAAGTGTACTACTTATTTTTGACGCCCAGTGTACTAGCTTCCCGCCCGGGACTTCGTTTCCTTGGGAATTTCGGGAATGACTTATACATATAAACTTTTCTCTTGAATCACTCTATCTATTGCTGAAAACTCTATTAAAATCCGTAGAGTAGTTTAAAAGATCTAAGCGAACAGACAGCGTAGCAACTTCATTTTAGACTATGTAAAGCTAAATAAATGTTATTTTTCAGTGCAAAACAGAAAGTCTTCAAAAGCTATGTGACCTGCTATCAGAGAACCCATCCTGGTCCATAGCTCATATAGTGGCACACTTCGGACACCACGAGCTATTCAAGGATCCTGAAGTCCAAAGCCATATCGATGATATTGATCCATTGACCGGAATTACTCCTCTAATGGTAAGTTATACAAATATCTTTTCATAATATTTTCAATGATGTCGTGTAAAGGCACACCCAGTTCTGGGAACAAACATGTGCTTTATATGGGACGACTTTAAGAAGCGGAACTTTAGGGGGTGATTTTCCCCATGAAACTGAACAGCTTTCCCCTATAAGTATAAGATGAGCAAAAGAAATTCGTCTTCCCATGCAAAAGAAAACAGATTTCCAAAATACAACTACGTAGTATTTTGGACTCTAGTTGTATTTTGGAAATCTGTCATTTTTTTTCGTATTTCAACTCACATGTTCCTTAGGAAAAGTACTTCAGTTTCATGGGCTGATTACATTATCGGTAACTAATTAAAAGTCACCTAATTTGTAAATGTGACCGTGTTACTTTCAGGGTAGTCAATATTTACATAGCGCATCATAGTTTACATTCTCCACCTTAGAGTGTCACAAATGTTTTCCCTATTTGGGATTCAAACTCTGGAGTGTTAAATATAACAACAATATTCCATTAAAATAAAAAAAAAATTGATAATATCACAGGTGGCAGTAAAATCGCATAATCTGAAGCTAGTGCAAAAACTGCTGTCACTAAACTGTTCACTAGACACGGTGGAATGTGAAGGAAACACTGTGTTTCATCATGCAGCGACGAGCAATAAAGAAATCATCCACGTAAGTGATTGAACCCTATATTCTACTACTCCCGCTACTAAATCTTTCAATTTAGATAGCACTAGGCTATGGATCGGAAAATCGCGTATGTAATGAGGATGCATTCATCATGTTGCAGGCTTTGGCAAAAAAGCAATCAACAGCCCTGAACGTATTAAACAAACAAGGTTACACCCCCTTTCATTTGGCATGTCTGGCTAATGCTCCTGATTGCGTGCGAGCTCTCATAATGGCTGGAGCAGATGTCAATTTAACCGTCGGATCTGAGTGCTCTTTACCGGGTAAGGACTTTCTTACAATGTCCATCAATGTTCAGCAGGAAAAAGCTTTGCTTACGTATCTACAGTACATCTTTGTCTACTGTAACGTACGCTTGAAATATTTATTTAATTTATGGTTTTGCGTTTCAGGTTTAGCAGGCGAAATACTAGAAGATAAAACAAAACTTTATCAAGAAGATATGAAAAATGGGGGAACACCACTTCATTGGTCTAAATTCCGCGAAGTTATAGACGCTCTCATTGACAAGAACTGTAACATAAATGCTCTTAACTTCGACGGTAGAACTGCATTACATGTCATGGTATTACGCGGTCGGTTAGAGTGTGCAGTCGCGTTACTGTCGCGAGGTGCAGAGTTAAATATAAAAGATAAAGAAGGGAATACACCTCTGCATTTAGCTGTGAAGCAAACAAATGTAGCGATGGTGCAAGCACTTATTGTCTTCGGGGTGGATATAGAGGCAGTGAACAATGCCGGTCATACAGCAAGACACCTTGTACCTATAGATATGACTAACAGTAATTTTGACAAGATGCTGTATATTTTGCATGCCATTGGGGCGAAAAGGTGAGTTCAGTTTTTATGATATAGTCTGCTATTTTGAAAGTAAAGCAAAAAAAACACCACCAAACTATTTCAAAAGACTTTTGTTTTCTGGTGATGAATGTTTTCCGAAATGAGCTACACAGGACAGGTCAATAAATGCGCAAGAAGTACCTTTGTAAGGATGCGTATTATTCGCAGATGATGAATTTGAATAAATAAATTAAATTATTCAGTTACCTATCAATAATTTATAAAATAATGAATCCCCAGATGTTCTCCAGAAATGCATGGCTGCAGAGCGGGTTGTTCCAATAAAGGTGACTACAACGGCATGCCTCCACCACCTATACCAGCACAAGCCAGTCATGACTGCATCTACCACATGCTTTCAGTTGCGGCCAAGGAACACAAGAACAAGAAAAAAGGACGGTGAGTCCTAACTTACCATTGACTGGTTCTAAAATTAATTTTTGTACTCATAAATTACCTCAATTATGCTTTACAAAATATTTACTCATCACTCATTAATTAGATGATACTGTGCTAATTCTCCAAGAATATTTTTTAATTAATTAGTTTATTAATTTCCTGTACTTTAGTGCCTCATTGCTTCAAGGCTCTGTTATCGGTCCTTGTTTTCCTTTTGTGCATATCGTTCACATGATGTTGGATTTAATATCTTCTCGCAGACTCCTCTGCCTCGATGGCGGCGGTATTCGAGGCTTGGTCCTAGTTCAATTACTCCTCAAAATAGAAGAAGCTGTCGGAGAGCCAATCATTAACTGCTTTGAATGGGTAGCCGGCACTAGTACAGGCGGTATCCTGGCTTTAGCCCTGGCTTGTGGGAAGACTTTAAGAGAGTGCCAGAGGTTGTATTTTAAGATGAAGGATTTAGCGTTTGTTGGGGGAAGGCCATATCCTTCTGAAGCTTTAGAAAATATTTTGAAAGAGTGTTTGGGTAAGGAATGAAAACAGTAAGTAAAAACTGTGTACTTCCACAGTTACCCTCATTTTGTTACCCTAATTGTTGGTTGTCTTCTTTCAGGTACGGAAAGAGTAATGACGGATATTCAGCACCCGAAATTGATGATACTAGCCTTGTTGGCTGACAGAAAACCTGTCGATTTGCATATATTCAGAAACTTCCAGTCGGCTCAGGAAATAGCTAACCAGCAGAAGGCGACTGCTAGTAAGAAAAACATGTTTCTAGAAGACGTTTCCATTACAGTTCACGTTTCGTAACAAAAATAATATTGTCAAAGGCCACACACTCAAAGTAACACATTTAGGTTTTTCTTTGGTGCACATACAAATACCTATAGACACAAACACTCAGAAAAATATCCGCTTTTTATTCTAATATTTGTTCTGATCGGAAATGGATGGTATCATCGATTCACTGGCAGCTTGTCACTGCTGGACAAAACCGATCATCAGACATTTTAAGCTCCCTAATTAGCAAGCTGATTCCACTTTGAAGTATAGAATAGAATAGAATAGAAAAAAATCTTTATTTTATAGGACATTCAGGATGCCACTTAAAAGAAGTCAAGATTACATGAAATACCTATCCTGTAGGCATCTCTCCCTATTTTGTCTGCATCGCCTCCTGTTGGGTTTGTTTGTCATTTTCTAAGATACCGTTTCATAAATTCAGGTTTTCCAACGGACGCAGGAGATATCGTGTCAATAGTGCCACTGTCGTCGCCACCGCCACCTTCAGAACAGTTGGTGTGGCAGGCCGCCCGCGCTTCTGGCGCTGCACCATCTTACTTCAGAGCCTTTGGCAGGTACTATAACTTCTCATCATCGTGTCAGCCGCAAGACGTCCACTGCTGGACATAGGCACCACCCAGGGATCTCCACCTCGATCGGTCCTGCGCCACCCGCATCCAGCGGCTTCCCGCAATCTTTACCAGATCGTTGGTCCACCATGTAGGAGGCCTTCCTACGCTGCGCCTTCCTACCATGTACCCGTGGTCGCCACTTAAGGACTTTTCTGCCCCAGCGGACATCAGTCTTATGAGCAATGTGCCCTATTTCTTCTAAAATATATTCTTTTTATGGATTTATTGGAAAACAGGCTTCGTCATAACTAAAAACTAAGACAAAAGCAATCCGCAACATGCTTCGTCAATCCTGATCAATATCCTAAAAGATAAAAAAAAATAAACCCTAGTCAAATAAGCCCCCCGAAGCTCGCCTCGCTCAAATGTTCCCATGATACTGGAAAAAAGTTACCGCGTTAAAATCCCTTTAAACAAGGTACGCCCTAGAGCGTGGGTAGCCAGTTTTTCTTCAAAATATCCTAATTAGGCATTTTAATGTAAAAGTGTGCTTGTTTGTCTTTCCTTCATGTCAAACTGAAGCAGCAGATCGACATAATCAAGGTTAGTTGGATGATTAGAGAGTGGCATAGAATAGACTACTTTTCCACAAAAACAAAGTCATGGGTGGAAAGATGGTAGTACTAATATGATAAACTATTACGAAGAAGTATTTGACTAATTTAACTCTTCACGCGCTCATTAACCGTAAAGACTGGCATTTTTATAACAAAATAAAAGTCCCAATTATTTCCAGATATTTAGATGGTGGTCTAATAGGCAACAACCCCACATTGGATGCTTTGACTGAGCTGGCAGACCTCAAATTAACATTACGGATGACTGGACAGGAGAAAGAAGCCGAAAAAACTGAATTAAAATTAGTAGTTTCTTGTGGAACAGGTTTGTATTTATTTTTACCCGACTGTTAGAGAGGGTTATTAAATTTGTTTTTTACCAGAGCTCAGAGTTGGCACCATCTTAAAATAATCACTGAAGGTTCTTTGTGGAACTGACAGTGTATTACATGCCTTGGAAACAAAATCTGTGATGGACATTTTGTAGGCTCTTAATGCTCTTACCACTTTATATGTACATGTACCGAATTTCTACAACATTCATAATCATTTGATTTTATTCTTTTTGGTCCTTGAAAACTATACCTATTAACTTTTTTAGGTCTACCACCCATGATGGAGCAAAAAGACATCGATATTTTCATGCCTGAGAGCTTTTTGGACGTGTCTAAGCTGGCTAATGGATTATCAGCTATTGGAGCTCTTCTAGTAGACCAGGTATATACCTAAATATCTAAAATAATATGGGTTAGATCATTTAATGGTTCAATCACCTGAATGTGCAGGATTTCTCCCAATATTTTGCCTCACACTAAAATCATGGTTTAGTGTGTGATTAATGTATATAACTCAGAAAATGAGTCTTGGATATATGGCGTCTTAGGACCTCACGCTACCGAGTTTGACCCATTAGCCCGTATGTAATCCATGTCAGACGTAGATTATGTATCTGCCGACCATTACGTCTTTTACGTAAATCGTCTCGTCTCTTGGCTTCTTCCAATAGGAATAACATACACGAGATTTTTGAGGCCCTGTTCAGTGATAATGATAACGATAACTGTTAGATTGTTTTTAAATAGAAAAGCTAACAACATCAAAGCATCATTAAGTATTTTAGTAAAACCCCTGTTTATAGGCCACAACTTTATAATTTACAAAGTTTTGGGTTCACAATAAAAATAAAAAGGTGTCATACTTACATATTTATAAATTAATCGGATATTAGCACTTTCAAAAACACTAAACTCAATTAAAAAGCCTTTCCACGAAATAAAAGCTTTTGAGTTTGACATTAAAAATCGTAGGCGTACGCCGAGGCTATGGCTTGAGTGGAGGATTTTTTTCTTATACATAGAATACTTAAAGAGAAATATTAAATAAGTGATTCCATATTACGCCGTCTGCAGCCGTGCGGCGCTAGTGTCGGCAGCGTTGAAACTGTTATGAAGCAGAATACGAAACGTGTATTCACTGCTGTAACAGCTGCTGTGATCAAGGCTGTTACGATGTTTGCGCTTAGAGAATCGCACTGCAGACCACTGACATCTCGATGGCACATCGCGACTACGGAATTTTACTTAGAGTGAGAATTGATTGCATTTATCTTCTTTTTCCTAACGCTATTTCCCGTTGCAGATTCAAAGTACGCTTGACTATAATCTAGGGGTTTGGCAGATCAGCTAAAAACAATAAGAAAAATAAGGATTATGTACGCTAGCACAGAAAAAAGAAAAGAAATATTTGTTTCAGGCTACCCGATCAGATGGGCGTGTAGTAGAACGCGCGAGAAGTTGGTGCAGTACCCTTGGTGTTCCTTACTATAGGTTCTCGCCACGAATGTCGAAAGACGTTGATATGGATGAGAAGAGCGACCAGGAACTCGTCAATATGCTTTGGGAAACGGAGGTATTAAGTGCTTTTCATACGTTCTAAAGCCTCAAGACAGGATGAGCAAGCAAGATATGAAAATGGATGTGGATTTTAAAGCCTTTTTACTTGGCCTCAGATACGTCCCACAATCGCCAACCGATATGCTCCCGCTTCCTTACTATCCGATTTTTGTATCGTTTGGTCATTTAATGTCTTCCTCTTAGTTTCGTTTCGTTTCAGGGTATGCACATGACCCTAAATTTGGCAAGTTAGTTATGTTTAGGCACAGACTTTATTATGGCGATACGCTTTGTTTAGTGGAGCGATTGACATCACAATGAATTGATTAATGAACGTGATGATGATGAATAACAATTAATAATAATTACTGCGATGAGTAGTGGGTTTTGTTACAATACTTTCTGTTTTTGTTTCAGGTGTATATGCGGGTGAACCGTGACCGCGTCAAGGAACTGGCACATTTATTGAAAAACTAGAAACCAGAGGTTTTGACGTACCTGTTTGTAGAAGAGAAAGAAATGAAAAATGACGATGAAGTACGCAGGATACTTTAAGGTGCGCAAGTGAACACACTCGTACCAAGAGAGGAAACACGATGTTGTAATTGGAAGAGAAAAGGAGGCAAAAGATCTCAAGTAAACTGAACAACAGGCTTTAATTGTAATTATCTGATCCTGTGAATAAGTAAACACAGTCATATATATTTTTGTAATACTTAGGAAGATAGACGACGGTTAATTTAAGGAAGGGAACGATAACGAGACAAATTAAGTTTTTATGTAAGTATTTGAATTACTTACCGGATTTCAATCATTAGGATGGACTTAGGCAAAAAAAATATTTCCAAAGATGATGAAATTGCGGGCAGAAAGTCCATTCACAGTCATCACAAGTCATGAAGTTGTAGCTTACCTACCTAAGTGTATTTAAAGTATATTTTATTCATCTAAGTACATGTGGAGCCTGCAATGTGGAAATTGTGGAATCGATGTTTTTCTATGAACATTTTTTTAATTACACGGTTGTAGGTGATGGGTTGGGTAGGCTTAATTAAGTAATACTAATGCGATGTTGTGATGAACTTGTGATACAACTATGACGTCATGGGTTTTTAGAGTTGGGAAGATTATAAATGTAATTATTGATATTTTAACAAACATTTACAATTAAATTTATAATTTTAACACCACGGGCTACTTTCACTGAAAAAACCAACGATTACTTACCTGTAATCATCGAGCGGTTGTGGTCGATGCATGCAGTTACAGGTCTGTTAACTAAAGCTGGCGCGTTCAACACATTTACACATTCCGTTTGTGTAGTGTCTGTTATCTACAACGCACCCATTTTACTAAAAACTAACTCTAGTCTACACTTATGAATCAATTATTTGATAATCATTTAGTTTTAAACATCCTGTAAAGTGAAATTGCATAAGTGAGAGTACTGTGAACGCGCCAGCTTTAGTTAACAGACCTGTAATCCTACTAATATTATAAATGTGAAAGTTTGTGAGGATGTATGGATGTTTGTTACTCTTTCACGCTCAAACGGCTAGACCAATAGTGATAAAAGTTGGTTTGGAGGTAGCCGGCACCCAAGATTAACACATAGGCTACATAATTTTCCCGAATTCTCCCGAGAACGAAGTCCCGAGCGGAAAGCTAGTAAAATATAATAAACAAACATGAAAATGTCATTGGATCTCGGGTTAGCGGCTAATCGTGGGTTGAATTTTTGGTCAAAATGGTTTTTTTTCTGAGTAGGTAAGGTATTTTCAATAAATAAGACCACAAAAAATCGCGCATTTTATTTATAAGCTTACTTTTTTGGTATCTAAGTACATATCTTCTTATTGGCATTCTGATAATATATAGCATTTTTTGAAATAAGTTGTAAGTAGGTACACCAAACATCTCTTTTCAATGACTACATTAAGAGCAATTAGTCAGAATAAGTGAAGTAAATAGTAAACTTTGGGAATTTATCCAGTAAATGGGATTAAGATTGTGAAATTGGGCGCTTTTGGGTAATGTAAGTATAATAAAAAATCAATTTTTCAAAGCATTTTTTTATTATTGAAACTTATTCCCTATTGGAGGCTTATACAAAGACTCAATAATATCACATTTCTGATGTGGATATTATCAATCCACAGACTTATAGACATACCAATTACATAGAATCTGCGCATTAATTTAGAATTTCCAAATTCTTACAAAAGTTGTCAACGCGCTGGTCATTACAATAATACATTGTTAACAATTTTGGCTGTTAACTAAAGTAAGTGTCAGTTCTATTCGTAACCAACATGTTGTGATAGACTAAATATTTTATTTACAATAAGTAAAATTTAAAAATTGAAGTGATCAGAAAGTCGGGCTCTGTTTTGTAAAACTACTACAAAGTTACATTACAAGTGACCAGGACGGCTATTCCACTAATCAATGGCGTCTCCATGGCTGTGGAATGACAATCATCGCCATTTTATTCAGTCAAGGGCTTAATTGAGACCCATCCTTTATACATTTGCTTGACAGCTTTGATTTTATTCTGGCGCATATAACAATACTTCTAAGTAGTTAGTACGTCTATACAACTACAAAACTAGAAAATTATCGACTATTTTGTCTAAAACTACGTATCTAAGTACCACCAGTTTTTCATTAAGTTCAACTTGGTGCAACTTTTAGTGCCTCTTTGAGAAACTAAAATAGCCTTTATTAGGTTGACTCGCTTAGGGTCAGCTCCCACCGCGATGTGACGCGACGCGATGTTGCGGATAAAGCCACTCAAAATTGAACTTTATTTATTACAAGTGAGAACTTAGAGCACGTCGCACCATGCAGCGCCGCGCCTCGCCGCTCGTTCTCACAATCTATTCGTAACGTCGCGTCGCGTCGGGTCACAGTCGGAGCTGACCCTTACTTTCATAGATAAATTACTAATATGTGCGAGCAAGATAAGTATTATGTTTTTTTAGTATATGATTTATTTTTAATGGATTTTGAGTGAAATAAATTTAAGAAATAAATATTTTTACAAATTAATTTAGTGAGTAGGTAGATAATAATCTTTGACGACTTAAGTACTTACTTGCAGTTTTGAAAATTTTGGAATAAGTTATTTATTGAGATTCTACGATTTAAAATTTAAATTAAACGGTTGTACCTAAATAATAATTATTAAAAAATTAAAATAATTTAATGTATGTTAAATAGGAACGTATTATGGGTATAGTTATTTATAATAGCTGATAACTTAATGTTGTTTATGATATCTGAAACTGTGTATTAAGTTTTAATGCTCTCAAAAGGCAGTTAAGTGTATTTTAATTAGCTTAAGAGGCACCTTTCTGACTTAAATTAAGTATTACAACCTTTTATTCCTCATATTATAAAAAAAATTGGTTTATATTTTGTAGTAAACAAATAGAACAAAAACAAATTTGATAACAACTTTACAGAGACTATCGATACAAAATCTTCAGTAAAGAAAAACCCAACTGATTTATCTCATGTCATTAGATATCTTTGAAAATAAATTAAGTACTTAATTATTTTTACAGATTGATTTATAGGTTTAGCATATAATAAAAAATAAATAAATGTCGTATTTTAGAGGCAGTGAGAAGAAAACTGTCAGTCAAATAGCGTTTAAAGTTTAAATTGTGACTAAAATAAATATTAAAAATTAAAAAGAAAGAACCAAGTAATTGAAACGAATATTTAGTAAATTTATTTAAGTAGGCGACATGTGTACGATTATTATACGTAAGTACATACTTATGTAAGTATATAAAGGTAAATATATATTTTTTACTAATGGTAACGCTCATCACTAGTAATCTATTAACATCTGTGAATAAAGAACGTAACGAACGATATGCATATATATATATTTATATCAATGGTAACGCTCATCACTACCTTTATAGGAATTTGTTAATGTCTCTTAACAATTGTGAATACACGATGCACCTCTTTAAGAAACTCAAGGAAAAGTAAATTATTTTCTTTATAAATGCTCTAGTATCCGGAGCCAATTAAATAAATAAATAACTAAACTTTGGCACTTTTTGTAGCTATCTTTAGCTGATAAAAAATACCAATTGATATATTTTCAGCCTGAGCGTGTTTTGATAACATTTACATTCTAGTGCAGTATGTAGGTACGAGTATGTTGCGTTATTTTGAAGTAGTTAGAAAAATTTGAGGATGAGAATCAGCCCACGAAACTAATATATATATATATATATATATATATATATATATATATATTTAATTCGTCTGTATAGAATGCCTTTGTATGGAAGTCCTAATTTTTTTTGACATTTTTATATGTATAGGTTTCTTGGGGAAAGTTTCAGTTTAATGAGGAAAATCACACCCTAAAGTTTCGCTAACTAATTAAGTCACCACCTGTCACAAGGTTGTCAAACCAGTAAAATTTTATTTAAAATGTTTCAAAAAAAGAAACAATGAATATTAACAATAACTTCAACATATAAGATGATTATCTGAAGTATTTTCAATATCTAGGAATATTTCAATATCGCATGTTTTCTGTTATAACAGTTTTATTGGTAGAGATATTATTTGAGCTAGCTTCAGATTGTTTATTACAACGCATATCAAGGCTCATTAACTTTATTTAGTAATTGTTTTGTATTCGATCATGTTAAGAAATATATAAATATAGTAGATGTTAGCAAAACACGCTTTTATTTACGTAAACGATCATCCAATAAGTCTTTAAAATACATAGAAATATGCTTAGGCAAAAACCTTGTCGACATATTAAATTACATAGACTACTTACATGTTTCAAGTGTAAACTTTAATCAACAATTTTAAGCTTGCTAGGACTTAAACTAAACGACTTTGCTTAAAGAACTTCATTTTCAGAACTCGGTTTCTTAAAAAAAGTTGTTCTGTTATCTCCAACTAATTGGGAAAATACGCTAACTAATTCAAAATCACCCATACGATTTTGTCTTTATATGTATAACAATATAAAACCCCTAAAACCCATTTTTTACATAACCTAAAACCTAACTCCTATGGGTTTAGATTTCAAGCGAACAGTCCCTCGACTTAAATGAAAGTCGACTCTTTACATCGAATATCACAATTAACCTTTGGGTTTTCTCCGTATTGTACATAGGATATGTTAAGGCCATCCGTAGTTACCAGGATATCATGAAAAGTCCGGATAGTACGGAAAAGCCAGGTACACTCAAAAATCGTCTGGCAATTCCATGTTAGCGATGAGGTTCTTTTTTTCTTCTTTACCCGGCTTGGCGTCGAGTAAAGTTGGCCTAATAGTCGACCTTGGCTCGAAACAAGGCTGTAACAAAGAAAAAGATACAGTGAGAATTTTTTTTTGCAACTACACTTGTAATTCATAATACTTCTGAAAAAGTCAATAACTCTGAAGTTATTAGTCTTATTAACCCACTAGCTTTTCTCCGCGGCTTCGCTCGCGCAATGAACTCTTTTAGTCACTCATTTCATTCGACCCTTTAGGGGATGATTTTTGAAAAATAGCGAAACACGTGTCCGTTTATTTGCTTCGAGGTATATCTTGACGAAGTTTTGAGTCAAAAAGTGCAAAGAAATTGTTTTCTCCATACAAACTTTGAACCCCCATTTCACCCCCTTAGGGGTAGAATTTAGATAAATCCTTTCTTAGTGCTGCAAAGTTCATCGCCATTTTGATGATTCCTAACTAAACAAATAAAAGTTGAGATCTTATACACTTGACATTGATAGGTATTACATAGAAAGCTGCAGAAAGGTAGGTATACATAGAATACAATGGTGCTTTAAAAATACAACTTTTTGGTTTGAATTACTTACTTACTAAAGACGTAAGCTGAATAGAATAATCATGTTTGTTACATAGATAAAAACACCTTTAAACAGACGAATATTTGCTAATCCAGAGTAATCTATTTGGCTATGCTTATTACCTAAGATACTTATTAAATTTAAGTCTTTCAATTAAGTTATGAATAAATAAATGTTTGAAACCTAAAATAGCATATAGGTAGCCTTATTGAAGTATTTATCATATACGAAGAGGGTATTCAAATTGCTTGAAATGCTCTGAACACTTATGCAATGTGCATCTAAGGTCCGTATTATAGAACGCGACTCAGACTGATCTATACTTAAACAGCAGTCGTCTTTGACATTTTGATAGTGAAAGAAAGAGACAATCAATACTTAATTATATATCAAGCTTGGTAATTTAGGTAACACGGACCTAAATTACCAGTAGAGGGAATGTCCACCGAGACTGGAAAAGCAGTCTGCATTGCTGTCATACAGCATACACAATTATAGATATTGATTGATTTTATAACATATTATTAAACTTTCTGATGTTTTTTTTTTCATTTCTTGACATTGACTCCCTGCCCGTACGGCCCGTACCCCAGTGACGCCTACATCGCGTAAGGTGCTGCCTAGCTACTCGTAGCTAGCTGAGCAGGATGAACGGCGACCACGAAACTTTTTTCTAATACTTACATTTTTAAACTCGTGATATCTTTTGAATGGATTGTCCGAATTGCATAATTCAAAAAGTTGTATAAAGATATTGAAGCAGTCTTGAATATGAAGTAACTTATTTTGATAAAGATTAATACCAAGATACAAATAAAGAGCATTTTATAGCGGGCGGCATTTTAATTAAATTTTTAAAATAAAAGAACACATTAGTCTATTATTTTCTATAAATATTACTCTGCACTACTCTCGACTTTGTAAAGTTGTCCCTAAAACAAGGGTTGCCTGGAAGAGATTGCTCTTAGCGATAAGGCCGCCTTTGCGCACTTTTGTTTAGTTAAGTTTGTAAAACTTTTTTTTTTTTTGTGACTGTGTGCAATAAAGAATTTCTATCTATCTATCTATCTATTGTGGCATAACTACAATAGTTAGACATATGCTGTCGCGACACTTTTTGTAAATATTTATGTGTTCTGCAAAGTCGTAGTACATTATTTTATTCTATCATCAATAGTTTACGCAGCGCACGCATTGTAAAGAATATTTTAGGTAATTTTTTTACACCTTGGGTTACATTATTTGAGTTTCAGTAAGGATCCCTAATTTTTTTGAAAATATAATATAGCCTATGTCCATCGGGGATAATGTAGCTTTCTAATGGTGAAAGAATTTTTCTAATCGGTCCAGTAGTTTCGGAGCCTATTCGATGCAAACAAACAAACAAACAATCAAATCTTTCCTCTTTATAATATTAGTATAGATATCTACACGTTAATCATTTTGAATGTTAGAATTTGGCCCAAAGGTTACAAGACCTTTGGGCTTTTGGAAAGGTTACAAGGCCATATTCTCCAAAAAAATTGTTAGAGTTTGACCAAAAAGTAATGATATTTTACCCAAGATATATGTCATCTCATACAAAACGAAAACATGAATCCGTCAAATAAAAATGTTTCCATAGAAAGACTGTCACGCTTAGTCATCGACCTATAATTAAAAAAAAAAAAACAATTGGGTATTTTTTCAGGCTTCACAATGCATGTTTGGATGACGTATAGTGTACCTAATATATCATTGCCTAAAGGGGGTGTTAGTGTGCAGCCCTTGAACTATTTTGACTACATTCCCAACTTCGTGATTTTGTTCGACCATTTCATCTAATGGTAGTATTTCATGAAATAAAACACGAATAACCTAACTGTTGATAACGGTTACGCTTATGACTACAAATATTTGAGGTTAATAAGTACTGAAGCGACGACAAAGTTAGAGACACGTAAATGCACCCTGTGACTTTAACTTAGTTAACGAAAATTAAGGATATGAATCAGCCCACTAAAAAGAACAACTTTCTTTGAGGGACATATGCCCAAATATGAAAAAAAAAATTCACCCCTCCATACAAGTTGATTTATCATTCTCAGGCCTCTGATTGTCTTTGTAAGAGATGTCGAAATATTTTTTGTGAATTTCATATGGATCCATTGGAGATATTTGTTCAGTTTCATGGGTAGAACCATCGCTTAAAGTTTCGCTAGCTATGTTAAGATCATAAAAGTGAATGTTAATTATATTCTACAATTTTGTGTGTGAATGTTAATTCTACAATTTTATGTTTCGCGTTCCATAACTGTACTGAATGATAAAATAGTGACCGGTAACCACTTAATCACTTGCAACTATGTAAGTAAGTATAACTTCATGAAACGCGAAATCAAAAATGGTTTTGAAAATGTTTGCAAAATAAAAATTACATTTTAACTTTATGCATTATATTAATTGATTACTAGTGCTGTGGGCCAAAACAGTAATAAAATATGAAATTGTATTATACAAGATATAAGATACATATTTTATACGGGTGCATTGCCACTAGCACACATAGAATATGCAATTACAAATTCTGCAAAACCAACCCTCACAAGGATTGTGAATAAATAAAAAAATAGCAATTTACCCATTATGTTTAATGGCAGTGGACGTCAATTTGCTGACTCTTTGAAAAAATAATTGCAATCATTTCAAAAAAGTTTGCTTAACATATAAAAGTTAGTATTGCATGGGTGCTCTCCGAACACAAGCTAATTGATTGAATAGATAACCTTACTGAAGACCCGTTAAACGTCAACGAAGTCGCGCTGAAGGCTATTCACCTGTATGAAAATAGTAATCATGCACACGACTCTCAAAACTCTATGCCTAATATAATGTTTTTTCAATAGCCCATATTTGTACGTTCCCACCGAGGGGCATGGGCCTCTGTTCGAAACCCAAAAGGGGCCCAATGCTGGTTGGTATACCGCGCGTCTTTCGAATACGAATATTCTTAGACGTGCGCATTTCATTATGATGTTTTCCTTCACCGCTGAGCAAGTGATAACTAATGAAAATCCATGCATAAATCCCAAGACGGATTTAGTGGTACAGACCAAAACCAGGCTTTTAATCTGCAGCCTTTCCGGTACAAGTGTGGCTCATTACCAACTGCTCTGAATAGTAGCTGTCAACTTTGCAACTACTTATCCGTCTTGACTTGCATATAAAAGAACTACCATTGTAACCCAACTACCATATCACTACCTAAATAACGAAATAAGACGGAAAACTGTAAATTATTCATCTGTTAATCTGCGTGCGTTAAAATTACAGATGTTAGAAGTACTATTGTGCTATATAGCCAGAGACAAGGACTGTGATTACGTAGGTAACTAGATTCAGTTTCAGCTAGAGTTTGTGAGTTCCCTACCAGTTATACAGGGCTTTAGGTATCTCTCTTTCAACCTCTCGGGTGGTTAATCAGTCCATGAAACCGAACAACTTCCCCAAGAAACATAGGTCAAAATATGAAAAAAAAATGAGTTCCCATACAAACTTCGTCAGCATATAGCGCAGTTTGTATGGGAGATCAAAATCTTTTTTCGTACTTTGACCTATGTTCCTTGGGGAAGTTCTTCAGTTTCATGGACTGATTAACTACCCGAGAGGTTGAAAGAGAGATACCTAAAGCCCTGTAGATTTAAAAGAAGCTTCTGTGAGCTTAATTTTGCCATCGACAAAATCTGTAAGTCTACGTTCGATAAATTGTCACTGTCATCTGTATCGAAACACGTACTGACATCCGACAATTCGAAATTTCGATCGAAGGCTAACAGAGAAGGCATCCGGTATAAGATACTTGCACAAAGAATTACGGATAGGTACCATGGTACTTACAGTTTCACAAATATTCATGTTACAACAGTTTTCGATGGTAATTTCACACTGGTCTGGTCTCGCTGTCAATGGAGTTGAATTCTTCTGCACTATTATTCGCTTCTTGATCCTGAAACAAAATTGGAATAAGATACTTACATAAATAAAAGTTGGCATGGCATTTACTGATCTAATCCCAAGTAAAGGTACTGGCAGAACAAGTTAGAGCTATGACATAAACGCCTATCAACCACATCAAAAATTAAAATAATCTTATTTGTAGAGCTCTTTTCCTCTTTTCTTATACAACTTGACTCTGTTTCTCCAAAAGTTAGGTTACCTTAACATTGTTTTAAAACTTAGGTTAGGATGAGCCAGCTACCAACAGTACCAACTTATCCCTGGCATACTTTAGTAGCCAGTATTGGTATGCAATGTTTGGCTGTATCGTGAGCGAAAGGTTGATAACTTATTACCAGAATACTCGTTTTCCTTCCAATAACTCTCAAAAAGGAAATCAAATATGGCGTTCTTGGAATCGCATGCTGCTCTGCCTACTTCAATGGCGTGAATGTATGTATTTGTAAAAGTTTTATTGTTTGGCACTGTAGATTATTAGAAGTATACGAGCTATCAAATCGGAAGAATGGAGGTTTCTCCTGATCCTCTTTTACTCTTTTATACGTTTCTTCGTCAACAGAGTGTACATAATGTTGTTTGGGATGCTGCAGGTAATTTAAATATAGTATTTTCTCAGAAGATGTTGAAAAATCATTCCTAATATTATATGTAAACGCGAATGTTTGTGTGTATGGATGTTTGTTTCTCTTCCACGCAAAAACTACTGAATGGATTTTAATGAAACTTTACAATAATATAGCATATAAACATCAGAATAACATATAGGCTCCATAATTTAAAAAAAAATCCCACGGGAACGAAGTGCAAAACGAAAAGCTAATACAAAATAAAATTACAATATACAAAATCACTATCGTATCAGTCGTAAGTAGATTTAAACAAACGTACTGTGAACCGAGATCTGTGAGACGTGAAATGTTTTGGTTACAAACAATTTAAGGAACTACAAACATCCTAACGGTCACACGCCGATGCTCAAACAAACAGTAAAGAAATACACAGCTGATTTAGAAAAGATTTTAAAGATTTCCGAATAATAATAAAAGTATAACGCTATAAACTCCCTCAATAAGGTTTTTCTTATGTCTTAGGTCTTTGAGCACACAACCACCAGCTCGTCTACTGATCCTGACCCTTTAGAGGTTACCTCACATACACCTGCCTTGTCTTCATCTTGTATATCGTCAACGAACGCTACCAACGTACCTTTTAATTGAACACACATGACCCGAGAAAAAAATTCAACTTTTTACCAGATTGAGTAAATTCTTAGAATGGAACTCAAGACTGCCAATTCAGAGATGACGCCACTGCCAATAAAGCGAACCTTTCGTTTTGTATGTACCGCACAATTTTTCTTTCTTTGTAATATACTACAGTTTCAAATTATTATACCACAGTTCTACCAAAAAAGAATTGAAAACACATACCTTGGTCGCTTCTTGAGCTGCATAATCTTTGTGATAAGCACAGCACAAGCAACGCACAGCAGCCCGCTTAAGATACCCAACACCATGATGATGGGGTCTCTAATGGGATCCCATCCGTCATTGCATGGAGTGTCCACAAAGTCTCCATCGTTCACGACAAGGCTCTCTGATGATGCTAGGGCTGCTGACTTGTTTGAAGATGAACAACTGGAAAGGAAGCAAGTGATTGTGTCAGTGCAATAGAAATATTATTCAATGCGTAAGACGTGGTGCATTAAAAGCTTATGATTGGAATTAGTAAAATATAGGTTTGATCCAAAGGTCAAACCAAATTGACAAATCAAACCAAATGTCGTTTAACAAATCAAACGATTATTTCCAAGTAACCGTCGGGTATGAAGAAGTTATAGAGTAATGACTTATTGGTGCATCGATATACAAACAAAAACAATTTATAGAATATGCAGGTTAATGCTATCTCTGGTAGGAGAGTAAATAAAATCACAGCCCCATTGGCAGTAAAATAACTTTTAGATATGTGGCAAACTTTTTTCACGACAACGACATCGTGTTAAGAAAAGATCATACAGATTCCTGCGATAACAGATCTTTCAAAAACATGAGTCTTTGAAAATTCAACAGTTTTTTTAAATATTAAGATGGGTTAACTCTTGACCTCAATCTTGACCATAAAGGTCAAAGATAAGGTCGACGTTGGAGCGAGTTAACCCAGAAAATGCCTATAAAGGCACTGGTACTCCCACGCACCGACGGAACACAGCAGGCTGTTTGGCGTCGAACTTCGGTAGGAGGGTGGTCGCGAACCAGACGGTCCTTTACAGAGCCTACCACACCGTATGAGACCATAGGACGACACATAAGATTCAGAAAAAAATGAAGTGTCGTTGCCTGGGATGGATTACTAGGAGGCAGGTCTCATTTGTGTTTCCTTAGTCGCCTCTTACGACACCCACGGAAAGAGATGGGGTGGTGTTATTTTCAACCGATCACCACACGGCATTGTAACAAGATAAAACTTACTTGCAACTACCTCCCTTCTCTGGCAATGGAACAACTGTAGGAACATTCTCCTTGGTGACTTCACATCTCTGGCCTATGAAACCTTCCGTACAGATGCAGACGGATTTTTGGTTTTTAACTTCACATCGGCCGCTGTTCATGCAATGGTTGATGCAAAGGTCGATTTCGCATCTCGTGCCACCGAAACCATCGATACAACTGAAAATGTGAAATTTAAATCTTTGAATAAAAGTGTAAACCAAGATTTTATGTTTTAGAACGACTCAAAAGAATTCCTGTAGTAAGAATCTAGTAAAGAATCGTAGGTTCCACAGGTGCAAAAGCATACAAAGCCTAAGGGATATTACAAAATGGAATACTTGATATCCAGACGCGATTACATATTTTTCAACCAGTTATTTATAGGAACTGAGCCATGATCACTTAATAAGTCTACATCACACTAACGACTAAATGTCACCTGAATCGTTAGTATCGAGTTCTATGTGTATTGTGTAGGTATTTTTCTTTAAAAAAATATAAAAATACTTTGAGCATTACCTGCACTGGGGCTGTCCATCAACCAAAATGGTACACTCTCCTTTAAGACAATAGTTTTGACAGATTGGAATCTCACACCGCTCCCCTGTGTATCCTCTGGAGCATTTGCATTCAGATTTCCCGTGAACCTTGACTCCATGCAAGCAGTATACTCCTGCATCAGTAGGAACGTTAAAGGTGTCATTGATGACCGCTTTATTTAGAGACAGATTCCTCAATTCTGCACATTCTTCTACGCCTTCCGTTTGGTCAGCAATTGTATAATTTGCAATTATACCAAACGGAGTGCCAATGAAAGAAAACAGCTGCTCAGGTGCAATAGGGTTTTTATCCTGTCTTGCTGTCTTTGGTAGCTTCCAAACTGAAGCATAACCCCAATCTATCCAATACAGAGTATCATTCAAAATTGTTAAGGCATTTGGTCTGTGATGGATTGCTTGGATCACAGTCTCTTGATTTTTTCCATCAAGGTCTGATACCTCGATAGAGTAGTGAATTCCCTCCTTATCATCAGCCCAGTATAGCTTCTGAGTTCGTTGGTCGATGGCTATGCTCATTGGCATGTAAATATTAGAGTTAACAATGACTTGTCTATCTGAACCATCCAACCTGGCTCGTTCTATTGTTGGTTTGTTGATGTTTATGTTGCTCCAGTAAATGTATCTGTAAATTGAAATGATTGTTTTGTGTTTATCATTGTTTAATGAGTTGTCAAAAATATACCTACATTTTAATGTATTGAGATTATAAGATATCTGTGTCAAAGTTGAGTCATAATTTGAGTTATAATAAGTGTTTCCACTTACCCTCGACAGCTATCTACGGCTATAGCTCTTGGTACTTCATCATCAAGTTTGAACAAAAGATTTCCATAAACATCATTCTTAGACCCTTGTTTGAGGGACTTCCAATAAATTCCTTTCTCGTTCTCATCCGTCCAGAAAAGCTTTCCTGATATAGGGTCAAAGGCTAGACCTTGAATGTCTTCATATGATTTTCTTCTAACTAAAGGCTGAGTTTTCTTAGTAGCTACATGGTAACTAAATATGGAAGCATTGTCACTCTGTTTATCTACAAAGAGTAGCATGTTATGTACAGCGTCGTATGCTAGGGCTGTGAGTCCTGTCGACTTCACACCCTTGTCATTTGTTATCTGTCCATTACTATAGAATTCTATTTGGTCCCCTGTAGTTATTGCGATATCTGTAACAATAAAAATGAAAGTTATAAAGGCTTTCGCAAAAGGTTGTAATATAAAGACATTTAGAAATAAGTTGATAAAATTTTTAGTGAACGATTTAACTCAATAACTGAAGCGGGTATTACTCTAATGACTAGAGGACCATTGTCACCATTCACCAGTCACCATCGTCATTGATTAGAGTCTAATTAGAGTCTAATCAATGACAATTGTGACTATTTTACCCGTTCAGGTAGTAAAATGGAAAACTATCAAAACCTCACCCATTTGAGGTCTCAATTTCGCCACCTAAATTGAGACCTCAAATGCGTGAGGTTTTGATAGTTTTCCATGCCTACGGCGACATTCAAACGCCTTTGAGACGCCATTGATAAGAGGAATAGCCGGGACTTATACCTTGATAAAAAAATGTCTACGAATTTCGTGTTGATTAAATCTTTTAGTAGGCATCGATATTTCAGTTGTAAATAGCATAAGCATTTTCTATTAGAGTTACGTAATGATTAGCGACATAATATTGTTACACAACCGCATAATTTGGCACTACACGAGATTTCGTCTAGTGATCCAATGAAAATTAAAAACTGAATAGATAGTAAATCTTACTTATGTACAACAAACAAACATTTAGGCAGAGAAATGAAAGTCTTAATAAAGAATTAGACTGAATTTTTCGATATCCCAACGAGAAACCATCCTATATGACTTTGCATACTGACATTCCCATACCTACATTAAATTAAATTTTAATTTAACTCATATTTATAGTTTCCTCACACTCTGAATTAAAATTAAATTAAAAAGTCATATATTGCCACATACTGACTTGTAAAACATTTTTTTTCGTAAATTATAATTTAAATACGACTTATTTTTAAATTGATATATCTGATGGTGTTGAAAAAATTACATAAAAAGGCTCTATAGCTGGAATTTTTTTTATACCATTGTTTATGTCATTAATATTCATTTATGTTGATATTTGTACCGTTCTTTGTTTTCTTTTTTTTCCTGGGAGATTCCCAAAAACATATTTTTGATGTCTTTTAAGAATTCATTGTTTATAGGAAAACATTTAAATCTTGTTCTTGTTGTGCCACACGATCACTTTTCCTTTGTTCTTGGAACTCGTGAATACTGGTTTAGGTATTTATCATCAGGCACCGATGATAAATAAATACTTATTAATACTTTAATGGTATAGTAGCGGTATTTTTCCCCAAGGAACCTATATGAAATTCTGAAAAAAAAAATCGACTTCTCCAGCAAACAGCCGATCGCTCAAGTCGTGTGAAAATGAAATTTTTGAAGTGAAAACTTCTTTAGCGGCGTTGTGTACTTTGAAGTAAGTAAATGTGTATATGTATGTATTTAAATCCTTTAATTTATGTGTATTTAATGTAATTTTGACTTATTTTAAGTAACATCCTGAATGTTCTATGAAATAAATATATGTAATTTGATTTGATTTGGTAAAAAATGTTAAACTCGCGTCAGGACACGTGACCCTGATCGAAAATTCGTAAGACGGAGGGAGAGTAGACCGCAAGGAAGAGTAAGTACATACATATATGTTCAAGTTTTCACTTCTGCCGGCATTCCCGGAGTGCGACCCGTAGTTTTTTATTCAGATTTCCCTCTAGATAGTTTTCGGATCCATAATTTTCGCTAACTATAACTAATTTAAAGTCACCCACATATGTATATCTTAAGGTAGCTGTCCCAACTGACGGGAAAAACAGTATATTACAATAATAGTTCTGACAAGTGGCTACCTATATCTACGACAAATCACATATATATCCTATAATATAGATCATTAAGGTCGCATTCTTGAGATCATTAGAATCACTCAAGTGGTATTGATAAGAAATAAATGGGCTTCACCGTGCAAACGTAAAATGAACTGCCTTTAACATTAATATAGAAGAACAGGGGCTCATTTTAATCTTAAATTAGGAATTTAGTAATTCGTTTTCTGATGACATCATTGGATTATTTGCCTGTAGCTGACTGGACCACACAGCTTCTTGTAAATTAAAATATTGTAGCCTCACATGACAATCTTTCTAACAGTTTGATGAAGGTAAAAAATAATTTCATGTCAAATAATTTAATGTACACACAACACCACATCAGGTTACCCCACTTTGACCTTGAGCTCGCCCTTACTGCCCTCGTCGTATTAAAGTATTTAACCTGATGTGCTGTAGTGTACAGTTTTTGATGGCCGTTTTGGTCGAGTGGCAGGGGTACGCTGCATCTTGATCGACTGGTACTAGGTTCACTTCCCGGTCGGGGCAAATTTTTGTGCAAAAAGCAGACGTTTGTTTTCTGGTCATGGGTGTTCGTGTCTGTCTTTGTATGTTCCAAGGGACCCTCGATATAAGGGAAAACTTTCGTGTGTGGGCCTTTGAGTGTGTAGCGATTCTGTTTTACTTATTTTTTAACTTCGCAACTGTCCTTTTCTAGTTTCTCGGGCATTGCTAGTATCATCAACATCTCGTCAGAGTAACATCACTTAAAAAAATACTTTCATAATAGGTCTTTACCTATGAAATTGCCGTTTTTCATACAATATTTTCGAAAAACTAAATTTTCCATACTAACGTTATTAGATTTTTCTCGGGAATGCGAAATCCAAAAGCAAAATTTTGTGGGAAGGTTTGGACAACATTAAGTTAATTTTCATCATACATACTTACTTTATTGAAAGTTGTAACTGTAACAACGGTACAGCAAAAATAAGCAATGAAACGGGCAACGGATGAAACAAGCTATATTTGAGCTTCTTTTTCAGCAAATAAATCTAAAGTAAATATGTATTAATTTGACTCAATATCTCCGTTATATGGCCAAGGTTTTATATTTAAAAAAAAAACTATTTTTGTAATAGCTGTTCAATCAAATAAATTATGAATGAAAAAAGCTTGAGAAAAAATCGCCAATTTCATAGGTAAAGACCTATTATTTTTTTACACAATAATACTCTAGATTTCGCATTGTTTATATTTTTTGATTTATGTACCCTTTCAAAACGAGAAATAAAATTGGAATAGTCGCAAAAATAAACTCCAAAGAAATAAGTTTTTTTTGAGAGAAAAACCCTACCTACATAGTAACCATTTTTTTAATCGTTATCAAATCGGCTGCAGCCATGTTGTATGCACACAATCATTTAACTGGAAAAATGATAAGTATAAAAATAATAACCTTTTATCCATGATTTCTG
This sequence comes from Aproaerema taeniolella, assembly GCA_949987775.1. Lineage (NCBI taxonomy): Eukaryota > Metazoa > Arthropoda > Insecta > Lepidoptera > Gelechiidae > Aproaerema > Aproaerema taeniolella. The sequence goes on along the minus strand of OX465258.1, from coordinate 14,056,303 downwards.
TGAAATCCTGCACAGATTTCGAATGTTTTATCTACACTAATATTATAAAGGGGAAAGATTTGTATTTTTGTATTTAAAAACTACTGAATCGATTTCAAAAACTCTTTTGCCATTAGGATGCTACATTATCCCTGATAGACTACATAATTTTCCCGAATTCCCACGGGAACGAAGTCCCGAGCGGAATGCCAGTCTTTTATATGCAATTTTTTGTTTACGGTCAATAATAAATCCTAACTTCCTTTAATATTATAAATGCGAAAGTAACTCTGTCTGTCCGGCTTTCACGCCTAAACTACAGAACCGATTTTGATGAAATTTGGTACAGAGATAGATTAGAGCCTGGGAAAGGACACAGGCTACATTTTATCCCACAGTTGGGCACGATATAACCTGTAGTCCACGCGGGCGGAGCCGCGGGCTGAAAGCTAGTATTTCATAAAAATAAAACAAAAAAAAAGTTTACAAGATTCCAATATAAATAAAATTATGATAATGATAGCAAAAAAAATGTTTCATTTATTCTAAACCTTTTCATTTATATTTTCATTCATCGTTTAATTTGTTATGTACATTTATTCGATCACTAATATCCAAAAGGTTGCTCTCAACCATGCCCAAAGCAAATTCTTTCCACGTCGTTTTCTAAACCACATTGTCACCTCTCAGAAGAGCATTTCCATGTAACTCGACAATTGGAAACAATTGTGTGAAATGGCCACACTTTTGTTTTGTACACAACACTTGTCTGTGGCCATGTGCTTCACCCAAATTGTTTAAATCGTTTTTGACAATATTATCACTAATATTGGAGACAAGCTGTCGTGTTTACTATTGGCGTGTGGAGGGCACGAGACTTAGGCTACTGAGCTAAATTTGTTGTGTAAACGCTATTTATATGTGTTTGATAAAACTCTTCGAAAATGTGTTTAGGATTCAGTGAATACTCTATAAAAGATATGTGGAAGTTGGAATCAGATTTTTGTACAATTCAAATGAGAACTGAGGGCCCACCTGCACCGGATAAACTATGGGCGCACTCTATTTTGGTGGAAGCTCTAAAACCTAAACCGGGAATCAAAGGAAGCCAGTACTCAATCTAGACAAGCCAGTCTTTTTTTACCACGCGTGACATATTAATTTTTAAACCCCGACTATAAGTTATAAGTTTGACGTGTGTATCTGTGTATCTCTGTATCTGTGTGTCTGTCTGTGGCATCGTAGCTCCTAAACTTAGTGCAGGGTGTAATTGTATTTCTAAGTGCATAATATTATGTGAGTGCATTGGATACCTACCAACTTAATCCGAAGAGGGAGATAAAAACGATAAATTTAACTTGCTACTTATGGAAATCAGTTTAAAATAAAAGTAAGCCATCGTGGTATTACTGCGCAGTATCGCATCTACTATTGATTGGCAGTAATTCCAAAAACTTACAAAAACACGTATTTTAATGAGAAGTAGGCGTGTTCTTAAACACCTATTTACCAAACTACGTAGCTACAAGACAAATACGCATGATATTTAATATATACTATAGTATTTAATATATACGTATAGGTACGTCATAAGAAATAATATAATATGTATCCTTATAAGAATCTGTTTGGTTAGCAGTTATACACATAATGAAATAAGCTAATTAACTCTGTTTAAACTGTAAACTGCTGTTAAAACAATAAATTCTTGCTGAAATGGATTTAAAAAATGAGGAATTAAAACATCATTTTGGAAGCGTTTTTGTCTCTCAAACCAAACTATGATCCACGCTAACAAAGTATTCAAACGGCACGGCACGGCACTTCAAAATTTCAAGTACCATTGCCCCCTATGTTCTCAGCTTCTATGTATTACTATAACATAGGAGACAATGGTAATACAATTTTGCCGTGCCGTTTTCGAATTATAAAAAGGCCCATTGCTGATCACCAAGTCACCTAAACTTAGAGAGGTGAATTTTTTTCTTTATATAAATAATAATAAATAATAATAATATTTATTATTTATTATTATTCCTAGACACCGACAACTCAATTTGTTCTGAATCTTTGGTGGCGTCTTATGGTCTCATGCGGTGTGGTAGGCTCTGTAAATGGCCGTGTTCGCGACCGGGCCCTGCTATCGAATTCCGACGCCCGACAGCTAGCTGTCTTCTGTCGGAACCAGTGCCTAAATAGGCATTTTCTGAGTTAACTCGCTCCATGGCCGACCTCATCTATGACCTTGGTCAAGACTGAGGTCAAGAGTTAACCCTTCTACTAATAAAAATAAAATAAAAATGTCCCTAGCTAATTAAATTTCACAGAATAAGTTAACCGATTTCACATTAGCTTTACTTTAGTTAGATAAGTAATCAAATTATACATATTTCAATGAACGCGGAACCAAATGATCTTGACACTTTACAAGTTGAATAGCCGGACATAAATGACGTCAGTCTATGGGAAGTAAAAAAAAAATAGGACAACTATTTTAGAATGCGGATCATTCTTATTCCGGTAGCGGTTTTTAGAATAGAAATAGAGTAAAATACGATTTTAGATAAATTTTAAAATCTTAAAAGACCACAGCAGATTTATTTTGTATCGAGATTCCTTAGGACATTATGTGTCCAAACAAGAACAAAAAATGGTTGCCCTAATAAAATAAAAAATTGAGATATTAAAGGATTTTTATTGCTCTGAACAATTTTACAGTAAACAATACCAAGTACCTATTGAAATTGTGTCCTTAACTTTTACTAAGGTTTGTCCTTAAGCCAAACTACTTACAACCGAACATACTTTTGATTGTAAGTAGTTTGGCTTAATATTGGTGAGAGAGGGAGTGTGCAAGGGTTTGTGTAAAAAGAAGTTGTTTGCTCTCGAGTCATGGGTCTGTATTTATGTATGTTTCGAAGGACCCACGACACAAGGGAAAACCTTAGTGTGGGCCTTTGAGTGTGTAGCGTTTATTATTTTAAAACAAAAAAATATGTGTAATATTTTTTACTAAGCACTAACATCACACGTATCGTATTAGTATCATTAATAGAACTTAAAGAAGCAAAAGAAAATATATATATTTTTTACAATATTTTGTCTTCAGGGATAAATTTTTATAAACGCAGAAATACGGATTTCACGGGTTTTGTTGAAAGCACTATTACCAAGTTTTAAATAAATTGGACGTCAGTTATTTTTCCGATGATCAAGCTTACAATTTTTTCTATGAAACGATAGTTTAAAAAAAATCGGGTCTGTTGAATTTTTGTTATCTTGACTTATGTATTTGGTCAGTGAATAAAATACAGTTCTATCCTGTATAATCTTTTAGAGTTTAGACAAACGTTTGTACATTTTTAACCGACTTCAAAAAAGGAGGAGGTTTCTCAATTCGACCGTATATATATATATTTTATTTTATGTATGTCCGCGGATAACTTCGTCGTTTATGAACCGATTTTGATTATTCTTTTTTTGTTGGAAAGGGAGTATCCCAAGGGTGGTCCCATGGTAAGGAAACCAGGATCTGATAGTGGAATCCTGAAGAAATTGAGGGAAACTCTCGAAAAAATTATATTTTTGGGATTGAAGTCGGTGACTCTAACGTTTTTGACGTGGAATTATTTATTATGAGATGGGTTAACTCTTGACATCAATCTTGACCAAGGTCTTACATGAGATGCATGCATATCAGGTCTTTGTGAGTGCATATCAGGTAGACAAAATATCAAGTAAGTAGTCATAGAATTAATGATTCTATGAAACTTATTTGTAATCTGAAATTAGCATGTTGTGGAAAATAGTAGTTTTTATCACAGTATAATGTTTGTGATTACTAGTGATTAGCTATTATTTAATATAGTACTTAATTATGATTGTCTAAAATAACTTTTAGAAAACAAATCGATAAACTTTGAATACCTACTCATCTAGAATGACTCAACAGGCGCGGTCGCAGCCTGAAATTTGGGTCACTCACCCAATTCACAACTAAGTAGAGCCTTTATCTTGAATCTTTACAATAAACCGACAAATTATTTATTAGAATATTGTTATACAATCTTTATCCGACGCATATCGATTTTGCTAGGATTACCAAAACTACGTAGTTCGGTTCCTTGTTTCTAAACTAGATGTCATTTCCAAGTTATTTTGGCCATCGTACGTAGTTCATAAAAACACCACTAGATGTCAGCAAACTATTAATTTATCGCGGTTAGGGGATAGCTAGAAATTTCCTTTTATTATTTGGCAAATTTTTGAGATTTTTCAATTTGACCTTAGATTTTGGGGGGTCATCTCCCCTGTGACCGCGCCTGTGACTCAATGCAGTGTGGTGTGCCTAAAAAATTATCACATTTTTATCACAATCTGTAGGTGTGTAGTAGACGAAGTATTTTACATAACATTTCAGGAAGTATTGTATAAAGTACTTTAGTGGTAATGATAAGTACGATAAATGATAAAATAGAAAGTATCCCATTTTTTATCGTAGCTAAAAGTAGCGCCGGTGGTATAGGTTTATAGCGCAAATCAATTGCGTCTAAATAGCGGTGGAACAATGATATATACCAGGGGTGGCCAACTTGGTTATACCCAAGATCTCCTGTTTACTAACGAAACTCTGTGCGATCTACCAATTACATACTTCTTGAAATCTTAAATGAAACAGCATAGTTCAGTACACAATCATGTAGTATTTTTTTAATTATATTAAGAGAAAAAGCATAAATCTGAAATGTTTTTTATTTTTTTGCCTTGCCACGATCGACTGGACTAACAGTCGCGATCGACCGGTCGATTGCGATCGACCGGTTGGCCACCCCTGATATATACAGTTACAAGCAAAAACTGGGAACCATTCCGCCCCGCGGAGATAGGCTTGTCTTCAAATATCTTTACGTCTTGTTTTACCTATCCTAAGTTTTTATTTTATGTTTATGTTGCAAATAAAACGTATAGATTATCAAAAACTTGTCAACAACAATTTATTCATAATTACGTAACACAGCTAAGAATAGGTACTTATTTACGCGATTAAATGTTGCTACGTCAATTTTTTTATGGTGTTTCTGTGTTATTGCACGTGACTGTACCTAGTCAGGTTTTGGAAAACTTGTCATTTAAGTGTAGTACACACGGTATCACATCAAGCTATACATGCTGACCTTGACGTCACCCTTATCTTGCTCGTAATAGCGCCGGAAAATGGGGGTAACCTGATGTGCTCAACTCATTTGTAGAGCAAATCGTTAACCTGACGTGCTGTTAACCACCGAGAGGTTGAAATAGATTTACCCCTTTATACTTAAGTATTGTTTGTCTTTTTCTCACTATTTAAATGACAAAGAAGACAGTTACTTAAGTATAGATCAGAGTCTGAGTCGCGTTTTGTAATAAGGCCGTTTTTTTACCAGCCCATATATGTCCCCACCGAGGGGCACGGGCCTCCCTTCGAAACACGATGGGGATTTAGGCCATAGTCCACCACGCTGGCCCAATGCGGGTTGGTGAAGCGCTCGTCTTTCGAAAATAAATTTTCTTAGACGGACGGGTTTCATCACGATGTTATCCTTCACCGTTAAGCAAGTGATAATTAGAAATCCGTACATAAATCCGAAAAGACGAATTACAGGCCCTCACCAGGATTTGAACCCGCGACCTTCCGATTAAAAGTCTGGCTCATTACCAACTGGGCTACCACGGCTTAGAGCCGCAAAATAAGAAAATTCTAATAAACTTTGCGTAGTAACAAAACCTGTGTGGTCTAAGTGACTACGTGACTTAGCGCACGTGGGCACCTCGGTTCATCTTTCAGCAATTGAGTGCTTACATAAAAAGTATTGTGTAAATAAATGGTCCCATACTCGCGGGCACTGACTGAGGCGCTCTTGTTTCGTGTTGAATTGAATATTAGCTTTTATGATATCGATGTGGACGGGTAAGTGTTTACACGGGAGTGAATTATTTCAGATTTAGTTAAAAGTAGTAAATAAGAAAATTTGTAATGCGATTTAAAAGAGCAACCTCAGAGTTTCTTGCCTGTTCTTCTCTGAGGAAGACTGCACCTTTGTGAATAGGCGTAGAGTCAGAGTTTCAAAAGAACGAATGCGTATGTATGTATTTAAATCGTTTAATGTCTGTTTGTATGTATTTCATTGTAATCTTGACTCGTTTTAAGTGGCATCTTGAATGTCGTATAAAATAAAGGTTTTTTCTATTCTATTCACGTAGCTGAGATTTGCAAGTCGGTGAAAATAATTTGGAAATTTATTTTTGGAAAATACATTACGCAAAACATGTACTTATTTATTAATAACTAGCTTTCCTCTATAGGTTATATCGTGCCCACTATGGGATAAAATCTAGCCTACTTCTAGCATTCCTAAAGGTCTAATCTATCTCTTTACCAAATTTCATCAAAATTCGGTAGTTTAGACGTGAAAGCGTAACAAACAAACTTACATTCACATTTATAATATTAGTAAGGAAGTAAAGGATGGGTTTGTTCTTGACCAAATCTTGCACAAGCTTAGACCATACACACTATACATAGACGGAGCCAGGAGCGTGCCCCTTTTAGATAGCAATAGTTTACTCCTTGCACCCAACCATACCTCACTGTACAAAAGCTTTTCTCACAAATTCACCACAATAACGAATAAACTTTATGCGCAAAACTTTAAAAACCGTAATGACTGAAAGAAGCTGCAGATCAAACCATAGATTTAGAATTGTTTTATGGATCAAACGCTTTGTTTGTCACACTTTGAAAAGTTTGACATCAAAAAAAGGTTTACGCAGAAAGAGATGGCGACAAAGTAACCTATCTCTTACTATCTTGTAGAAACTCACATGTTTGCATCTCTTTCAAAAGTGCTGTGACGTCATAAGTACTCCGTCTATAGTGTGTATGGTCTAAGAGCACAAGGACGAAGATGCGGTCGACGAAGTAACAAGCTCTCAAAATGCCTATTCACTCGAAATGCCTTTTTTTTAAATTAGTTCTTCGAGGGCGCATCTCTTTTATTTTTATACAACAATGAAATTTCAAGCCCTTTTCCATTTTTAAAACTTTGGGTAGATTCTGCACTTTGCAGTTGAAATAAAAATCTGTATCTCTGGCTTACGACTCTGACCCGCTTTTTTATTGATTAAGATAAGTAGGTAATTGTTTTATTTCTGCAATAAGTTGTAATTGTAATATATGGCAAAAAAATGTTTGTTATTTATGTATGTATGTAAATTCTTTATTGCTCAAAAAAATATGCGGTGTGGTAGGCTCTGAAAAGGGCCGTCTGGTTCGCGACCACCCTCCTACAGAAGTCCGCTTGCTGTGTTACGTCGTAGCGTGGGAGTACCAGTGCCTTTATAGGCATTTTCTGGGTTAACTCGCTCCATCGTAAACCTCATCTTTGACCTTTTATGGTCAATATTGAGGTCAAGAGTTAACCCATCTTATAATAAAAAAACAGTAAGTACAATATAATTTTAAACGTTAATGTAATAGCAAAGGCGGACTTATCCCTGTAAGGATCTCTTCCAGTCTACCTTAGAGTGCTTAGGGTAATTGAGAGAGGAGACACGTGACGCGGGTTGCGATGCAATTAAAAAAAATGAAAAATAATGATTACCACTAATTCTAATTATATCATATAAAGTGGTGTTTTACAATTTCTATGCGCTTTTTTTATGATTGTTATATATATATATAATTAAGTATATAATAAGTAGATTAGATAAAACTATGACACGAAGAACGACAATTTCATCCACCATCCATATAAATCTATAATATGTTTATTTATATAGCATTCTTTATCATTGTTGTTTTTCATATCAACGTCATTATTGCTTATTTTTGACATTCAGAGATAAAGCAAAGCTTAATAATTGCGCATTTGTAAAATTGTTAATATGTCTTTTGAATCAATAGCTTCTCTTCGATCATGTAAAACATTCAATACAACTCGCGTAAAAGCCACTGTACCACTAGGTACATAAAGTTACGGCTTTTTTTAATGAGGAGGGTTAACTCTAGACCAAGGTCATAGATGAAGTTGACGATGGAGCGAGTCAACCCAGAAAATACCTATTAACCACGCTACGACGGAATACAGCAAGCTGTTTGGCGTCGGACTTCGGTAGGAGGGTGGTGGCAAAGACGGTCCTTTTCAGAGCCTACCACACCCCATGAGACCATTGGACACCACCTCAGATTCAGGAAAAATTGAGGTGCCTAGGATGGATTGATAGGAGGCAGGTCTCAGTGCGTTGCCTTAGTCGCCTCTTACGACACCCACGGAAAGAGATGGGGTGTTGTAATTCTCTACCGATCATCACACTGCATCTGAACCAAATTAGACACGCCCAAGAACTGTTCCTCATTTGAACTTGACAAAGGAGTGCCATAGAGAAGAATAGACTGTCTTTAAAAAAAACCTATATAGTAGTAACTTTTGTTAGAAAACAAAGCTTCATGGTTTATGTTTAAATATATTTTATGGTATATTTACGATGACCTTAGCCGCCATTAGATAAATATCGTTGACGCAGATATCCATAAGTTTCTCCAGGTTATCTTAGGTCGTCATAGTTATTAAACTTATTAAAAATCTTATCACTTTTCGTTCAGCTGTAAATAGAGTGATGTTAAATGGACATGGTTTTCTGGAAATTTCCTCCATTGACCCTTATGTCATTTTTGTTTTATTAGAGCTGTAATGATATGTACCCTAAATTGTGGGGGTTTCTGTTAGTTCTAGCAGAGCCATTTGTCTAGAAATCATGGGAATATTATTTTGATAGATTTTTTTGATATACATATACAACGGCATGTCAGTTTACCCATTTTCCCTTCGAAAGCCGGTGCTATTACGAGCGAGATAAGGTTGACGTCACGATCAACATGTGTATTCCGTGTGTACACTCAAGAGCACGTCAAGCTTGACACTTTGGACTGTGGACCGGCCCTGCATTGTATGGCGCGCAGTATAAATCAGAGCTCAGCTTAAACTGGTAGTGAAAGCGTGGCCTGCTCTTGACTGTACATTAAGTGGATTTTCAAGTTCCATACAATTGCCACTAAAACAACGGATGCCTTAAAAAAGGCTATGCGTAAATTTTTTCTCTGGTTATGTATTATACAGTCTGTGAGGGCATAAAAAAGCCTCGCCTTACAAAAGGTGGAGTAAAAGCATTTTTTACATCAAGGTGTTGGGGCCCTAATAAAAATCCTAGATTTCGACCTTTTGGGGGTAGGCGCGAGCCGCCAGCTAGACTTGTAACCGGAAGGTTGCGAGTTGAAAGCCTGGTGCGGGCCTGTACCACTAAATTTGGTGGGGACGTATATGGGCTGATAGAAGAAAAAATAAAAGCATGTGTTTCAATTTGTATACACGGTGATAAAAGAACCTCCTAGCTATATTCAAAATCCTGAATCAGTATCACTCAAAAAAAATTAAAATATTTTTTCAATGGGAATAGTTCATTTTTTGCCTAAACGGAGACATTACTCCTACACCAGGCACGCGAGGGGTACGGGTAGCGCTCGAGGGTGCACCCGAGTGGTTTCTACGTTTAGGAAAAAAAAAATCCCACCGAAAAAAAGTGTTCTGTAAGTGATACTGGTTTAGGATTTTCAAAATAGCTAGGAGGTTTTTTTTCACCCTGTATTTATCTACACAATATCCTGAATCTTTATAAAAGGCTCTTGGAAAATTACAAAGAATGATACCAAAACAAGCAGGTTAAGCTCTATAGATGTGTTTGTTTGGTGAAATCCCCTCTTTCTTATTACTTAGTGTGCTGACTGCTGACCCTACTTAATACAATTCACACCGCCCACTCTTAAGTACTGACGACATAAAAAGGTTCTTTCTGACGCCCACGCTCCGCTTTTCCAAAGCTTAAGTCTTACATTTTCCTTGAGTTTGCGGCGCCAATGAATTTAATACCTTTCTTTACAGTTAAATACAGTTTATATAGTTGTAAATTTTTTCCATTTTTTTTTAATCTACAAAAATAAAAACTTAATTGTTTTTCCGATTTGGATGTATGGTATGGACACTTTTATGCAAAACAAAAGGGCTATCTGGTTCGCGACCACCCTCCTACCGAAGTCCGACGCCAAACTTGCTGTGCTCCGTCGGTGCGTAGGAGTACCAGTGCCTTTATAGGCATTTTCTGGGTTAACTCGCTCCATCGTCGATCTCATCTTTGGCCTTTATGGTCAAGATTGAGGTCAAGAGTTAACCCATCTTATAATAAAAATAAAAAAAACTTTTATTGGTGTATAAAAGTGATTTTTCTGAACCACAAAACACTTCACTACACTTCATACTATATATAGTTTGACAATACCATATACTGTTCACAATAATACTGTAGTTTTATATTTGTAGAAACTTTGTCTACGCCTTCCCCAATTGGCACCCGATTAGCAATAAGGCACAGATATAAGAGGATCGCACTTTTTCGTGAAATCGGAGCCTATCTGGAGTGAACAAAAAGAGATTTCCGATGTCAAAACCTATAGAAGTGACTTTTGTTTTTGTTAGAAAACAAAGTTTCATGGTTTATGTTTAAATATATTTTATGGTATATTTACGATGACCTTAGCCGCCATTAGATAAATAATGTTGATGCAAATATCCATAAGTTTCTCCAGGTTATCGTAGGTCATCATAGTTATTAAACTTATTAAAAACCTTATCACTTTTCGTTCAGTTGTAAATAGAATGTTAAGTGGACATGGTTTTTGGCAATAAGGCACTAAGTGCGTGGGCACTATTATCGAAAGGACTTGGCTAAATGACTGCCCCAGCAGTGTATATACATTTCATATTAATACGAGTCATTAAATTATTCATTCATTAATTATTCCGAAGTTATTAATCGTATAGAACTTTCAGGAACTAATTGATTAATTAAAAGTATTTTATTCTAACTTATCATCTGTTCTAGAACACGGAAATCACTTAAATAGTGCTGTTCCTTACCTTTAAAAATATACAATCGACCATTCTCGATTCACCTGTGTCTACCTGCGTGAAGGAAGGATCGAACTATCTAGTATTGCCTACCTATTCGCTATCATATGTGAACGATAGTAGCGCCACCTAGCATGCGCAACTAATCGGGATTATGTCAAATAATAACATATCATTATTTTATTGCTTTCTATTATCACTATCACTATCACTATCACTATCATCACTACATAGTATAAAACAAAGTCGCTTCCCGCTGTCTATCCCTATGTATGTTTAGATCTTTAAAACTACGCAACGGATTTTGATGCGGTTTTTTAAATAGATAGAGTGATTCAAGAGGAAGGTTTATATGTATAATACATGCATAATATAGTAGAGAAACACTGATAATTTTAGAAGTTTCTAATGTGATGTCGTAAATAAAAACATTTTTTACGCTTACATTGCAAACGCTGGCTGAACCCTACGAGATAGATCAAAATAATGTACTACAGTATTATACACCTTAAAAAGTTCTACAAATAAGTCTGCAATAGTATATATCTATCTCTTAGGGATAACCCACAATAACCATTTTTTATCCTTTACTTTTTACGAGAAATAATGACTACTTTACGAAGCGATTTGAAGCAATACAATGCTTATCCAATCAAGTACTTTGAATAAATTGTGCATAGACCTTTACAGCATGTAGTTTAAATTAATGTTTTCGAAGATATGACAGATTTAAAATGCAGGGACAAAGCGGTTGACCGATTTTGTTGAATTTTGGTATTAAGATTAGACCTTGGGAAAGGATATAGGTTACATTTTATCTCACAGCCGGGCACGGTATAACATGTAATCCACGCGGGCGAAGCCGCGAGCGGAAAGCTAGTAGGTATTTAATAAATAAAAGATAAATAGAAAGACGACAAGTAGTAGTTTTATAGGAATTGTTAAAACAGTGCGTAAAATGGTGGAAGTCATTATAAAAACTAGTTTTTAAAGTGTAAAACACAATAATAGTTTCCAACACCAAACTGAGATCCCAGCCGCCAGACCGCACTTATTCTCTCAGCAACCAAGTGTTGGAAAGAGCAGCGGCAAAATGCACCACCAACATACGAATACCCGCCAGCCCGGGCCGACGGCCAACTTTCAGCCACCAGGCTCCGAAGACACTTCCAAAAACCACTCACCTGTTTTGAAGTCTGGGTGCTGATGTCTTATAGAATATAATTAAATAATACAAAAATTAATGATCAACACCGCCAGACACTCTCCGTCGGCTGTAATTTCTGCCAGATGTTTTACAATTTGCAAGTAAATTATGCGATTGTACCTATGATTTTTTATATGATGTTCAGGGAACTAAAACAATACTTTTTATAGCACCCAGACTTCAAAACAAGTGAGCAATTTTTGGAAGAACCCCCAGAACTCGGCAGGTGAAAACCGGCCGTCGGCCCAGGCTAGCAGGCATTCACAAGTTAACAGTACACACTAGCACCACTCCCTCCCAAACCCCTGGCCAATGCGACAACAAGAAAGGTCTAGCGGCACTGGGATCTTGTTCTACAAACGTCCAACAACTATATGATACAAATATGTGTGTTGGAGAGTGGCACCCATTTTGCGCTTGACGTCGAAGACTTTACGTGACTTTACTACGCCGCATCGATAAGATTGGACTTCACCCAAAAAGGTCTAGCGATGCCTGAATGAAATCACCCTCCGCCTAGCCAAGTGGACACTGTGATATTGATTGTGACACTGTGAAAAATGTTGACCGAATAACCGATACTTAATCGATAGATTTTATACCCAAAGTAAGTTGCACCTCACTATAAAAAATGTCAGACATAGTAGTCTGTGGACATATGTCAGTCTGTCAGACATCGTTTGATCGCTTTGCTTCTTGCTTTGCTGTTCGGTCGTTTGTATCTATCTACGCTTTTCTCTTATTATTGATACATCCTTTTGACCCTTGCTTGTGATTCGGACTTTGTGTGATTGCCAAACTACTGAATGCTTGCTGCTTAACGGACCTTTGCTTGCCTATCGATTTATCATGAGATGCATAAACTGTGGTGTAGCCACGCAAAGACTGCGGAGGCACATCGTCTCTTTTTTACCTGCTCTGTTACTTACCATCCTAGCCGGATGGTGAACAATTGAGGTAAATCATCTACACTCAGCTAGATACATTTTGAACCCGATAATTAAACCAGTCAAATAGCAGAACACATGGGTGGGGTATCGTCAAGTTAATGAATGGTATGGGTGTGATAGCCCAGCTGGTAATGAGCCTACAAGTCTGGCTCAAATCCGAAGGTTGCGGGTTCAAATCCTGGTGCGGGCCTGTACCACTAAATTCGTCTTTTTGGATTTATGTACGGATTTCTAATTATCACTTGCTCAACGGTGAAGGAAAACATCGTGATGAAACCCACCCGTCCAAGAAAATTCATTTTTGACTACTCGTACCAACCCGCATTGGGCCAGCGTGGTGGACTATGGCCTAAATCCTCGTCGTGTTTTAAAGGGAGGCCCATGCCCCTCGGTAGGGACGTATATGGGCTGGTAAGGAGGAAGGTTGTGACCACACAATCATGTCTGTGTGGTCATCGAGCTACTAAAAGAAAATCCGGTTTGTATGTGGTTAAGGTGAGTAAAATATATAGCCGTTTGTTACTCAAGTAATTTATTTGTTCTAGGTTTTAATGGATGCCAACATTTGTCATCCTTGTTTTGTTCTATTAAATTCAGAAAGAGCTGCTGATGTCCGTTTATTTGGACATATAATGGTGTGCATTACTTGTGGCCATTCTGGGAAAAATGCTCAACGTCACATAGTGGACATGAACAATTTAATGCTGCATAATTTACCGAGGTCACATCCAGCTTTTTACCAGGTAATTTGTTATTTCTGTGCTATTTAACATCTTTCTTTGATTTTTAAGTGATGATGGTGATATTCTGTTACCCCTCATCATAGACACAGAACTCTTAGAAGGCATTCCCATTTTTTTTATCTTGCTCAGTAGTTTCCTAAAAGTACATTTTGTTACTTGGCTTAGTGTCTTAAAAACACATTTTTTTTTTAATTTTGATGGTTTGAAAAATATTATTTTCATAGGTTATATGCCATGGCAAAAACATCCATTAAAAAGTAGATACCACTTTCTCCTTATATTATGATGACTACATAAATGAACTGTTCCTTTTAGGATGTAAACTATGCCGGTCATCCCTGCTGGATGAGACACCAACGGCAAACAGCTCAGGATAGGAATCGTGTAAACCTACCTGCACCAGAACCAAGACTTGAACCAGCAGCCCAACCTGATCCAGCACCACTACATCAACCAGCACCGCAACCAGAGCCCGAAATAAATCTGTCTAATTATAAGCGGACTGCAAACACTTCACGACACTGTATTTAATGGATGTATGTTTCTACAATATTTACATGTCCTCCCGGATTTGTAAAAAAGATGCTTCTTGAAAAGTACAATTTATACATATATTTCCCACAGTACCAGAGTTTGCGAGATTTGAATTTAAATGTTTGGCATCTGTTGCTTGAAAATAATGTTTTATACTCAAACTTCGCTGTGAACCAAATTGAAGATGCAATGAATTAACTTAGTTTTAAAGCAAAAAATTTAAGGAACATGAAAATAAAAACAAACCTTTCCTTGAAGACAATTTCACTGGAAAATTTATTCAGAATGACGGTCTGAATTCAGAGTTTCAGATTTTGCTAAGCCGTCCCTTATAGGTACACCCTGTATTTTTTTTCTCGCGATTCCAATGTAATTAAATCGTTTAAAATGTCTTTCGTGGTTTTGAAGTCGACTAAAATTACAGTAACTTTGTTACATGTAGGTCATCCAATAGAATGTTAATAAGGGATTCATTGTAAACAATAGATAAGTACTTTTTGCGCAATCGTTTTACTGAGTGGAGTTCACCCCTGGCTGGGTCGGGGCCCGTTCGACAGGTAAAGTTCGGCCGGTCACAAAAAATGATATGGTTCGACCTGTATTTTGGTGTCGTTTCGACAGGTGTGCATTTTTTTTCAAGTGGCGAACGGGCACTGGTATTATTTTAATTAATTTGAAGGGGCGTTTCGGCCGGTGTTTTTTTTATATGCAAAATTTAAGTACTGGCGGTACAGTTAAGCTCGAAAGTTGAAAAAGATTTACATATGATCAACATTTGATATTAAGCAGTTCTATGCGTTGTAAGCTTTATATTAAATAAAATTTATCCTTGTTTACTTAAATAGCGTTCTCGGGTGACCTTGAAATGGCCAGGTAGTAAAATCAAGTTTGAGGGACGAGCAGAGATAAGGAAGGACAATAGGTGTAAGTAATAAGTTACAAATGAAAGTGTTGTGATTGGTTGTTGGCAATGAGATTTTGCTTGCATATTGTTTTTTTATATTGCGTATCTATTGGAAAGGGTTACAGATGGAGAAAGCAAAAAAGATTAAGTGCAGCAAGCGTGTATTAATAATTTTGTGCACTACAGGAGATAGAGCCGGAAAAATGTAAGTAAACAACTTCAGATAATATAGATGTTATATTAAGAAATTTAAAATAATTATAATAAGAAAATTCTAAATATCTAACTTTAAATCTTTTTTTATATTTTTAATATAAAATTGTACTTTAGTCGAGAGTACTCGAGAGCAATGGTCAGTGGATAGTGAAATCCTTAATATTTTTGTTTTATATAGTGGATAGTTAATTTATTTTATTACAGCAAAATAATGGACCAAGCGTCTTCTAGCACTGGCACAGTTGATGTTTTTTTTATAAATATACCTTTAGTTTATAGTTTCTTTTTTAATAAAAAACTTAAATTTGTATATTGAGCTTTTATTTGATACACTGTTACACATTTGCGTGTGACTGTACTAAGAACTAAAACAATTATACCTGTCGAACTGGATATGAAATCGCGTACCTGTCGAAACGACACCACCGGCCGAAACTTACCTGTCGAACGGGTTCCGACCCCCTGCCTGGCTAGATATACATATCTATGTAGATAGTGTTTTGTTTTTTATAATTCAAATAAGGAAGTGAAAATTGCGTAAGTAAATAAATGTGTGGCTACGTACGAGTGCACATTATTTGTCTAGTACAAACATATCATACAACTAGCTTTCCGCTCGGGACTTCGTTCCCGTGGGAATTCGAGGAAATCATGTACCTTATGTCTATAACGAATAATGTAGGATTCTTATGGTGAAAGAATTTTGCAAATCGGTCCAGTAGTTTCGGAGCATATTTAATGCAAACAAACAAAGAAACAAACAATCAAATATTTCATCTTTATAATATTACTAGCATTACGCTCGGGACTTCGTTCCCGTGGGAATTCGGAAAAATTATGTAGCCTATATGCATCGAGGATAATGTAGCTTTCTAATAGTGAAAGAATTTTTCTAAATCGGTCCAGTAGTTTCTGAGCCTATTCAATGCAAACAATCAAATATTTCCTCTTTATAATATGTATATGTACTAGCATTCCGCTCGGGACTTCGTTCCCGTGTGAATTCGGGAAAATTATGTAGCCTATTTCCATCGGGGATAATATAGCTTTCTAATGGTGAAAGAATTTTTCAAATCGGTCCAGTAGCTTCGGTGCCTGTATAGCCATTTTCTGGGTTAACTCGCTCCATCGTCGCCCTCATCTTTAACCTTTATGGTTTGTTTGCATTATAAATAAATGCAAACAAACAAACAAACAACAAAATCTTTCCTCTTTATAATATGTAAGATAAGATAAGATAATATGTACAGATAGATTAGTATAGATCTAATACTTCTAAAAATTGCTCTATAGCAATAACCGCCGGATTGTACACTACATCATGAACATTTGTTTTTGTTTAATGTTATGTTTTTTTTTGCAATGAAGAGTATTGTATTGTATTGTACTTGATAGACAGATGTATACAGGGTGGCCCAGCGGGTGATTTCCAAAAGAAACATTTGGATGCCCCGTGCCAGGGGGCATTCAGATCACACCCACAGTGCCGCGATTTTTTGTAGTTTAGAAGTTATTACACATTTAATGACTTTTTTGAAATTTACTACCCAGCATCGATACCTCGTATTTATTTTTTTCTCCTTCTGGTAACGATTATTTAAAAAAATATTAGTGGTAGATAAAAAGAGACATATCAGCTACCACTTCAAAAAAATTGGATGTCCATGTTTAAAATTGGTACCTACTTCAGCAAAATCTTTTCAAAACTTCAAGTTGGTAAAAAAATAATTGAGATGAACCTGCAGGTTTTACGAAACATAAAAAAATAGCACTTACAAGTTTTTACGAGTAATTCCATCGTAGGCGGTTTCCTAATAGTAATTAGTTAATTACATATAACGTATTATTTCTGAAAATGGCGCAGACATGCCCAAAAAGTTGTTAAGTAACACGCTTGTAAATGAACCTTAGATAAGTTATAACGATTATTCAATCTTCTATATCCCTTGTGGGGTGGAGAGGCACAACTCTTGCTCGTAGCCTAGTGGCGCTCGTTGATCTCAACCGATCAGTGAGGTTACGTACACCGAGGCAGGGAACCTGATGGGTGACCAAACTGGCAATTTATGACGAGCGTTTCCGTGCCTCGGTGGGCACGTTAAGCTGTCGGTCCCGACTGTTGTCGATTGACTGTAGTCGTTAAAACCAAGTCACACCTACATTGTGCGGTTTGAAAAACTCTGACACCAGGGTTAGCCAAGTTCGTCACAAACTTGACTATACCTACACGATAAGAAGAAGAAGATTTATATCTATTCCAGTGTCTGGGGGAATGGGCTAACTCAGTAATTGCAGACTTTAGTTTTAATTAAAATAATATACATTCTTTTTTTTTGTTAGCCTATTCTGTCCCACTACTCTGGGCAAAAGCTTCCCCTCGTTTTGACCACCGATTTCGGTCCAATGCATTTTCCCTCCAGGCGTCATCAAAAGTGTCTAACTCATCTTTCCATCGTTTTCTTGGTCGACCCCGGCCACAAAGCCCTTCAGGCCTAAACCCTAATTAGACCAGATTATTTTGGTCTAATTAGACTATATTAAATTTGAAACATGTAACATTTTCCGCCGTGTGGTGATCGGTTGAGAATCACCCCATATCTTTCCGTGGGCGTCGTAAGAGGCGACTAAGGAAACAAAAATGAGACCTGCCTCCTAGTAGTCCATCTTAGGCAACGACACCTCAGTTTGTTTTCAATCTGAGGTGGCGTCTTATGGTCTCATGCGGTATGGTAGGCTCTGTAACCGTCTGTTTCGCGACCACCCTCCTACCCAGGTCTGACGCCAAACAGCTTGTTTTCCGTCGGTGCGTGGGAGTACCATTGCCTTAATTGGCATTTTCTGGGTTAACCCGCTCCATCGTCGACCTCATCTTAACCCATCTCATTATTAAAAAAAAAGATTATTCTGACAAAAAAAATAGACAAAATAAATTACTGCATTGTTCAAGCAATAAAGCAGTTACCAATGTTAAGGACATGACGTGACCGTTTTAAAATTGATTACATTTACTTTTATAACAAATGATCAAATAATCGGCATTTTTTTAGCTGAGTAGCTGACCGTAACCTAGTTATGAACAGTTTTTGACCAAGAACTTGTAAGATTAATTGTAGGTTGTTTGTATGTCATTATTTTTTATAAATATAGATGTGTTTATTGTAATTTATATGTATATCCAATTCTGTTTTGAAGTTTCAGCAAATTTTATTGAATTTAATAACTTTTATAATTACGTAATGTATATTAGACATTGTATAAAAGTGAAGAAAATTTAATAATTTGACCTTTTTCTTCAAAGATTTAATTAAAGTCTTTAAATAATATCTGACTTCTTAACAGAGAGCATTTCATGGCAACAAGTTGTCCGGATCTAGATTCTAGATCAATAGTCATAAGTTAGGAGAAAAATCTAGGTAGAGTACTTTCAAAATAATCTCTTAGTTTCTCTTTATTTTTCTATTGGATAACCGTTTTACTGATTCGGGAAATTAATAATATTTATTTTACTCTGTGCTACAATACTTCATTGTGCAAAAAACATTCCCAAAAATTTCAGCGATTTTTATGTACTTACAATACAAATTATTAGACATTGTGCTACAAATAAGTATGGCAAAGCTACTTTTCAGCGATCAAAGCTACTTTTCAAAATATCATTTCATTTAGATATTAATTTAATAAAGAATAAATAACTTTATAATATGTATACACTAATATAATTTAAAAATCTTAATAAGTAGGTATAATAAACAAAGTCGGATCTGTTCAAACACGAGAAGGGCTAGCCGGGTTTTGATTAAACTTTGCAGTAATAATAGCTAGTAAAGCAGAATAGCACATAGGCGACATAAATTTCCAAAATTCCCACTGGAACGAAGTCCCGAGCGGAAAGTTAGTGTTTAAATAAATAAAAAAACATATTTTATTAGTATACGCCATCTCTAAAGGCCATAATAGTCTCAGATTGTCGTGATGAAGTAAAATGGCAATAAAAAGTGATGGTTTAACCGGAATCCTCCGATCACATAATTACAGCTTAACACTTAATCAAGACTTAGTTGTTATACAATTACTAGATTCGTGATGAAAAGAGGATTGTTTCACAAAGTCAAGTTCAATGAATTCGAGTTACAGCTGGGAAATGCTGCCAGCCTGCACCTTTAGGAGAGTATAGACTTCTAAATCAATAGAAGGAAAATAGACCCTATTTCTATTTGCAGAAGTTATCATTTCTCTTGTGTTTTGATTTGGATATACGTCTTTTTAGCCATACAAGATAATGTGTCAACGTCAATGGAATGCAAAAGAAATGCAACCTTCTATTCATTTATTTAAGGTTACGTTTTCCTTGGCGATCAACTGTCATGAAAGTGAAGTCTCATTGCTTTTGCTAGAGCAGCAGAGAAAAATCACAGATTTCGTGCCTCACACGACTATCGAGCACATTGGAAATGAATCTACGGAATTAAAAAAAAAAATTGATTTCCAAATGGTTAGGCTACAGGGCAAACCCTTAACCCGATCGTCTTTGTTTTAGGCTCAAATTAAAGCTAACTAAATTGTCCAGAGGAGTTTTTCAAAATTTTTGATATCATTCTTCGTTTCCAAAATATAGCCAAAATAAAAATAAAAACATAATTAAAAATTCGGAAAAAAATGAATTTTTTTTTCACTATTTCGGTCATAACTTTTTTCATTATTGACTTTCTCGAATAATTTTTATTGCACCGTACAGCTCTTGTATTACGCGTCTTAATTTTAAGCCTTTTTTGAATATCATATTTTTACAACTCTCCGAGATATAAGGGAATCGCACTTTTTCGTGAAATCGGAGCCTATACCGGAGCGAACGAAAAGACATTTCCATTGTCAAAATTTTGTTGTGTATTTTTTAACCCACGACAAAATTTTGTGGGTTTTAGCCCACATGTCTTATAAAAAAATTCTTGCTTAAAATAGAATAATGCGATGCACTTGTTCGAATAAGTTATTCTATTTTAAGCAAGAATTTTTTTATAAGACATGTGGGCTGAAACCCACAAAATTTTGTCGTGGGTTAAAAAATACACAACAAAATTTTGACAATGGAAATTTCTTTTCGTTCGCTTCAGTATAGGCTCCGATTTTGCAGTAAAAAACAATAGTAACAGCATAAAACCAGCAATATTCAATGTTATACAAATTATGACTCAAATCCACTTTTCTTAGCATCACTTTCGTGATAACAATAGGCCTAGTTAACGCCTAGTTATCCTAGTTTTCAGATCTAGATCCATTTTATGTGTAAATCGGTTGATATTGAGTAGGTCACGCGATCCGGCCCAATTCCTTAGAAGTAACTGCTATTGTATTTGATCGAGTAACCTTTGGTCTAAATTGTCGTCTTTGAAATGACCACGGAAACTGGCACATGGTCAAATGACATCTAGTGACAATGCGTTATTGTAAAATTAATTAGTGGTACTTAAGGATAAGAATTAAACTAAATATTTTTTTTCAAAAATATAAGTTTGATAGACCGCCTTCGCACCGACTTCAAACAGATCAGTAGGTACTAAATACTACATAGCACATCAAAATTAAATTATTTTGTCTTTATTTTTCACTTTTTGAAGTGGGTTATTTTTTTATAAAAAGTTTATTTATTTTTCTATTTTTAGTGTAAATTACTTCTTCCTGTTTTGAAGTCGGTTGATAAAACGAAATGTTAGCCTTCTACACGTTTAAGAGAGTCATTTTTTGATTATTTATTTTACATACGGGTCAAACTGATAACCTCCTTTTCCTTGAAGTCGGTTAACATACCAAAACCTTCTCCTTAACGTAACAAATGCTTTTCTGAAAACCGGACAGTTAAAGAAACATACAGGTCAAAATGAGAACCACCCTTTTTTTGAAGTCGGTTAGAAAATAGACTTGCCTTTGGGGACTTGCCCGGTGTAAGTTCTGTTATATACTGTGTCAGTTTGATAAAGTGCGCTATTCTGTTCTAAGCCATAATGGCATGGAAAGGTATTTTTTTTTTAATTCGATTTTTTTTGACGGCCATATTGCTCGAGTGGTAGTGACGCTGCCTCTTGATCGGCGGGTCCTGGGTTCGATCCCAGATGTGTGTTCTCGGGTCATGGGTGTTTGTGTTTGTCTTTATGTGTGTTCCAACGGACCCACGACACAAGGGAAAACCTTAGTAAGGGCTTTTGTGTGTGTAGCGTTTAATATAGGATAACTTTAAGTTGAGTGATTCTTCCCATGAAATTGAACATTTTCCCAAAGGAACTTATATGAAATTCCTAAAAAAAATTTTTGACTTTCTGACCGCATAAGTTGAATACAGGGTCTCTCTTTCAACTTCTCGGGTGGTTAATCAGTCCATGAAACTGAACAACTTTCCAAAGGAACATAGGCCAAAATACGAAAAAAATTTTTTGAGTTCCCATACAAACTTCATCAGCATTAGCGCATTTTGTATGGGAGATCAACTTTTTTTTCCGTATTTTGGCCTATGTTCCTTGGGGAAGTTGTTCAGTTTCATGGACTGATTAACCACATGAGAGGTTGAAAGAGAGATACCTAAAGCCCTTTAGAGTGATGAATTTTTTTTTCATATTTTGAAAAATATTTCCTGGGGAACGTTATTCAATTTAATGGACTGATCCACATTATCTCAATTTTTGCTTTGCTTTGCTTATTTGCATGTTAAAATGTTTCTCAGAATATTTTAATTGCAAAGCCTGCGGTACTGGTATCGTTAATAAATAATTAATAGTTTAATAAGTACTTTTTATGTACAAAGGGCCACACATCAGGTTAAGACATGCGTGCACTCTGCTATTACGGTAAGAAAGATTTTTCAACGAAAATTCGGTAGGCTGATGGGCTGGTTTCTGTCTTATCTTGAAACACATACATATTTAAGTTTACGGCTTTGCTTCTTGTGAGTTGAGATTCAGACTAAAGATTATCGCATGGGAATATGATGAATTTGTAAATACATCTATCTTCTATATCTATATATATATAAATAAAATATATATATAAAAGAAAGTCGTGTTTGTTACAACACTTATAACTCGAGAACGGCTGGACCGATTGCCATGGTTTTTGATTTGTTGTATTTCTCTCCGTCCCGAATAGCAGAATAACTATTAAAAACATTGGAAAATTGACGGGGAAATTCCCACGGGAACGAAGTCCCGGGCGAAAAGCTAGTATATATATAAAAATTTTATACACTAACGCCTGTTATCCCAATCCGGGGTAGGCAGAGCATCAGTGTTCTTAGAACCAGTTGATGTCACGTTTGACATGAATCGTGAGGGTTTTCAGATGGAATATGTCGTATAACAGTGAGAGGTGGTCAGCCTTTTGCCCATGATACAGCAAAACCCCTCGCATCCCACTTACTGACTTTTATAGTATTCCTGGGAAGAGTAGGCAACTGACAGTTTTTCTTTCACTCTCAGTCCAGCCTGTATTTGTATAAATGTCAATATATGCAAACAACAACGTTATGTATATACATAGAATACACCTACGTAAAATACTGTGTATATGTAAATACTCGTACGAATAATACACTAAACCTAAGTAAATGCTAAAAGTATTAACATAGTTAACCGTTCAACCGTCACGAACAAAAAGATACTACTGAAATAGTTTAAAAAAATTACCAAATTATTGCTTATTGTTATTTACTGTGTATGTAAAAATTCAAAAACTAAGAAGGTAGGTGTACTTAGATTTTTTTTTATGTTCTCATTAAATAGTAAAATAAAAAAAATGTTTTAGTATTCTTAAACAATAAGTAACTACTTATGTATTTTACTAATATAGTACGTTACTATTTTTACTTTGTGAATTAATTTGTTGGAACCTAGCATATAATAACCATCAAGAACAACACTGAATGAAGAATTAACAATTCAAGCAAATTTTAAAAAAGAATTATCAAAATACTTTAAACTAGCTAGCAAACTTGAGAGGATAATTTTCCCGCTGAAACTGAACAACTTTCCCCAAGGATCCTATACAAAAATTAAAAAAAAATCTACTTCTCATACGAACACAAGTCAGCTGATCGCGCAATTTGTATGGAGGCGAATTTTTTTTCTTATTTCGACAGTAGGTATGTTCCTTAGGGAAATTTGTTCAATTTCGTGGGCTAATTCTCATCCTCAATTTTTGCTTACTTATTTAACACAAAATAAAATTCAAAATTGTGGTACACTAATACCTACTACATTTTAAACAATGGAAAGATAGTCACACTTGAGTTCTTAAAAAACTTGAGTTTTTATTGTACTACGTTTTGTGGTTTCTGCCCCAAATACCTAGTATTAATACGAAAAATATCGATTATTCAAGCTAAGCCTAGTTGCATCGCATTTTATGTGAAATAAACCCAATGACCTGCAATATGCTATAACCCCTTTTAACCCTTTTCTAACTAAGTAATACAAAAGTAATTCTCATAATTCTCATACTTCTCATATGAATATCTAAGTGTTAATGAATTCACCTTAGTTCTTAGAATAAACATCTATGACAATTGTAGTTCGTTTAATTATCAGATCGGTAATTTTTTTTCTGTTTTACAGTGACTGTAATTTTATTAACATCTAATCATTTCAATTTTCTTTTAAATAGGGTTGAAATCAATAAAAGTTACTCGACGCATGAAAAAATACCCAAAGGTGAACCCGAATAGGTTATTTTATTTTAACAAGAGTTTAATTGCAACAGATAATGAACATAAATACAATAATTCAACGTTTAAAACGCATGTAAACACTTTACGAGTTATTCGCAGTTTATAGTTTAGTTTCAGCGAAAATTCCTTTGCCGCTTTTCCACATTTCAAGAACGCAAAACCCAACAAAATATGAATGGTGTCTTTTTATTTTCGAAGCGTCTAATACTGCGGGGCAACCGAACTCGGTCGCGTTGTTTCGGTGGCCTACGTGACTACAGGCCCTCCCGCAATGGTGTCGTGGCGCCAAACGAATTGCCGCCTTATCGACGTCTTCAACCACGTTACATAAAACTCAAAATCGCACCCCGGACTATTTTTCTAACATAGATAACCTTTACAAGGGCAACGGTACATTTAACCTGTTATATAACAATCGGAAAAAATGCACGTGTTAAAAATCGGGGCATTTGAGGACATCAGCTGATTTTTGCGGTACTCACCCCATGAATTAACGAAGTTTAAGGAGAGGGCGATGATAGCGAGAAAACACTGTTGCTTACACATTTTGTTTCATAAATTTTGTTACAGTTTGTTCTAGAGGCACATTTGATCGTGTTTTGCGAGTTTCTTGCAGTGAGAAACAGATGGCGCGCTTTGGCCGCGACCGCTCCGTTCGCGAGCGGTACAGAAACTAAATAAAACGGTGCCAAGAATAGAGATTCATTGAAGACGCGATTCGCATGCGCTATCTTATCACAGGCCTAATCATAACAAGTCGAAAATTGCACGGAGTTACGAATGCCCTTGAATTGTAATTAACTATAGTGAACTCTAGTTTATAATATCGTTAAAGTTATATCACTTTTATGTAATAAGGTTTTTATTACTTAGATTGCATGTACAGATATGCCACATCAGACATCACGTATTGTTTGAAAGACCCAACCTTGTTTGTAATAATTACCATTTTTGTATGCAGCTTTACTTTGAAAATATTACTACCTAAGCAGTAAGATAGTCTTTTGTTACATTTTCTATCTTTATGGTCTTGTGTGTTGTATTATTTGTTTATTTGCCATTGCGAACAGTAAATTGTAGCATAATATTCTTGTGTCGAATGGATTTTGAGTTCTTGAGGGGTTAATTTTTAATCGACTTTGAAGTCGATTGTATTTAACGTTTTAAGTACCTACAGGGACAACAGCACATCATGCTATCCAAAACTGTCAAACTTCAATCGATTTTCAATTTAATCTCCGAGCATTAGAGTTTACTATCCATTGGGATGACAGTTTGTGGTAACCTGATGTGTCGTTGACTGTACATATACCTTTATATCCCTGTCGGGGTAGGCTAAGCATCATGTAGGTAGTTCTTGAACAACATGACACTGCGTTTGCACTCATTTTGAGAGGGTTTTAGTTGGTGTTGTCTCACCGTACTAAAGTCATTTTGTTTTTTCTTTGGTACTTCGATACTGGCAGAATCATTGTCATCCAGACGACGGATTGCCATTAAAATAAAAAATTAAGTCAAGTTATTGTTGTCGATTGGTTGATGTTACGTATATTAGCTACGTAGGTTGTTAAATAATTAAAATACTCACGTACGTGGAAAAGTTATCATATCGCCCGTGTCATTCTTATCGTGAAAGATTCATATTTTTTACTGACCTATAAAATGATTTATGAAAGTCTTATCTACTTATAATGTAAGTACTTTTGCTGGGGAAAATAAGTAAATACTTTCTTAGTAGTGAAATACAGGTTGAAAAAGAACCTCCTAGCTTTATTGAAAATCCTGAACCAGTATCACTTACTGAACACTTTTTATTTATTTTTTATTTTGGGGGGGGGGGGGGATTTTTTTTTCCTAAACGTAGACACCACTCGGGCGCACCCCCCGAGCGCTACTCGCACCCCTCGCGTGCCTGGTGTAGGAGTAATGTCTACGTTTAGGCGAAAAATGAACTATTCCCATTGAAAAAATATTAAAAAAAAAATTTTTTTTTTCATAAATGTGTTCTTTGAGTGATACTGGTTTAGGATTTTGAATATAGCTAGGAGGTTTGTTTTCACCCAGTATAACTCTAATATTAAAAATAGTGTATCACCCCCGAAATTCGGTTTCTTATAACTTTTAAACGGCTGAACCAATTTTGATTAAATACAGCTAAGAACCATCTCGATTGGGGCATTCGTTTAGAAGCTACGATGCCACAACATACGTCAAACTTATAACACCCCTCTTTTTTGTCGGGGTTTGAAAATGAGGTGAAATGCGAATGCAATCAAACCATGTACGACTTTCTTATGTTTTGACTTTCTATGAGTTGATGTGGCTATTCTCTTAGAAGTCAAAGTTTACTTTCCCCAATTGTAGCTCGTGTACCTATACGTTAATTTTACTTATTTGATTCAAGATTTAAAAAACCACATTTAAAAATGGGATGACATCGCGTTGGTTAGCGAAACTCAAAAAAAAATTGAGTTCAATCAGATGATCGTACAAAATGTATGGAGAGGTGGATTTTGTTTTTTACCGACTTCAAAATAGGAGGAAGTTCTATGTTCGACTGTATGTATGTATTTTTTTTATGTATGTTCACCGATTTCTCCGCCGATTATGGACCGATTTTCAAAATTCTTTTTTTTTTCGAAAGAGTACTCCAGAAGTGGTCTCATATAAATTTAATCAAAAATGATTAAGCGCTTTTAAAAAAATCACCAAAAACAAAAAAAAATACTACAAACCAGAACATCATCTAAATAAATGAGTGACATTTTCGTTTGTGGTTATCTGCTAATAGGCATTGCAGTCTGCAAAAAAATACTAGTTATATACTTCGTGCGAACTGTTGTTGGGATTGAATCAGTGACTCATACGTTTTTATAACGTGGAAAATTATCTTATTTCGACTTATATATTCCTTGGGGAAAGTTATACAGTTTAGTGGCCTGATTCACATACTTAATTTTCGGTGACATTTTAATTTTAAGTCATGCATATTGCATATCATATATATAACGAATAACAAGTAATTTCTGTCTCGAAGCGTGATATTTGCAGCTATAATTTTCAACTTACCTACTCTGGTAAATGGGCTTCTTTTTATACAAAATTATTTTTCAAATGTAAATATGACTTACACATAAGTATAGTAATAATAGGTCTTTACCTATGAAATTGCCGTTTTTCATACAATATTTTTGGAAAACTGAATTTTCCATACTAACGTTTTTGGATTTTTCTCGGGAATGCGAAATCCAAATTTAGCAAAATTTTGTGGGAAGGTTCGGACAACATTAAGTTAGTTTTCATCATACTTACTTTATTGAAAGTTGTAACTGTAACAACGGTACAGCAAAAATAAGCAATGAAACGGGAAACGGATGAAACGAGCTATATTTGAGATTCTTTTTCAGCAAATAAATCTAAAGTAAATATGTATTAGTTTGACTCAATATCTCCGTTATATGGCCAAGGTTTAAAATAAAAAAACAATTTTAGTAATAGCTTTTCAGTCAAATAAATTATGAATAAAATAAAGCTTGAATTAGACTAGTTTCAATTTTTTTATTGGTTTCTCAAACTATGATGTTTATCATGACAAACAATGAATTACTGAATAACTGTTATATTACGTGTATTTGTACCTGTGGCTGTTTTGTATGATGTGTGTATGTTTCAAAGCAATGAATAAATTCTTGTCTGTCTACAGTGAAAGAAAAAATAAACTCATTCATCACATTAATTGGAGCGTCGTATCGAATACTCAAAATACACATATATTACCTATATTCATATACCTTTTTATTATAAACTAACTTCCCGCCTGGGACATCGTTCCCGTGGGAATCTCGGGAATTAATTATACGCATAAACCTTCCTGAATCACTCCCGTCCATTGGTGAGGACCGTATAAAATTCGTTCAGTCGTTCAGAGAGGTACACCGGCAGGGAACTTTTTAAAATATGCGTATGATTAATATTAATAATAATAAAATCATTTAATAACAGACATCTAAGGCTCATAGATAAATACCTTACAGACTAACATACATATGAATTATAATAATAAAAAACACTTTTTCGGGATTTCACTTTTTATTATTAATGAGAATCCTTTGTAAGAACTTACACTCATAAAACTATAGTACGGTAATTTGGTATACATATATAATGTATACATATATAATCTTCTATCATAAAGTGCCTGAAATTTTACAGATTTTTGAATTTTTTAAATACATTTGGCGCATCGCTAAGGAATGGGATTCTCTGCCTGCGTCTGTAGTTCCCCATGTAACATATAGACCACATCTGTGTCCCTGAACTATATATTGGTCAAGAGCGAACCCGGAGAATGGGTTATATAAAAAATGGGTTATATAAAAATGATATTAAAAAGAAAGAAGTCTATTTGTACAGGGAAATCCTAAAACTCCCGACTTGAAGTAGTCTAAAAATTGAACTCTAGTAACTACAGAGCTGACAGAGCTAATATTTTTAAATATTTAGAACGGCCCGCGACCCGTGCACCCACTGGCTTCACCCACCGGTGGGTGTAGGGGTAATTTCTGTTTACCCGTGTACCCACTGCGATATGGTTGGAATTAATTATCGATGAAAAATTTTTTATAATAATACGATAAGTCAATTTGTTTATTAAAACTAACAAACTAAAGGAGACTGGATTACATTTAACAGGAACAAACTAATATATTAACGTAATTTGTCTAAAAAATGACCAACGCTTATCTCATTTTTTAATAGTTGCATTTGTGCATTAATTATCTGATTATCTCGAATTTGATACATTTCTTCGCGTCTATTAGTTAATTTCTTGTTTGGTGCAAGTATTTTGGACCACTTTGCAACCGTCTTATAATTTTTATTAATATTTTTATTAATCCCCGAATTCCAGCTTTCGCTAACATTGTTAGTTCTGTGACGTTTGTTATACACGCACCATTCGTCGATGAAATTTTTTTTAGATAAAATTTTTTGAAGTAAGAAAGAAAATGTTCTATTTTTTTATTATTAATGTCATTACATTCGTTAGTTATGTAATTCCAGCCCTCAAAAATCGTATCATTCGGTAAAAGAGGTAAATTGCAACATAAACCCACGATGCGTCGTAAAGTTTTACATTTAATATATAGAGTTTTTGCCTTTTTCCAAAGACTATTTGTAAAATGGTAGTAGCATCGAACAACAATAATTTTTGGAAATAATGTTTTAAGTGCGTTTGTTATAGCAAATTCGAAATCGGCGTGAACTATTTTTGGCTTGAAATATGGAACGACTGTAGTTATCAAATCAAACATTACTCTATATGTCTTCTCATTTTTGTTGGGAAGTAGCACAAAAAACAAAGGATCGACTTTAGTTGACGTAGAGTTGCTTCCATTTTCGGCATGTATGACGACCAACTGATAAAATGGAGAGGGGACTGACTTGAATGTACCATCTATAAAAACCTCTTCTATTTCATTCACGAGTTTTAATGAATCTTTTGTAGCAAAAATTAATATTCTAATATTATCTTCCGGATCGTAATAGTCTGCTTTTAAATACGGTTCAAATTTTATCGGTACTTCTACTTCATCGAGTCTTGTATATACTGTTTTCCGTACTTGATAATGTAGATTTCTACTATTATATAACGAATGTTTAGCATTATTAAATGATGGCACATGAGTTAAAATTGCATGACCTTTGTCTTTTAAATGCTCAATATGTTTTCTATAAATCTTTGTAATAGGTTTACACGTTGTTGCAGCATCCATTCTTGCATTATCCATAGCTAACGCTACTTCATTTTTGTAATCATCAGGTTTACATTCATTTATATGAGTTGCAGTCTTGATGTACTCATTATTCTAAAAATAATAACAAAAATGATGAGAATATAAAAACATGAAATGAAGGAAGACAGACATTCAGATCTGTGTGTAAATCTGAGAATAACAAACATCCAAACTTTTGTACTTAAAATACCTATATTATTAGAATTACGAAAAACAATTTACTCACTTCATTAACAGTAATAGATCCTTTACATTTGAGCTTTTGTTTAAGAGTACAATTCCAAATTGAAGACTTATTAGCATAAACTTTCTGTTTCACATATTGATATCCTCTAAATATCAATATTTTACCACGTTTGCGATGTATAAATTTTATTTCCGTGCTCATTATGCAGTTCAAATACAAAATATTGCACTCCACGATCAGTTGCAGCAATAAATATAGATGACATCCCAGATGACATTCCATTTTATCGTATTTTGTTTTATTCTGAAGTTTTATGACGTAAAAGTAGCAAATGAGATATGTATAAATAGGTCTAATAGTATATAACGAGGTTTAAAACTTTTTGTATTATTTTTCTCTTTAACATCGAACTTATCGTATTATTATTTAATTTTTTTCATCGATAATTAATTCCAACCATATCGCAGTGGGTACACGGGTAAACAAGTTTTACCCCTACACCCACCGGTGGGTGAAGCCAGTGGGTGCACGGGTCGCGGGGGTTTAGAACTATCTTTATGCCCATATTCTGCGACCTAATGATTTTACAAAAATCCTTGTCAAAATGTAATATACTGCTCAATTTTATAAATTTATCTCGTCATAAAAAAGTATTAAAATAGTACCGAAGTACTTAAACAAAATCATAATATTAAAAAAATCTAGGTCAATGGCATGTTTTGTAACATGTGATAATTAATCTCATTAAATTATGGTATTAAGTCATGTACTAAAAATACATATCCACTTAACACATTTTGAGGATGTAACACTTAAATTCGCAACTCTGTTAATGTAAATATTGCAATTAGTCAAAGTTAACCAAGCGATCATACGTCTAACTTTACATTTATAAATTCGACTATAAAACTATACATAGCAAAGTCTATAGTTGTGAGTGTTTTTGGCTGTATTTTTTTTTAATCTTAATAACTCTAAAAAAAAATTGTATCACACTCGATAATTGTAGCTTAGAGGTTATAACTTTTAAACTGCTGAACCAATTCAATAAAATATTAAGAACCATCTCGATCACGTCAGCTTTAAAACAAAAACAAACCTTATCAAAATCGGTCCAATCGTTTAGGAGCTAAGATGCCACAGACAGACACACAGATACACACGTGCAGCTTATAATTATAACACACCCCTCTTTTTGCTTCCGGGGTTAAAATTTTGCCTTTTGGTAGATACAGTCATTAATAAAAACTTGTATGTATATCACTTGCTCAACGGTGAAGGAAACCATCGTGATGAAACCCGCCTGTCCAAGAAAATTCATTTTCGAAAGACGAGCGGTCCACCAACCCGCATTGGGCCAGCGTTGTGGATGGCCTAAGTCCCCTTCGTGTTCGAAGGGAGGCCCGTGCCCCTCGGTGGGGACGTATATGGGCTGGTAAGATGATGGTGATGATGTAGTATAGGTATTTGATAAAAATATTTTAAAGGTATGTTAGGGTTTAAGAAATTTATTTTTTACAATAATTTAACAAGTCACAAGACAGATTAAAATAATATACAAGGCATTTTGAACATTTATTTATTACTTGACAGAAGGAATAAGACATCGTAAACCGATATTGCTATTAAATTGATAATATAAATAAAATAGACGCGAGTGTTTCCGGTCACGATCTACTTCCGGTTTAAGGACTTCCGATCTAGAGCTAACTTAACAATACTTGTTAAAAGTAAGAAATTGACATTTTATGGTAATATTTGCAATTAATGACGACACAGCGAATAAGGGTGCTGTTTCATATCATATCATACTATATTTTATAAGAAAATCCTCCGCCACGTATACAGGGTGACTTTTTAATTTTCTTACGGTGTTAGTAACGTTGATAGAACGTAAATAAAGTGGAAATTTTTTTTTTTCCAAAATTTTCAGATTTTGATACCCCTTTTTTAACGTCTTAGAGTTTAGAGGATGAATTTTGTAAAACGCAGAAACACGGGTGTCACAAATTGTGTTGAAGAGTACTATTACCAAGTTTCAAGTCCATCTTTTTTTTTTCATACAAAAATTTTGATTTATTTTCATGCTTCAGACGATCTAGCTTGAAATATTTTTATGAAACGTAGAAACATAAAAATACGGGTCTGTTAAATTTTCATAAAGTTTACGTAACAGGAAATTTGGAGGGTGATAAAAAATCTTCCTATATAAGCTAAAAATTACTGCATTCAGTAGTATCATACAGTTTTCACCAATAGACGGAGTGATTTAAGATGAAGGTTTATGTGTCATTCCTGAAATTACCACGGGAACCTTCGATCAACTATAAACGGGAAGGTATAGTCCCGGGCGGGGTGCTAGTTATTTATAAGATACTAGCATTACGCCCGGGACTTCGTTCCCGTGTGAATTTGGGAAAATTGTGTAGCTTATGTGTTAATCCAGGGTGTTAGCTACCTCCATACCAAATTTTATCAAAAATAGTCCAGCCGTTTGAGCGTGAAAGAGGAACAAACATACATACTTACAAACTTTTGCGTTTATAATATTAGTAAGGATTGTTAACCTCCTTCCGTATAAAGATAACATCCGTCGACCGCTTGACACTTAAAAGAGAAAAAATATCTCAATAAATTACTTTCAACCTTCTTATGTAAGTATTTGCTAATTTTATTTCAATAAATCAATTTATCTACATTAATATTTAAAAAAGAAAGATTTGGATTTTTGAGTGTAACGAATAAACTTGGACCGATTTCAAAAATTCTTTCACCAAAAATTCTGTCTCTGAGTAACATAGGCTACATAATTTTCCCTAATTCGCTCGGGACTTCGTTCCCGATAGTATCCAATAAAATAAACATTTGAAAATTTTCTATCCGAGCAAAATTTTTCCGTGTATGTGTCATTTATTATAAAGATAGAGTAACATTGGTTAAAATTAATAAATTCAAATGTACTAATTATTTATCAACAAAATTTTAATACAATAATAATTATGTCATGAAATGCCTATTCTATAGCTTGTTTTCCTTAGAATAGTAATTTTTCCTTAAAGTGCTATGAGCAATCTAAATCTTTTTTTATTCTATTTTTACAGCATTTTAGCAAATTTAAAAATACATCAGCTAATCTGATAAACGAGTACTTACCGAAAATTAAGTTTTTCTTTTATGTAAGTTGGAAAATCAAAGAGTACCCATTATAAAACACTAGTTTCTTCCCGCGGCTACGGTAGCACAAAGAACTCTTTTTAGTCACCCATTTCATTCTTGACCCCTTACGGGATGATCTTAGAAAAATCACGAAACACGTGTCCGTTTATTTGCTTCAAGGTATTTCTTGACGAAGTTTCGAGTCAAAATGTCCAAAAAAATTGCTTTCTCCATACAAACTTTGAACCCCAATTTAACTCCCTTAGGGGCTGAATTCCGAAAAAAATCTTTCTTAGTGCTTGCCTACGTCCATAAAACACACCTTTTTGCCAAATTTCAGCTTTCTAGGTCTAAGGGTTCGGGGTGGGCGTTGATGAGTCCTCCAATTTTGTATATTTTATATATATACAGGATTTCCAATTTTATATATTTCTATTGTGATTTCTCAAATTTCAGAGTTTATTATGCTGCGTTATTATTCTGCTTGGCGTCTTGAAAGTACAAAGGTAACGACAATAAGAAAAACAGAAAATTTATTTTTATTTTTATTCGAGCGCACGTTAGTTCACCGAATGAGTCATATCAAAGCGTAAACTCGTTTCCTACTCGCAATGCGTACGTAATTGGTCAATTTCTTGAACTGTGACAAGGTTACAACTGATCTCGTGCAATGAACCCGGTTACTTATCGTAGTTAAATACTATTATTATACTACTTATAATATACTAGCTTTCTGCCCGGGACTTCGTTTTCGTAGGAATTTGGGAAAATTATGTAACCTATGTGTTAATCCAGGGTGTTAGCTACCTCCAAAGCAAATTTTATCAAAATCGATCCAGCCGTTCTCAAGAACTCAAGTTATAAGTGTTCGAACAAACCCGACTTTGTTTTATACAGGGCTTTAGGTAAATCTCTTTCAACCTCTCGGGTGGTTAATCAGTCCATGAAACTGAACAACTTCCCCAAGGAACATAGGTCAAAATACGAAAAAAAATTTTTGAGTTCCCATAGAAACTTTATCATCAATATTTTTTTTCGTATTTTGACCTATGTGCCTTGGGGAAGCTGTTCAGTTTCATGGACTGATTAACCACCCAAGAGGTTGAAAGAAATTTACCTAAAGCTTTGTATATTAAGAAAATTATATATATATATTCTTCTACGCTGGACTGAGAGTGAAAGAAAAACTAAGAATGTGCCAGCTACCAACTCTTCCTCAGGTATACTGTAAAAGCCAGTGAATGGAATGCGAGGGTGTTGCGGTGGCGATAGGCTGACAACCTATTTGGGGGCGCACAACAATCAAAGTCCATAAAAAGGTGTACATCTAAATATATAAAAGGAGAAACTGACTGACATATAATCGCACAGCCTAAACGGCTAAACGTAGGCACTTGAAATTTGGAAGGAACGTAGCTTAGATACCGTAGAGGTGCATTAAGAAAGGAATTCCCGAAATTCCCACGGGAACGGGAATTAGCGGGAAAATCCTTTTGTATGAAAAATCTAAACCGCTTAAGTTAGACGCTTGAAATTTGGCATGCAGGTACCTTAGTAAACTTAAAGCTTAGTTGCAACAGGATATTGCGAAATTCCCACGGAAACGGGAGTTAGCGGGAAAACACTTTTGTATGTAAAAATCTAAATTAACACGCAAACGAAGTAAGATATAGTCACTTTAACGCGACAACTTCAACGAATACACAGATTTATACATAACGTAGCGCTTGTGCGCACCATCAACACCTTTCGATGACTCCCAAGCGAATGGCTCTGGCCCGGATCGCTGTCATCTCTTTTTTTTTTGTATTCGCGAATATTTTGAAATCGAATTTTAACTTTTTAAATCAATACTTGACAGCACTCTGACCAGCCAGCACCGTCTATGAAACGTAGTCCCATCTCGGTGAAGATTACATATCACACTATTAACACTATACTCATATTCCATCTAATAACCCTCAGAACGAATGTCAAATGTGGGGTCAAGTGGTTTCAGAACTGCATGACGTTCTGCCTACCTCGTAGGGGATTATAGGATGAGTGAATGTATGTATGTTTATATTATGTCTGGCTTTTCGCCCGCGGATTCCTTCACGTTGAAAAGTAGCCCGTGTCACTTTCCAACCCTTCTACTATCGCTATAAAAAAATTACGTCGATTCGTTGCTCCGATTCGACGTGATGGAAGGACAAAAAACAAACTCGCTTTCACTTAATATAGTATTAAGGATATCTTTCCGCTCGCGACCTCGTTTTCTTTGACATTCTGTTGATAATCTGTAGGGAAAATGATTTACACACCTCGATTTACGTTTTGGTTTTTATGTGACTCTTTTTTTGAACGTGTAAGAAGGAAAATATACGCCTAGCTAGTCTGCTTATCAATGGCGTCTTAATGATAATGCTGGCCATTTTTAACACCCGACAAAAAAGAGTTTCAAACAAAAAAATACGCATTTAAATCGGTCCATTCTTTTTTTTTATAACGAATGCGTTTGCTCTTGACCACAATCTAGCCCAGGGGCGAAAATGTGGTTGAGGATGTAGCAAGCTCACCCAGAAGATGGCTATTCACTCGACCTTTAAAGTTTAGGAGATACGATGCCACAGACGTACACACAGATATACAGACACGCAGACACACAGATTCACAGATATAAACGTCAAACTTATAACACCCCTCTTTATAACACCCTCTTCAAAAAATTGTCACTCTGCGCTCGAAGGTGTGAAAATTTTAGTTGGCATAGGTATTATAGTCCCTTGGTAAAGTGAGCGATAGTTTGGTATCTACTTCCTTTCCTTTAATGGAACGCTGTGTGATGCAGACTCCAAAAATTCCGAGTTTAAAATAGAATGAAACTATATTTAAGTATTCATTTATGCGTGGTGATTTTGAAGAAAGCATGCTCTAAATACACAGCGGACAATGGACATCAAACAAAACGTCTGGGACTGGCATTGATCTTGGGACCGGTCTTGTATTGACCCTATTTAATGTACAAAGGCCAGCGCTTTAGAAATTTTATTGCAAAATCGTTCTTACTGGTACAGCATAGAGTTCACCTGTCTGGTCAGAGATGAATAGAAATAGCCATTTGTCCCATTGAGAAAAAAATCAAGTTCTTCACTCTGTTTGGTGAAGAATTACAAAAAAAAAATTAATATCATTGTGAATACTTTTTCTTTATTTTCACAGCAGACAGATACCTACAATAATACAGTTAGTAAGATAAAACAGAAGAAGTTGAAATAGGCGGCCTTATTGCAAGATAGTAATTTCTTCTAGGCTGCAATAGGTAAGAGGAAATTATGTAAAGATTAAATAAATTAATAAAATCTTGTGAATAAATTTTGTCTTCTACTAAGTATAGGAGTTACCGCTAAGAAGTTAGTTTATCATTGTACAATTAAATGTTAACTGTGTTTTATCGTAGACTATTCCATTGTAATCTTTACTTATTTTAAGTGGCATCCTGAATGTCCTATGAAATAAAGATTTTTTCTATTCTATTCTATTCTTCTGGTTATAAATACAAACTACAAGTCTTATCATATCAGTAAAAAAATCACAATTTATAATATTCTAAGTAAATTTTCCTTTTTTTCAGCAAATAAACCAGTGAATAAATATCCATAAGCTATAAACTTTTGCAGTAAAGCTATAAGTATAACGAAATTTGTGAGGATGGATAGGTATATGGATATTTGTTACTTCTTTATGCAAAAACTTTCAATAAAAATAGCATAAACATCAGAATAATACAAAGGCTGCATAATTTTCCCAAATTCTCTTAGGAACGAATTCCCGAAAGGAAAGCTTGTAAAAAAATAAATAAAACATAATGTAATCGTGTTAAAGTGTTTGTTTACATAGCCATCTACCGGTAGCCTTTCGAACTAAGTCAGTTGTAGAGACTGAGGTGCCGTTGTAACTGGTTGGTTCCAAACGTTCAGTTAGTGAAGTCTGCTCGACTCTTTAGTTCCTACACATAATAGATAGATGGCGCCAGAAGTATTGTTTCAGATTTTTCATTAGTAATCAAAGTAAACAATAAACTTTTGCATTCTAAAAAAAAACATTAGATTTCCATAAAAGAGACATCAACGCGTTGCTCTTATTTTGGTAAATTTAAAATTTTGAAAAGGGAGTTTTTCCACTCTAACGGCGCAGTGCTGTTTCGCGTTCCTTTGCATAGCGCCAAAGTAAGCAATTAACGAAAACTTCCCAACTTGATGTTTCGGGGAAAAAAATCACTTTTAGCCGATTGTAGTTATGGGTAGATTCCACCGTTTAAGTATTTGCTAAACTGTATAAATAAATGTATCACAGATGGTCCAATTAAACCCTTGCATCTAATGTATTAATTTAATTCATCCCTAATGTCACTGTGGGCCACAGATAACATAAATACTATACGAGCGTTAGTTAGGGGTCGGATTTCACTAGACCATTCATCATTAAGGTCCTCATAATCTCGTAAACTTTAGACCATGGCGTGGGTGTTTTATTTTATGAACATCCAGCTCAAACAAAGCTCAAATTTGGCACAAATGTTCCATTTACGATGTATAAGAAAGTCCCGCGTCCTCTAGTTGACTGATAAGTATTAGACTGCAAATATACAGAGCTTTAGGCATCTCTATTTCTATACCTTTTGGTTAATCAGTCCATGAAACCGAACAACTTCCTCAAGGAACATAGGTCAAAATACGAAAGAAAATTTTTTATCTCCCATACAAAATGCGCTATATGCTGATGAAGTTTGTATGGAAACTCAATTTTTTTTCCGTATTTTGACCTATTTTCCTTGGGAAAGTTTTTCAGTTTCATGGACTAATTAACCACCCGAGAGGTTGAAAGAGAGATACCTAAAGCCCTTTATTTGTGTGTGTATACATTGAAGGTATGAGGATCCCGGACATGGTCAAACCCTGACTCAGGGGTCAAAGTAATTTTAAAATGTCTCTACCCAGTATCCAGACACTACACAGAATAGAACATTACTTAACATGTTTAATTTTATGTTAGAGTTAAAAAAAAATCACCCCCGACATTCGATTTGCCTATAAATTTTAAACGGGTGAACCGATTTTGATCAAATAAAGCTAAGAACCATTCCGATGACGTCAGCATTTAAAACAAATAAAACCCGCATCGAAATCGGTCCATTCGTTTAGGAGCTACGGTGCCACAGACAGATACACAAACATACATCTGTATGCCAAACGTAAAACTTGTAACACCCCTCTTTTGTTCGGGAATTAGAAATACCAAGTAGGTAGATGATGAAATAAAGCATAAAGAAGTTTTGATTAGTTCATCTTCGAAATAACATAATCCTTAAAACTTTATAGCTTAAACATCAGAATAACCCAAATACTATATACCTAGCTATCCGCCCGCGACTTCGATCCCGGTAGATTTTCTTTTTTTTTGAAAATCTAAACCATCCTCAAATCCACTTGAACATACACAAAAAAAATCACTAAAATCGGTCCAGCCGTTTAGGAGTTCACTGTCAACACACGTACAGAAGAATTATATATATAAAAATTTATGATCTACAACTACCCTTGCGAATGTGTTAGGGATCCGTCGTTTAACAATAGCGAACCCCCATGGGTTTTGACCCCAAGTTGCGATGGATCGCGATGGATTAGTAGTTATTGAATTAGGAACACTTGTCGTGGGGTCCCAGGGATAGCCCGCAAAATTTAATTTAAAAAAATCTAATGTTTGTTATGCGCAGATGCTGTCACTTGTACGTTTTTTCTCATTGAATTATATTTCATTTGATGTAACATTAAAATATAATCATTAGAATTCTAGTACAGAAGAATATCAAGGAAACCAAATCTAAATATCCAAATATAAATTATCCTGGTCTAAAGAGTTTTTAATATTTTTAAAAATAAGATAGATATGGACGTTCAAAACTCGCAACTTGACAAAGAGAGAAATACAAAACGGTGATGTTACAGTTGAGTACCGCCATATAAATCCCATTCAAAATGTTGTTTTGAAAGAAAGAGATATTACTAAAATGTTGAATAAGTTTTTAATTTTTAGGCTAATTTTAAATTCCATTTAGAATTCTGTTATAACATTATGTTTATTAATACATAATTCATGGTTCATGGTACTCGTAGTACGACATGGTTCATCTAATAACCCTCAAAATGTATATCAAACGTGGCATCAATTGGTTCTAGAACCTGTGATGCTCTGCCTATCCCGATAGGGATTGAAGGCGTGAGCTTATGTATGTAATATATATATATACACTGGGCGTCAAAAATAAGTAGTACAGTTTTAAAATTGCGATTTCTCCCAAACTATAAAACTTAGACCTTTGAAACAAAAAAGGTTAAAAAGAAAATTTAATCTTATTCAATAAAAACTTCATGCATTATAAGAACTTATAATGCTTGACTTTAAAAAAAACGAATAAATAAAAACACTTTTTTTAAACTGTTGAAAGGTGTTGTCTTACTTAGGATTTTTGTGTTTGACACATTCGCTGCTGATAAAGCAATTGTAATTGAAAAGCATAGGTATCTTCAGAGAGTAAATTTGACTAATCATGCCTCTTTCACCAGAAGAATGTGCAAGAATCTTAGCTTTTCTCGAAGTGGGCATCAGTATGCGTCGTACTGCAAGGAGGGTGGGTGTAACTTTAAGAACGGTTCAGCGAGTAAAGCAAAGGTACGAAGAGACTGGAAACCATCTAAGGAGACGAGGTAATGGCAGACCCAGGTGCACAAGTACCCGAGAAGATCGCTTTATTGTTTCCACTGTGTTAAGAAATCGACACCTTAATGCAGTTGAGGTTCAGCAACAGCTTCTTCGGACCCGAACAGACTACATCAGTGAGAGTACAGTGAGAAGAAGACTTGCTGAAGCTAACCTGAAGCCTCTAAGACCAGCAAATGGCCCCAAACTTGAGACAGAGCATCGCGTAGCAAGACTACGCTACGCCCGTCAACACGTACAATGGGGCGAAGAAGAATGGGCTAGAGTTTTATTCACAGATGAGTCTCGATTCTCTTTATACACTTCAGATGGACGGCGGAGAGTCTACAGACGACCCGGTGAGCGATACATTCAAGCTTGTATCTCGGAAAGAGTCCAATATGGCGGGGGCTCTGTACACGTATGGGCTGGTATCTCTTCAGAGAGTCGCACAGAGCTTGTGGTAATAGAAAATGGGACTTTGACTGGTGAAAGATATGCCTCGGAGATCCTCAACGAGTATGCAGGGCCATATTTAATAAATATGGGTGATGGAGCCATCCTAATGCATGATAACGCCCGGCCACACACTGCTCACCACGTACAAGAGTACATTCAGGAGGTTGGCATCAACTTGATGGCTTGGCCATCGAGAAGCCCAGATCTCAACCCGATTGAACACGCCTGGGATGAGCTTGGGAGGCTAGTCAGAAGGCGCAGTCCACCTCCTGCCACACTCAGGGCTCTAAAACATGCGCTGATAGAAGAATGGGAAAATATTCCCCAACACCGCCTCCGAAACTTAGTGTTCAGCATGCCAAACCGGATCCAAGCTGTAATTAGAGCCCGAGGCGGCAACACAAGTTATTAAATTGTGAAAAAGTTCCAAAACGTGAAAATTAAGTGGTTGACATATCGTTAAAAATTGATACTTTTTAGTATTTATCTTAATTTTAAGTTTGAAACTTTATTCATGCCAAATAAAATATAACTTTAATAAACTTCGTTAAGTTTACTATAAACTGCTTTTTATTTCATAAGTGTAACTACTATAGTTTAGGAGTAATTGCAATTTGAAAAGTGTACTACTTATTTTTGACGCCCAGTGTATATATATAAATACTTTATTGCATACCTTAAAAGGTAAGACAAAACAAACAATAAAAACTTACAACCGAAAGTGTGCAAGGGTGGCTTTATCGACAAGAGCGACCTCTTCCAGGTAGCCCAAATCGAACACAAGAAAACCAAGTATATATAGTATTCACTCATCTACCCTTATCATACACAAAACAGAATACAGTTATGACTGAGTACGGAAATGTGAACATAAAATGTCCAAAATCCTGGCTCACAGACCGCGGGTTTTACGGCCAAACTTTCAGCAAAACTGCTGAAGTTTTCATGGAACAGCCTTCCTCAAGACCTCACGTACGCGTACTGAAAAATGTCTATTATCTGCATACTAATGCAATATAACGGTTTTGTCCAAACTTGAGTAAAAAATGGTATTCAAAAATGTTCATTCTAAAAATTGTGTATTTATTTTTTGAAAGCGATAATCTCACTGAAAAACAATTCGAAGATGGAATTTAATAGCGATAGCTATCACATGACAGATAAGTTTTTAAACCAAAAAAGTTTTGTTATATCAATTTGTAACTTATCTGAGTATAACTTCCAAATAATGAGTACATCTGAGATGAATAACAATGTAACAATAACTCCAAACTTTGCGACAGCTAGTATCCTTCAGTATCCTACATCTTTGACCACATATTCGCCCCTAAGCTAGATTGTGATCAAGAAGAACCCATTCGTTATTAAGAAAAAATTATCTTTCAATTAGTCTTCCCAAATTATTTGAACCGATCGCTGCTTGAAATAACGATGGAACTTCACTAAGAAGGAGTGCGATTTGCAAGCTGGATGGCTTACCTTACTTAAGTACCTAGTGTTACTTAGTGTAAGTGCACAATGCACATGTATACCCCACTCTTTATATTTATATTAGTGCATACTTGCATGGTTACGATATTTTGGCAGCGCAATAAAAAAAGGAAAAAATAACCGAATAGACAAAATAATTTCAAACACTTTTTTAGCGAAGATAGATTTCTCTGAACTCTATTTACTTAGGACGGACCGTGAAAATACACTTTCTTACTTTCGCTTATTGAAACAGATTCGTCAAATGTTTTATGCTTGCAAAAACTGGAAATTCAGATTCGAATTAGTTTTTGTGGAGATTTTGTGATTTTGTTTTCTTTTCATTTTTAAGAAACTGTAGTAAAGACTCAGATTCATTATGATTTGGCTTTGATATCAACAAAAGTTAAAGTATCCTTACTTACAATTGCAGATAATACTTTCGTTCCCGTCGGAATTTGGGAAAATTATGTAGCCTTATAGTTATTCCGATTTCCAAACTATACTTCAAAGTTTCATTCTATGTGTAATTCTGTTTTCCAAGTCACATTACTGCAAAGTTTCATCAAAACCCGTCAAACAGTTCTTGAGTTATAAAAAGTCTAACTAAAGATCATTATACAGTTAAACTTCAAAAAAAAATACATAACACCTATATGAAGTTGATTTTTTTGAAGATCATCACGAAGTTCTGATCTTCAAAAAAATCAACTGCAAAATCAAAAAATCAACTATTTAATATTCTTACCTAAAAACTTTTAAAATTTTCATTAGTATTTTATTATTAAGAATGGGTTTGCTCGTCGCCACAAATTTATCTGGGGCAAATATGCGGTTGAATAAAATTGAAAAAGTCCTGTTGGCCAAGTCACTCTGAAAATTGTTCGGTTAAAAACTAAAATGTCATCCAGTACCTATCTTCTCGTATAACCTACCCTAAATAGGAAAGGAGGATCCTATTTTCCACGTA
This sequence comes from Aproaerema taeniolella, assembly GCA_949987775.1. NCBI lineage: Eukaryota > Metazoa > Arthropoda > Insecta > Lepidoptera > Gelechiidae > Aproaerema > Aproaerema taeniolella. Next base: position 14,013,288 of record OX465258.1, on the reverse strand, counting down.
GTGATCCTTTTGTGTGCAATCAACTCCTGAGTTTGCAGCTGGGTGCCCTCGGGCTGCCAATTTGGCAGGAGGTGTGGTCCATTTCCACCGGCAATTCTGACATCAGTGGTACGAATAGAATACACTTTATATCTCTAGAGAACAATTGTAAACAACATTATATATATTTTACGTAACAAGTGTAATAAAGTGTACCTTATAGAGGACAAGATTGGCTTCTTTGCTTAAAAGAAAAATTTCAACAAAGATAGTGCAGGTACCACATTGTACATGCTAACATTGTTTTGGGTTTACATATTAAATTTCTAAAAGTTTTCAGTTAGTTAAAACTTGTGTTATTTTAATAAATAAAATAATAATTTATATTTCTACAATTAAAACATGAGTTGGACACTCACAAATAGGTGTATTTTAGTTGTAAAATAGTTTAGCTTTATATTATTTTTATTTTTGTGAAAAGTAAATTTTTTACACATTTTTTATTAGTAAAGGGTTTGCTCTTGACCACAATCTAGCTCAAGGTAAAAGGTGCGGTCAAGGATATAGCAAACTCACCCAGGCTCACACTTTTGTCCCATATTGATAGGCAGAGACCACAGATTACCACCCGCTAAGATCCTCTTTTGCTTTCTCTACATTCATATTTTGCTTCATACACGCTCGTCGGATTCGCGTACTCCTAACACGGTCTTTTCTCAGTACGTCACCAATTTGATCGAAGTACTTTTGCCTAGGGCGCCCTCCTCCGACCCTTCCAACTACATTCGCACATTTTTTTAAATCAAATAAACCCTCACTTGCCACACCCATGATTCTTGCAGCATTGCCATTTTGAATGGTCTTTGATAAATCAGTTAATATTGAGTATGAAGTCACAAAATAAAATAAAAATAGTTCTTGGTAATCATTGGCGTTGCTATAACCATAAAAAAAGTCGGCAAAGCCCTTGCCATCTAAATCTAATCATCCATCTAAATCTGTCATCTAAATCTAAAACACTTCATTTTTCAACGAAAACATATACAAGAATTAACAGCCATCAAGGCACACCGCGCGTGTTCGCCCGGAGCCACGTTTACACCGCCAGTCTCTACCAGTCCATCAGTTGCACCAAATAATTGATGTTTTAGTCAGGAATGTGTTTATACAGACGTTTTTACATTCTTGTTTCTATAATTTAAGACGTTTTTTAGAAAGTCTTAGAAGTTTCGTGGTCATGATAATTAACATGGGTAGTTATTAAGGAGCCTTTAAAATTTTGATCGTAGAAGCTATGACTTATGTGCGTTCTTTTGGTAATATAGATTGTCAGATATTTTTAGTCTTTGTTGTTTTTTTAAACAAGTGATTATGAGAGAGTTTGCACCCTTACCCTCTCGTATTCATTTGTTATCCTTCCTTATCTAAGGTTGCCTAGTAAAAACGCTTTTTATTTCTAAACTAGCTTTCTGCCCAGGACTTCGTTCCCGTGAGAATTCGGGAAAATCATGTACCCTGTGTTCATCACGGATATTGTAGGATTCTAAAGGGGAAAGAATTTTTCAAATCGGTCCAGTAGTTTCGGAGCCTATTCAATGCAAACAAACAAACAAATAATCAAATCTTTCTTCTTTATAATATTAGCAGAGAAAAGTAATCTCTTCTAGCTTTCCATCCCTGATTTCATTCATGTGAAAAACCCTCCAACTTCCAACTACCTATTTTTGTGCAAAAAATCACTATAAGTTGTGAATAATAAAAAAAACTTATGCAAGCATTACGTTAACTTATTTATTTACGAACACTTTAAGCCATAGCATAACAAATAACTTATTTTGCAAACTGTACACGAAGAAGTGTTTTCTGCCGACTGTAGTCAAGTCAAAACATCCTGTAAATAGACTTCAGGTGTACACTATCAGCTCCGTGCTTTCATGTTTACAGTACAACAGAACAATAGGCGCCTTTATGTCAGCCACGGGATGTTACATTATGCGTGTTTCCAAACTTCTCATGTTCCCAGACAACTTAGAGGTGTAAGCTGGTATTTTTAAATTTTATTAAATGTTATTGAAGAAAGGTACTCCGCCAACTGTCGGCAGACTTTCAAATTCTTTTTTTGTTCGAAAGAGTATACTCCTGAAGTGGTCCCATATAAATTTTGTCGAAAATGATGCAGCGCTTTAAAAAAAAAAAAACTACTTACAGACCAAAACGTCATCTAAATAAGTGAGTCACGTTTTTGTTTGTACTAATAGGCATTGGTTATCTGCTAATAGGCATTGTAATCCGCGAAAAATTGGAAAACTGAGGGAATGAAATCATTTAGTTACAAAAGTTGCAGGATTATGTGCTAACTATTGTTGGGATTGAAGTCGGTGATTCATACGTTTTTAACGTGAAAAATTAAGTATAGTAAATACAATAGTCCCGCGGTTTCTAAAGTGGGTTTCGTGGAAAAGTCAGTGTTCCGTAAAATTACATATATCGTTGAAGTGCAGTGTCTTTCATTTTTGTAATCCTTTGATCGCCTTTATTGCATCTTTATGCTGATGATGGCCCTCTGGTTCGCGACCACCCTCCTACCGAAGTCCGACGCCAAACAGCTTCCTGTGTTTCGTCGGTGCGTGGGAGTACCAGTGCCTTTATAGGTATTTTCTGGGTTAACTCGCTCCATCGTTGACCTCATCTTTGACCTTATGGTTAAGATTGAGGTCAAGAGTTAACCCATCTTATAATAAAAAAATAAAATAAAAATGTTATTTTGTCAGTATTGTATCATTGTTACTTTTTTAAATTATGCAATAAAGTATATTGTATTGATTAAAGGTTTCATTAAAATAATAAAATACAGGCTTCGTCAGTGTCCCGTTGCTTTAATAGTTTAAAAACAGCCAAATCCGGCACTGTAGTTTTATTTGGGAATATCAGATTCAATTTCCGTATTACCCTGCCACGAAATATGTGCGTGATATTTACATTTTATTCGCCTTATGCCACCGTATTGGGTATCGGTATATTTGTTTTTTTTTTCAAGATAATATTACGCAGAAAATCTTGGGAAATATAAGCGTTGGGTATACAGAGATATTTGTAGATAGACATGTTTGGGCCTTTTTATAATTGAAACGGCACGGCACTGCAGGGGAAAATTTGTATTACCATTACCCCCTATGTTTCCAGCTTCTAGTATCAATAGTAGTACACAGGAGGCAATGGTAATACAATTTTGCCGAGCCGTTTTCGTATTCTAAAAAGGCACATTATATAGTTTTTTATATTTATTTCATCTATTTGTCCATGCCTTACTTAAATAGCCTGCCTTGCTTCAGTGCTGAACTGGAAGTGAAGGAAAAATCTGCCAGCTGCCAACTCTTCCCAGGCTTCTGTAAGAGTCAGTCATTTAAATGTGAGGTTATTGCGAGCGTAACCAATTTTGACTAAATATAACCAACAACCATCTCGATTATGTCTGCTTTCAAAAAAAAGACCACATACGATGCCACAGATATACACGTCAAACTTTTAACACCCCTCTTTTTCTGTCGGGGGTTAAAAATGAGCTTTTTCGGTTCCTAGTCTGATGATTTTATGGAGAATAATAAATTGATTTTGATTTCGTTATACATATAATTACATAGTGGGATAGTAAAACGTATTTTAACTCAACGTCGTCGACTTCTTCAACAAAAAAATAGTAATCCCAGGTATTTGGTACATTTCCGCTCAAGTTTTATGACAGCTAATAGGTGTAGAGTCAGCCGGCCGTGAAAACGCTAAAATATTTACGTTTTCTTTACGAAACGTAGTTATTTTGGACGACCTCGGACCGTGAACATTATTAAAAATTATGTGAGTCAGGGGAACACGCACGGGATACCATCTTTGTTTGATGAAATGTTGGATCACATGATGATTTACTTCATACACTGCTTTTTCTTAACTTTACACTTCTCTTTGATAATGTGGGGCGGCTATCAATTGGGCCTTTTTATAATACGACTAGCTTCCCGCGCGGGACTTCGTTCCCGTGGGAATTCGGGAAAATAATATACTCTATGTCCATCCCGGATAATGTAGGATTCTAATGGTGAAAGAATTTTTCAAATCGGTCCAGTAGTTTCGGAGCCTATTCGATGCAAACAAACAATCAAATCTTTCCTCTTTATAATATCTATATAGAAAACGGCACGGCAAAATTGTATTTCCTTTGTCTCCTATGTACTAGTGATACTAGAAGCTGGGAACATAGAAGGCAATGGTAATACAAATTCTGTCATGCCGTGCCGTGCCGTTCGAATTATAAAAAGGTCTATTTGTGTGTCAGTGGCAGTGGAATCACTTTCGTGACTATTTTTAACCTCCGACAAAAAAGAGGTGTCTGTGTATCTGTATCTTTGTATTTGTACATCTGTGTATTTGTATGTCTGTCTTTGGCATCGTAGCTCCTAAGCGAATGGACAGATTTCGATGCAGTTTTTTTTTGTTTGAAAGCTGAATATATGGTACAATTAAGAACCCATTTTACCTACTTGAGCCTTATGATTATGACTTACAGTTAATACAGTAAACCTCTACAACGCAGCGAATAACCAGTAAAGGAAAATAGAAACCTATAGTGGGCCATAAATCATGTTGATTTCACGTAGAACCAAAATTTATTCCACTAATTCCATTCCTAAAGCTATTCTGGCCGCTATTCTCATGTAATATTTATTATAGTTTTAATTACCGATGCGTATTGTTCCAGAAGCCCTTAATACCGCCCTTCCTCGAATTGGGAACACATAAATCCCGTTTATAATTAATTTTAGGCACGCGGATCTTTCAAAACAATCGCCTTCTCTTGATACCTCCTGTACTATCCCAAAATATACCCCTAAATTAACAACGACAAAGTTCCAACTAGCAACTAATGATAGAGTAAGGAGAACTCAAGAGTTAACTTTTAGAACTCTGTCGCAATAGACGATTAAACGGTTCTGCTGCATGTGCAATGAAATGCATGTTAAGACAGTGTAAACAGAAGTAGAGCTATCTCGCTTTGTTGCGTGGAGTTGTGGTTCGTTGGAATGGAAGGGCAATATCAGGTAGATTGTGTAGTAAGCCAACTCAAGTCAGTCAGTGCAGTGCCGTGGTGAAGCACGGAGGTGGCCAGCGTTTGGATTTTCGTTCTCAAATTACGTATTTATAAACTTTATCGTGTTTTGTTTTGATTGTGACATCTACAACAAATCATTCTGTGTTTTTCAAATCTACTTCAGTTAAGTTCTGTAAAACAATTGTCCAAAGTTTAAATATAGTGTTAGTGTTTAACCTTGTGTGTTGTTGATTGACGGGAGTTATTTTGGCGCGTATGATGTAAGCGACTGGAGGTCCCGGGTTCTAATCCCGTTTGGGACCAGTGGAGAACTGGAATATGCATACTTCTATGATGATGGTGAGTTTTTTTATAATATGAAACTGTTACAGTGATACTATCTACACAGTATGTTATGTTTCGAAGTTAGTCGAGCAGAACTATCGCTTTGAAAGAGTTAGGGAAAAAAAATTATGAAATGAATTTATTGAAATGTATTTATTCGTCAGAGTAGTATAACAAGGTGTAAATTTATTTTACAGTGGGTTTTTCCTGTCTTTCAACTTTTCGGTGTACGAATTTTACTACTATGTATCAAAGCATTACATTATTAGATTTATTAGACATTGTAAGAGTGGTATGCCTTGAGGGTATAAATCTTCTACGAAAGCCTTTAACACTGACTCTATAATCGAACTGATCGCAGGTTTTGGCGCGTTTTTGTATAAAATTATATACGAGTACTTCTCCCGAGGCTTTGGCCACGCGACTTAGGTTCCTCTCAAATAAATGCCAATTTCGAAGTGATGTGCAACTTTTCCTAGATTCCGTTAGCTAGATTCCTAGTTGCTGCCTCTGAGCTACGTGTACGTACCTTGATATCAGTTACACAGCTAATTATTTTGCTCAAGACTAGCGTCTAGGTTAAGACTAGCGTTATTACACCAAATGACGTTTAAAGCGCACCTTAGAGGTGTCCAGTGATAGTGGTGTTATACGAAATAGAGCCACATATTATTTACTAGTAAATATATAAGTAGGGTTCTATTATAAAATGAATATTTGGACAAATTTAAGACAGTAATTAAACAAAAACTTTGCAAAAAGGGCTATTACAAAATTTCTGATTATCTATCAGACAGGCAGCCATGGGAATGAACTGCTCAGCTCTAGAGTTATTTCTGATTTAGTTAAAATTAATAAATAAGAAAATTTGTAATGCGATTTAAAAGAGCAACCTCAGAGTTTCTTGCCTGTTCTTCTCTGAGGAAGACTGCACCTTTGCGAATAGGCGTAGAGTCAGTAGGGTCAAAAGAACGAATGCGTTTTGTATGTATTTAAATCGTTTTATGTATGTTTGTATATATTTCATTGTAATCTTGAATTGTTTTAAGTGACATCCTGAATGTAATATAAAATAAAGATTTTTCTATTCTATTCTATTCTATTAGCTTTAAATGTAAGTAGGCAAGCTTGTTTCCTAATCGTGTAGGTTTAATCAAGAAATGTGGCTAATTTTAAGGTATTTTTTTTCGTTTTTCTTGACTATTTAAATATAAAATATTGAATCGTTTACCGCTAAGTAAAAAATAATAATAATAAGGTAGTTAGGTTAGATAGTTCCTCCGACGCGACGACACTCATCATAAAAATATTGATAAGTACTTTTAATAATGTTAAAATGCCAACAAAGACATTTTGTAATTTTACTTTTCAGAGGTTTCTTAGTCGGGGGATTTTTGATGTGCGGTTTGGTCGAGTGGTAGTGGCGCTGCCTCTTGGTCAACGGGTCTCGGGTACGATTCCCAGTTGGGGCAAACATTTGTGTAAAAAGCAGATGTTTGTTCTCGGGTCCCGGATGTTCATGTCTGTCTTTGTGTATGAAAATCTTGCTTTGAGTGTGTAGCGTCTATGTTTTCCAAGGATTAAGTTACTTGAAGGGTAATTTACACTAATTGGTCCATCCTGGTTCAGCTTAAAAAAAACCCATAAAATAACACAAAAAACTGTGTGCACAATAGTTTAAGTTTGACATAACATGCAATTCATGTTCAAATATTTAACTTTTACACTTAAACGTTTTCGTAATCAACTGTGCACATACTCTCACAAGGTACACACGGCAGCGCATCAGGCTATACAAAACATGTTGACCTTGACGTCGCCCTTATATCGCTCGTTATAACGTCGGCTTTCGTAGTGCAAACGTGCTGCTGTCTGTACTTACTTAACTTGTGGTTTTCTTATCGTAACGTACTAATTTAATGCTATAGTCCTGGTGGGGTAGATAAATACCATGTTGACTTTTCTTATCGCCGTAAGTTAATTACTTACTGTACTTAGGTCTTATTCTTAACTTAGGTACATTTGAAAGGAACTTACCTACCTACCTAGCAAACTAAAGTACTGTTTGACTGCATGACAATTTTTAACCGTGTGGTGATCGGTTACGAATAACACCGCCCCATCTCTTTCCGTGGGTATCGTAAAAGGCGACTATGGAAACACAAATGAGACCTGTCTCCTAGTAATCCATCCCAGGTAACAACACTTCATTTTTTTCTGAATCTGAAGTGTCGTCTTATTGTCTCATACGGTGTGGTAGGCTCTGTAAAGGGCCGTCTGGTTCGCGACCACCCTCCTACCGAAGTCCGACGCCAAACAGCTTGCTGTGTTCCGTCGGTGCGTGGGAGTACCAGTGCCTTTATAGGCATTTTCTGTGTTAACTCGCTCCATCGTCGACCTCATCTTTGACCTTATATGGTCAAGATTGAGGTCAAGAGTTAACCCATCTTATAATAAAATATATATATATATATAATGTATTATTCTAAACCACTGACCAAAAAGAGGGGTGTTATAAGTTTAACGAGTGTATCTGTGTGTAGTATCGTAGCTCCTAAACGGATGGATTTTTCAAATGGATGGAAAACTGACGTTATCGAGATGTTTAATCAAAATTAGTGCAGCCGTTATATCAGCCGTGTGAGTCCCCGGCAGAGTATAGAATAGGACCACCCTCTTTCTTACCGAGGTGTCGTACAAGGCGACTAAGGTAAATATGCAAGCAAGTTCATCTGCACACAGAGAAGGAAAACTCTGCAATTATATCAAAACCCTCGCCAACCCGTCTGCCAAGCATGGTGAGTATGGCATTTACCCCTCATGTTATTGAGGGAGGCCCGTGCCCCAGCAGTGGGGACGTATATGGGCTGATGAAGTGCAACCGTTTAAAAGTTAAAACTTATAAGAGTTATAAGCGATGAATATCAAGGCTGATATTTTTTTTTTTCAATTTTAGTAATTTTTAAAAACGCTCTAACACCTGGTGCGATCGTCTTTGTTTTTGAAAAATTCTTTTGTATTCTTTTGATCTTGCTAATTGCTGTTATTTTTATTGAGAAAATATGTTTTTATTTTATGAATTGTATGCATTAAAATCATGACGAAAAGTCCTAAGTATTTTTCTTTTTTTTTTAATTATAAGATGGATTAACTCTTGACCTCAATCTTGACCATAAGGTCAAAGATGAGGTCGACTATGGAGCGAGTTAACCCAGAAAATGCCTATAAAGGCACTGGTACTCCCACGCACCGACGGAACACAGCAAGCTGTTTGGCGTCGGACTTCGGTAGGAGGGTGGTCGCGAACCAGACGGCCCTTTACAGAGCCTACCACACCGCATGAGACCATAAGACGACACTTCAGATTCAGAAAAAAAAAATGAAGTGTCGTTGCCTGGGATGGATTACTAGGAGGCAGGTCTCATTTGTGTTTCCTTAGTCGCCCCTTACGACACTCACGGAAAGAGATGGGGTGGTGTTATTCTCAACCGATCATCACACGGTTAATCTTTGAAACAAATCAATTACCTGAAGAACCAATTAGTACTAATTCATGGTAGTAAACTGAAGTTTAAATTTAAGGTGATTCCGTAGATAAATAGTCAAGAGTTAAAACAGTAACAGACATCCATTCTCCTCAAAAACTTTTGCGTTTTTACTAAGTACCCCTAGCTATCTGACTGTGACTTTAGGCCCGTAAAGGAGACTCGAGTCTTGATCTATACTTAAGTACTGATTATATTTTTCTCTCACTATCAAAATTGCAAAGATGACTGTTATTTAAGTATAGACCAGAGTCTGAGTTGCGTTCTGTAATATGGACTATAGATCCTGTGAGATTTTTCTTTTTTTAATATATTTTTTTTCGGGTAAGTACCTCCTACACAGGTAAAAGGGGGATGATTTATTTTTTAACTCACAAATGCCATTGTGTGGGGTAGTCATTTCATAGCTTTTTTAAAGATAATAGGGAATTGTTAAGAACGTTTTAAGGGAACCATTTGCGAAAAGTGTTATTTTTCAACCGACTTCAAAAAAGGAGGAGGTTCTCAATTCGACTGTATTTTTTTTTTGTATATTTGTTACGCGACTACTCCGGCAATTATAAACCGATTTGAATAATTCTTTATTTGTTCGAAAGAGTATACTCCTGAAGAGGTCCCATATAAATTTTATCAAAAATGATTCAGCGCTTTAAAAAAAACAACAAAATCAAAAATACTACAAACTAGAACATCATCTAAATAAATGAATGACATTTCTGCTTGTAGTCTGCCATATCTGCGAATAAGCATTGTAGTCCACAAAAAATACTAGATATCTACTTTGTGCGAACTGTAAGTCGGTGACTCATACGTTTTTAACGTGGAAAATTATTTATTTTTTTTATTAATGAAGGGTTCGCTCTTGACCACAATCTAGCCCAAGGGCAAAGATGCGGTCGAGGATGTAGCAAGCTCACCCAGAAGAAGCCTATTCACTCGAACATTGTTAAACCTAATAAATACGTAATCGAACAAGTAATAAAATGATTTTTTTCAACTACAGAAACCTACAATACACGTGGCTCGATACGCTCTTGGCCGGTTTTTATATAAATTAAAGACTAGCTTTCCGTCCGCGTGGACTACAGGTTATATTGTGCCCAGCCGTGGTATAAAATGTAGCCTATGTGCTTTCCTAAAGTCTAATCTATATCTGCACCAAATTTCATTAAAATCGGTTGAGTGGTTAGGCGTGAAAGCGTAACAGACAGACAGACAGAGTTACTTTCGCATTTATAATACATATTACTAGCTTTCCGCCTGCGGCTCCGCCCGCATGGACTACAGTTTATATCGTGCCCAGCTGTGGGATACAATTTAGCTTTTGTCCTTTCCCATGGGCAAATTTCATTAAAATCGGTTCAGTGGTTTAAGTGTGAAAGCGTAACAGACAGACAGAAAGGATTACCATTAGACATCCTACATGCCTTTGTGTACTACATGCCGAAAGTGGGTTATCAAATTAGCATAAACAAATTATTGCATAAATTGCATTGTCCATTGATGGTATGCATTTAGTCCGACGTCGCATTGAATATCCGTTGCAACTGCATATTGCACAATTTCGGATACTGAGCTTAGTTACACTATACCGAAGACAAAATTAAAGGAAATTGCTAAAGAGTCTGGCAATTTACTTGCTTACTTACTGAGTATGGATTTCTGCATGATAAGTGCTATATTGTAGAAATTACTTAAAATTGTAGCGATTATATTTATATCTACCTTTTACATTAAAAACAGACTGTTTTATACATATTAGGTGACTTTTTTATTTTTTATTATAAGATGGGTTAACTCTTGACCTCAGTCTTGACCATAAAAGTCAAAGATGAGGTCGACGATGGAGCGAGTTAACCCAGAAAATGCCTATAAAGGCACTGGTACTCCCACCCACCGACGCAACACAGCAAGCTGTTTGGCGTCGGACTTCGGTAGGAGGGTGGTCGCGAACCAGACGGCCCTTTATAGATCCTACCACACCCCATGAGACTATAGGACGCCACCTCAGATTAAAAACAAACTGAGGTGTCGTTGCCTTAGATGGATTACTAGGAGGCAGGTCTCATTTGTGTTTTCTTAGTCGCCTCTTACGACACCCACGGAAAGAGATGGGGTGGTGTTATTCTCTACCGATCACCACTGACTTTAAATTAGTTAAGCCAAGGTAGCTGGTTTCGATAGTTAACAATTTCGCCACCTGAACGGATAAAATGGTCACTATTGTCATTTCACTGCCGCCATTAAGACGCCATTGGCAAGTATATTTTTTTTAACATAAGAGTTTAGGCAGGATATATGTATAAAGGTCCACAAATTTTTGTGCAAACACAGGCAAACATACTCGTCCTCTCCACAACATACTCGTACGTATTTTGGCATCAAATGGCTGAAAATCAGTGTTGCCAGCCTGCTATCAGTCTGGCATGAATCGCTGAACCAAGGCCTTTTTTCCTCACTGCAGCAGACATAATATGCAAACATAAAACTATTGTAATAGCATCATAATACACACATATATATATATATATATATACTCGTATATATAGATTGGAACTTTTTTTAAAATTTGAACAAAATTAATGAAAAACAAAGAACCCTTTCCAATCCCTCCAGGTCCCTTTTTGGTCAACCACTCACATATGTGTTCTGTCTTGAAGAAATAAAAGTATTATTATTATTTATTTCTGATACTTACAGCTCATACCTTGACAGGCAATAAGACATCGTGTCTACCCACTCTTAATTAAAATAATTACTTAAGGATGTCTTAATACGATTTGATGAAACAAAGCTAGAACCGCAAAGATGGCGCGCTTAATAACTTTTCACATTAAGGTTATAAACCGAGAATCATAAATTTAGAAATGGAGCTGAAGATTACAGTATAATTTAAGTTGTCGAGTTTTGTGAAAGAGGGCCGTGCAAAGACAGGTGGGTTAATAGGTTTTACCTTTGCTTGCCTTTCCTAAGGCCTTCACAATTGAATGGCTAATTTTCTACTTCCATGCTAGACTGAGAGTAAAGAAAAACTTTAAATGTGCCAGCTGCCAACCTTGAAGTCCTTCTGTAGAAGCCAGTAAATAAAACGCAGGGGTTTTGCTCTATCGTGGACGAAATACTGACAACCTATCACCACTATACTCACGTTTCATCTAATATCCCTCAGATTGTACAGGGTCAACAGCACATCATGCTATCCAAAACTGTCAAATTTCTTCAATCGATTTTTAATTTTATCTCCAAGCGTTAGAGTTTACTATCCATTGGGGAAATTTGACAGTTTGTGGTAACCTGATGTGCTGTTGACTGTACGTCAAACGTGGCGTCATGTGAACCAAACAAAGTTCTGCCTACCCCGTCAGGGGTATATGCTTATTTGTTGGATGTTTTTATAGTTAGGGGACACTCTTCTGGCTGCACATTTTTATAGCTCTATAGAGCTAGTTTAATGATATATCATTTGCTGGCTGGTAGTTTCTATAGCTGGATATTTTTCGACGTGATTCGTGCAAAGCTTTTAATTTAAACTAGCTTTCCGCCCGGAACTTCGTTCCCGTGGGAATTCGGAAAAATTATGTGGCCTATGTTTATCAGGGATAATGTAAGGGTTCTAAGGTAAAAGAGTTTTTCAAATCGGTCCAGTAGTTTTGGAGCCTATTCAATGCCAACAAACAAACAATTAAATCTTTCCTCTTTATAATAATAATATTAGTATAGATAAATAAAGACGCAGAATAGATGGGTAACAATTGTGCAGAACAAGGAATCATGGTCTTCCATGAACATGCTTTCTTAAGCGAAGGAGGTCTTTATTCAACAGTGGGACAGTAAAGACTAGATAAAATAAAAATAAGATAAGTGCATATTTACACACATATACATTGCATAGAGATCGTTTACCATCTCAAACACCTAAAATTGAGTTATATTGCAAAAACTCTTACATACAGCCAGTTGCAGAAACTATCATTAAAGTTAAAGCTCTTTTAAATGTAATGCCGTCCTTTTTTGCATCAACAAGACGGAAAGTGACAGTATAATATTTAAAGTAACATTAAGTTTAATGGACGTTTTTGCAACTGCAAGTGTAAGGTCTGTATTACAGAAGGAGACCCAAGTCTTGATTAGTTTTAATTTGTCTCTTTCTCTCGCTATCAAAATGACAAAGACGACTGCTACTTAAGTATAGATCTGAGTCTGAGTCGCGTGTTTAGACTATAGTGATTATAACACAGATTTCACGGTATCTAGGCTTTCTCACCTCGCGAAATAATTACCTAAAGTCTACCTCAATCCCATTTCCTTCAACGAAATTAATTTGAATTGATTACCATATCTCGACATTTGTAGACCTCAGGTCTCATACATATTTATTAAACAGACATCGTTTCTACTGTATTTCTAACACCATTTATCATCAACTAGTTTCTCGTTCTAGGCTTTGTTTGCGTTGAAAGTAGCCTATGTTACTGTGTAGCTCTCCAATTATGAGTTTCAAATCAGATTATTATGTTGATCCGGTATTATCAGTTTTATGAAGTGAAAAAAAATGTTTTCACATTTATAAAGTAAATAAGGAATTCATAGAAGTTAGGAGTTACTACGGAAACGAAGCAGACGTAAATTAGGTCGACGTACCTGCAGCTCTAGCACGATAGCGACAAACTCGCGCTCGGCTCACGCTGAAACTTCACTTTGATTGCACGAGGGTCCCGCGCAAAGGCTTGCTTGCCCTATGGCGTTATCAATGTAGACATTTTGACATAGGACCGCGCCGCGGTGTTGTCGCAGCGCTGTCACTATCATACTCGGCCTGCAGCATTAGTTATAGCGGAGAATAAAACTACCTACTATATTTTGCAAAATTTATTTATTTAAAAAACCAATAAAGAGGAAAACAAAGTAAAAAGAAATGGTTACCGAATTTATAATCGAAAAAATTCGATAATGATAATTTTTATGGAATAAAATGTAGCATATGTCCTTTCCCAAGGTCTAATGTATCTCTGTAGTAAACATCAAAATCGGTTTAGTGATTAAGGCGTGACGGCGTAACAGACAGATCCCTACTAATATTATTAATACTTTCGTATTAATAATATTAGTAGGGATATGACAATGTAGGTTTATCTCAATCCTTTTATTTTGGTTACTGTTTATTTGAAGTTAATTTTTTCTGTGATATCACTATATGATACTTTAAAAACCCACCGCCCACTAAAAGTTACTAGGATTGGACTACATAGTAGGGGGCTGTAATTCGCTTTATGTGTAGTTATGTATTGTTTATAGTTATACAGGGCTTTAGGTAAATCTCTTTCAACCTCTCGGTTGCTAAATCAGTCCATGAAACTGAACAACTTTCCCCAAGGAACATAGGTCAAAATACGAAAAAAAATGTTGATCTCCCATACAAAATGCGCTATATGCTAATGAAGTCTGATGGAAACTCAATTTTTTTTTGCGTATTTTGATCTATTATTGGGGAAAAGTTGTTCAGTTTCATGGACTGATTAACCACCCGAGAGGTTGAAAGAGAGATACCTAAAGCCCTGTATATGTATTGTTTATAAGACCTAATATAAGAGAAACCTATTCAAATGTTACAAGGGTAGGTGTCTTGCGAGTATTGCGCCAATTACTTGTAGATAACTATGTAAAGGAACGTACGTAAGTATTGCTTTTTTAGCGTTATGCCTATTTTATATGTCTTGTTTTATGTAGTTACTAGCTGATGTCCGCAACTTTGTTTGCGTGTTAATTTTTTCTTTTGAACAGATTACACTTTATTGACGGTCCATTTAGTTTAAGATTTAGATTTTTACATACAAAAGTATTTTCCCGCTAACTCCCATTTCCGTGGGAATTTTGTAATATCCTGTTGCAACTATGCTTTAAGTTTACTAAGGTACCTGCATGCCAAATTTCAAGCGTCTAACTTAAGCGGTTTAGATTTTTCATACAAAAGGATTTTTGCGCTAATTCCCGTTCCCGTGGGAATTTAGGGAATTCCTTTCTTAGTGCACCTCTACAGTACCTAAGCTACGTCCCTTCCAAATTTCAAGTGCCTACGTTTAGCCGTTTAGGCTGTGCGTTGATATGTTAGTCAGTCAGTCAGTTTCTCCTTTTATATATTTAGATTTTAAATAACAGAGGAGGCAAAGAGAGAATCTGAGGCCTTTTAGATCGCCAGATCTTATAGAATTACTGAACCTTAAATCTGGTTACCTAGAGAGTTACACAAGTTACTATATTAAATTTCTTGTTAAGTCATGTGTCGGAAGTAATATAACATTATATACTTAGATAACATATAGGTTGACAGTATGCAAAACCGCGCTAGAATTTAATTAACATTATTCAACAGCAATATCCTTAATCGCATGTAAATGTTGTTGACATAATAGTTCAATGACCTTTTTTGCATTTTAGTACTACTTTCATGGTTTTTTTGTGGTGAGAAAGTAGATTTTCATGATGAGTTCAAATCACGAGACATAAAATAAGTCTGACAAAACTTATATCCAACTGTGGATATATTGCGGCTGACATGATGGTACATACAATACAATACATACATACGGTCGTGACGTAATCCTTATCAGGGTAGGCAAAAGCATTGGTGGTTTTAGAACCCCTTGATGCCACATTTGATATAAATAAAATGCGGAAGAGGTGTGACATGATGATAAGGTATATCAAAACACACTCTTAATTAACGCAGTGCTTAGTGTTTAAGCACAGTTTAAACCGTGTGGTGATCGGTTGAAAATAACACCACCCCATCTCTTTCCCTGGGTGTCGTAAGAGGCGACTAAGCGGAAACACAAATGAGACCTGCCACCTAGTAATCCATCCCAGGCAACGACACTTCATTTTTTTCTGAATGCGGTGTGGTAGGCTCTGTAAAGGGCCGTCTGGTTCGCGACTACCCTCCTACCGAAGTTCGACGCCAAACAGTTTGCTGTGTTCCGCCGGTGCGTGGGAGTACCAGTGCCTTTATAGGCATTTTCTTGGTTAACTCGCTCCATCGTCGACCTCATCTTTGACCTTATGGTCAAGATTGAGGTCAAGAGTTAACCCATCTTATAATAAATAAATAAAAAGTTTGTTTAATTATCCAAAAAGATCCGTATTATATAAGGAGAGACAGATAATTTTGCAAAGTAACAAAGCTGGAAAATTCATCATTCTCCGGTATAAAAAATAAAAGTCTCGCATTACGATGTAATCCATCTTCCATGATCCTTGCGAGACTCATTTTTCAAATGAATAATGGATTGACACGACGGTGGTGTATGTAAGTAATTGTTGTCAAAAATCGGTCGGTTCTTGTCAATAGTAAATGGTAGAGAAGAAATACGAAAAAAATCGGCGATATATTTGTTTTTCTTTCTTTTTTATATTAATGAGCCTTTTTATAATTCGAAAACGGCACGGCAAAATTGTATTACCATTGCCTCCTATGTAATAGTAATACTCGAAGCTAAGAACATAGGGGGCAATGGTAATTTAAATTTTGAAGTGCCGTGCCGTGCCGTTCGAATTAAAAAAAGGCCCAGTGGCACACATAATAATTATAATACAAAACCTAATAATAAGAAATTGCTCAAGTTTTCATAATGCTGGAAGCGAAAGAGGTGTTTTTGGTTGTAGCAAGTGGCAATTCGTTTCTGCTTGCCCCAATGGGAGAAAGTTGTCAGCTTTTGTATTTTTATGTAGTAGGAAATTCATTTTTTTATGATTTTTTTTATTTTTTGTCATTAAAAACATTTTCAGTCGTTTTTTTATTAAGGAAATTATGTAACTGAACTTGGTGAGAAAACAATGAGTAATAAGACGGATGTGAAATACCAAAATAATGTATGAATATTTTGTACGTGAATTAAAGTTTCAGGCACGCTCGTATTTAAAGTACAGACGGCCGCACATCTGGTTACCACAAGCGTGCACTCTGTGATGTATTGATAAGAGCGGTTTTGCATTAAAAATGGAGTAATCTGATGCGCTGGCCTCTGTACATATTTCATTTTACTAATTTTAAACTGGTTGTAAATAGCCGCAAGAATCTTAAACAACTTAGGTAGGTATTTCATTTTATGCGTACCAGACTTCTCAGTACCAAACAATGAAATAAAAAAGCCAATTTTAATTTTCCAACACAAAGACCGGAATTTTTTCCTTGACGCGGTCAAGATCATTTTTTCTATAATTTTTTTACTATACAACCTACGCAAGGTAAAGGTAATTGTATAGTAGTTTAGTTCTCGTACTCGTATTATTCTATAACGAAAGAAGGTTGATTGTACAAAAACTTAGTATCTACTACTTGACTTATCCACTCGTCAGAGTTTTCAAACCGTCAAATGGCCTCTGACTTGGTTTACAGTAATGAGACAACAGCCGGGACCGTTGGCTTAATGTGCCCTCCGAAGCACGGAAACGGTTGTGATGAATTGCCACTTTGGTCACCCAATCAGGTTGTACATCTACTTACTTCTTCTTCTTATCGTGTAAGCATATCAAGTGTGTGGCGAACTTAGCTAACCCTGGTGTCAGAGTTTTCAAACCGCACAATCACCTCTGACTCGGTTTTAACGACTGTAGTCAATCGACAACAGCCGGGACCGACAGCTTGACGTGGCCTCCGCAGCACGGAAACGCTCGTGATAAATTTCCAATTTGGTCACCCATCAGGTTTCCAGTCTTTGTGTACATTGCTTAACCTCACTGATCGGTTGAGATCAGCGAGCACTACTGGACTATGAGCGCTGGGCAATAGCATCCCAATAAAAAAACAGCATCCTAGTCTCTCCGGACTATGTGAAATGAAATCCCATTTATTTACCAAAATAGAACACAAGAAATTAAGGACCCACCAGCGGTACAAATTATAAGTTGTGAATGACCTTGTCAATAAAATGGTAATGAAACAATTATCATGGCAATGAGGTTGATACACAAATGCCACTTTGCACGCGATCCGACACTAGTTTGTGGGCAGAACAATTTGTTAGACATTAATTTTGTTAGTTCCCAATTGAAGGATAATTGTAATTAATGGTAGTCGAGGTGACTGTGGAGGTGAATGAATGGGATCTTTTTTTGTTTTATCGTAGGTAGGTATATGTAAGGGCGCTCGTAACCCAGTGGTGCTGGCGACTACAGCACCTAAATTACGATTTTATGATGCGTAGATAAGCATGACGCACTGCATTAAATCGAAGAAAAAATACTATGGTAATATTCAGGACATAAACTAGATAAGTAGTTTGCTGAAAACATGATTCAGCACTTTTAGTTTGATAGAAAAAGCTCACAAAGTCACCTCTAAATACCCAATATTGTGTATCTTTTAAGCTGTAAAAAACGATAGTAAAATACACACAGGAACTTGAATTTGCTATCAAAATGTACGTGATTGAACACTCTCGATAAGTAGTTAACGCATTTTTCGATTTAAGCTGTTACCTTTCCATAAATCTCATTTTTCTAACTTTCGAACATGTTTTTACGCACGCGCGCTTTCATAGTCCGTAAACTTCGTGTATTGGCACTGTTCGCACTGCCCGCCCAGGCCTGTTGAGAGACGGAGATGGCACTATTCCTATGTGTGCTGCCTTTATCAGGTGCTGTAGTCAGTGAAATTAAGCAAGTAATAGGCAGAGAACCTGATGGGTGTCCAAATTGGATTTTATCACGAGCATTTCCGTGCTTCGGAGGGCACTTTAAGCTGTCAGTCCCGGCTGTTGTTGATTGACTACAGTCGTTAAAACCAAGTCAGAGGCCATTGTGCGGTTTGAAAACTCTGTCGCCGGGATTAGCCAAGTTCGCCACACACTTGACTGTACCTACACGATAAGAAGAAGAAGAAGAAGGTACTTATTTATTTATTTAAGGTACTGTTTATTGGGATGCTATTAAGATACTTATTTATTTGGTTCTAGAAATGAATAGAGGATATTGTTTAATGAATTTACAGTAACATTGTTTCCTAGTTTGGTTATTAAGCCGGTGTCAAGTCTTCAGGTTCAATCCTATACGAGGATCGTTATTAGGGAGTTAAGCTAGAACTGGCATCAGCCGTCAATCGTTATCGAAATTTTAAAGAATGAAACTAAACCACTTTCCCCAACAAACCTATAGAAATTCTCAAAAAAATTGTCGAATTCCCATACAAAGGCAAATCAACTAATCGCACAAGTTTTATGGAGAGGCGAATTTTTAAAGTGTAAACTTCTTTAGCGGCGTTGTGCACTTTGAAGTATGGGTAAAAAATGTTAAACTCGCGTCAGGAGCCTGATCGAAAATCCGTAAGGCGGAGGGGTGTTTGATAAATAAAGGAAATTAAAACTGCAAAAGTCAAGATGTCATCCGGTGTCAGCATAGGACAAAATACTTAAATATTAATGCATAAAGTTAATGTTCAAGTTTTCACTTCTGCCGGCTCTCCCGGAGTTCAACCCGTTGTTTTTTTTTTTCATATTTCGACCTATGTTACTTACTTGGAGAAAGTATTTCAGTTTCGTAGGCTGATTAAGATCTTTAATTTTTGATAACTGATTTTAAGTCACTTAATATATTTAGGCTGCAATCTAAGAAAAAGAGAGGAAAAAATACTCCTTTTCATCGGCAATAATCGGATATATTCCGGTGATCATGTGCTGCGAGCGGAAGGCGCGAATCAAAAATTACTCGTCATTATAAAAAATTATGTATACAGGGTGTAAAGGACAAAACTAAACCCCTGAAACTGTGCAATAACTAAAACCCTGAGTTCGCACGATCATTTTGAATGATTTTTCCAGTGGAATTTCCTTTGGAAAAAATTTCGATTTTTTTTCAAGTATTTTAATGTTTTCTGCTTCAAAATAAAACTATTTATTCGAATGCACTCTACTTCACAATGAAAAACAATCATAACATAGAAAAACACCAAAAACCGTGTGGTGATCGGTTGAGAATAACACCACCCCATCTCTTTCCCTGGGTGTCGTAAGAGGCGACTAAGGAAACACAAATGAGACCTGCCTCCTAGTAATCCATCCCAGGCAACGACACTTCATTTTTTTCTGGATCTGAGGTGTCCTATGGTCTCATGCGGTGTGGTAGGCTCTGTAAAGGGCCGTCTGGTTCGCGACCACCCTCCTACCGAAGTCCGACGCCAAACAGCTTGCTGTGTTCCGTCGGTGCGTAGGAGTACCAGTGCCTTTATAGGCATTTTCTGGGTTAACTCGCTCCATCGTCGACCTCATCTTTGACCTTATGGACCTTATTTCTGCGAAAAAAATTACATAAGGACGTTCATAGTTATCGGTAGATTTAAGTATTTGCTAAGCTGTCCCTTACGCCCTGTATAATACAAGTTAGTAGGTGGGCATACAAACACGGTAGTACAATTGTTTCAACGGCTCTATTGCCCACAAGGTCGTTCCCAGTGTAGTTACGGCAGGTATACAATTTATGTATTACATAACTACTTGCGAGTACATTGCGTAGTGAGATAGAACACGGTCTCTGTCATTATTCTACTAATCATACGTGAGGTCGTAATCTCACATGTCTTGTAATATAATTGGTGCTTAATTTTTTTTATTTACTTAGGTAAAAGTAAGTAGAGTAAAATTTATTTTTCTTGAAGTGAAAACATTTTTAGCGGCGTTGTGCACTTTGAAGTATGGGTAAAAAATGTTAAACTCGATCGAAAATCCGTAAGGCGGAGGGGGGTTTAATATAATAAATATAGGAAACTAGCTTTCCGCCCGCGGCTCCGCCCGCGTCCTAATTTTTTTAAAAATAAAAAGTATCCTATAAACCTCACGGAGCCCGAGACCTTTCCAACGAATGCAAAACCGTGGAAATCGGTTCGTGCGTTCTGGAGTTATAGCGTCAGGAAGGAAAATCCGACTTATTTTTATATAGTAGATTAAAACTGCAAAAGTCAAGATGTCATCCGGCGTCAGCTTAGAAAAAAATAAATTAAATATTAATGCACAACGTTAATGTTCAAGTTTTCACTTCTGCCGACACTCCCGGAGTGCAACCTGCTGTTTTTTTTTTAATTAACTCTACACTCTGAAAGTCCCACACTAAGGTTTTTCTTGTGTCCTAGGGCTTAGTTCATGTTTCTTATTCGAGGTACGCTTGACCATGATCCAAGATATGACAGGTCAAGTCATTACAGTAGAGCGACTGCCATTTGACCTCTGTGACCCTGCTAACAAGGGAACCTGATCGGATTGGGTCATGGTTACATTTTCAGTCTCCTGAATATTATGAGCTGAAATAACTAACTTATTTTATTTAAAACTTGACTTTAGTAGCTATAAATGTGATAAGTAAATCTAATCTAATCTTTGTTTCCTCATGATGTCTTTCGTCAGCTAAGTTAGCGTGCAACTAACATACCTATAATAAGTAGTCGGAAAACGAGTCATTGGACTGGGGATTGAAATCGGTACCTCCCTCTTGCGAGTCCAACCTGCTAGCCGTTAGGCCGCCGACGCTCTTTTATACCTAGCACCGACTTCCAATTTTAACCCCCAAAAAAAAGAAGGGTGTTATACGTTTAACATTTGCATCTGTGTTTCTGTGGCATCGTATCTGCTAAAATAAAACATTTTTAACAAAAAATTGACTCGCCTTCAAAAAGGGTGAAATAATTTTTTAAAGCTGTGTTCACGAGTCAGTAGTGGTTACGGGTAAAACAGCAAATAGGTGAATTCATAGCGGAATATGGTAAATAGAGAGGAATTTTTTTTTGACGTTGAAAATTTTTGAAATCGGTTTACAAATGACGGAGTTTTGAGGAAACAAACATAAAAAAAAATATCACCCGAATTGATAACCTCCTCTTTTTTTTTTGAAGTCGGTTAAAAATGAACCGATTTCGATGAGTTTCTTTTGTTTAAAAGCTGACGTAGTCGAGATGGTTTTTAGCCGTATTTGATAAAAAATTGGTTCAGCCGTTAAGGAGTCTTTAGCGGGGTAACATTTTTTTTTTAATTTTAGAGTTATCTTGCATTTACTCATATTTACTACGCAGCGTTATCTCAAGTACATAATTCTCATACATTTTATGTGTCTTTAGGTTGCGAGCTCCTTGCTTGGTGAGATGATTCCTGAATACCAATGAGATAGGATTTCGGCGAAAGAGAAAGGATTTCATGTAGACTTTATAAGTCAGAGTTACTTTTCGGGACGTTTTTATTCTGGGAAGTCTGAAAACAGTAGATAACTTATAATGAGAGCTGCCTAGTTCAGTACTTTAGTCATTTTAAGTTTGGCCGTTGTGGTATAATATAACCTTGATAGAACATTTTTATGTTCGGCATCATCTACAATTCTACACTAATATTGTAAAGAGGAAAGATTTGTAATTTTGTATGTAACGAATAAACTTAAAAACTACTGGACTGATTTCAAAAATTCTTTCACCTTAGGATGCTACATGATCCCTGAGTAACACAGGCTATATAATTTTCCCGAATTCCCACGAGAACGAAGTCCCGAGCGGAATGCGAGTATCGTAATAATGTGCCAAATTATGCATTGTCTATTCCGCAATCAATGGCCTCTCAATGGCAGATTAATGACAATGGTAACCATCTTATCCATTTAGTAGTAAAATTCAGAACTAACGAAAATTGACGACAACTGCCCTGACTAGCTGCGCCACCGCCAACTGTACTTTAAGTAGCAATGTCTATATCTTAACCTTTGAGTATTATAACATTCAGCTAGTAATGAGGCCCCCAGTTAAGGTAGTTTACAGATGTACGAGTATGAGGTTAAGAAAATTCCTTTCGCCACCTTCAGCTCAAGCACGATGTGCTCGCAAATATCAACATTGACACCGCCAGAGGGCGAGCGAGCCTTTGCGCGGGGCCCTCGCGCAATCAAAGTGAAACTTCACCGTCAGCCAAGTGGCGCGCCGCGTGAGTTTGTCGCGAACATGCTCGAGCTGCTGAACGAATGTAGTGGTCACCATTATCATTCTACTGCAATTAAGACCACATTGATTAGTGAAATAGCTGCTCAGATCAAATATATTTCTGATTTTCTAATTTAGAAATTTTCTGTTTACTACAGAATATGGTCCCAGCTGTATAGGTACACTTCTTTTCAAGCAATAAAATACCCTCTAAGTTCGTTCAAAACCATCAAATGTATTTGTAACTCTCACAACGTGGGAATTTTAGTACCCCTATATTTGTATAGGCTTTATTATAATTCAAAAGTAATTGATCAGTTTAAGAACCAAGGGGGACTTAAATACCGCTTTTATTATACCACGGTCCTTGTCAATACTCATTCATGCATGTTAAAAGACGTCCTTAAGACGTATTAATTATTACACGACCGTATAATAAGAACGCAGTAACTCGGCAATGAATATCGAAATAGTTAACGTACTAATCAAATGGTTATGGGAACATTTTTTCTACTTCTCGTTTAATAAGGATGATTTTAATAAGCCTAGGGCGAAATCTTTAGTTGCCCGAAGATACTACATTTTGGAATGTAACAACGGTATTTTAAAACGATTAAAATGCCTGTAGTTACTTACGATCTACAGGGTGGCCAAATAACAGGTATACACTTTAGTTTTGTTATTTTATTATATGAAATATAAAATATATCAAGTATTCCTTGTTAAATATAATATTTAGGGCCGGCAGTTAAACATGGAAAATAATGTCAGACAAATGTCCACCTCAAGCAGCATCACAGATGTGAACCCTTTTCATCGCGTTTTTCATCACATTTTCACACATTTCCTGCGTTATCTCAGTGACTGTGTCTCGAATATTTTGTTTTAATTGCTGAAGGTTCATTTGCCTGTTAGCATATACACGTCCCTTTAGATAGCCCCAAAGAAAAAAGTCAGGACCTGTTAAATCATGCGATCTTGGGAGCCAATCAATGTCACCGTTTGTCGAATTTAATCGACCGGGAAACATTATTTTTAATGTTTCTACAAACTTCTTAATAATTAAAACACGTTGTTCCGTCGTAAAACGATCCATAATAAATTTGCCGTATCTACACAAAGTAATATTCATGCAACCACTGTCTTAATTACCGCCAAAACAAAATGGCGTCAAAAAAAAGTTGTATACCTCCAAGTTGGCCACCCTGTATTTAAAACTATGGAATAAGACTGCCTTGTTGTACACTACCTATTTGCTGTAATGTTTCTGTTATTGTATATTCTTGTGAGCGAATTTCATTGTATTGTATTGAACGATTTTGCAGACATTTTATTAGTCCTGCATACAAGACATGATAACATTGATTTGTATTCAAAGGGCAGCAAAAAGAAGTTGTTTTTACAAAGTTATTGTTGCAGTTAATATTAACCCGTCGCGTGCTTGTTTACGCCGCGTGCGATACAAATATCGTACACCATGGGTTCATAAAGCACGCGAAGGTTTAGAACTTTGTCTATCCACACCTATGACCCATTCTGATTATTTTAAATTATGTACCTAATTTCAGACATTACCTTGATGTTCGAATTATGTTTTTTATTTTATTTTAGAATTAGCCCATTTCTATGAAATTACGGTAATGATTCGTTGTGAACTTTTGTCCTCGACCTTGTCCCGTGTTTTTTCTACGTCATCTCCAGTGCAGTCTCCAGTTAAAGCTATTAAAGCTATCTTAGCCATAAGTATGCGTGGACCGTGCTTTTTGAACACATGGTGTACAAGATTTGTATCGCACGCGGCGTAAACAAGCACGCGATGGGTTAATGGCTAACATAGGTTTGGATAGCATTTTAAAAAACCTAACATTGAACTATTTTAATTAAAAAGTTTCAGTCAATCGAACTAACATTGAAAGAGGAACAAAACATCAGATAAAACTAGAGCACTACCATACAGAAAATTCTGAACTGAAAATGAAAATAGCAGAAGTTTCGCAGTATACACTATATGGGGACTTTAGGGGGTGATTTTACTCATGAAACTGAACAACTTCCCCAAGGGAACCATAAGAGAATCAGCTTATCGCTATAACCGTATAGAGTGGCGACATTTTTTCTTCTTCGTATTTTTACATATGTTCTTTAAGATGCCATAAACAGACCCCAGATATACAGAAATACACGTGAAACTTCTAACACCCCACTTTTTGCGCAGGGGTTATAAAAAATATTAAGTAAATCTAATTGAATCAAACTGAATTTTCTCACTTATTCTATGCTGTGGCTACCAAGGACATTTAAAAGCGGGGCAAAGAAATCATCGACATACATAACTGCGTAGTACACACCTCGAGGGAGCGATTCTATTGTGTTTCCCTCTCGTGACGGGGCACCATTCCCTATTTGGCGTGATTTACACCTCCGTTGGGGACAGACACGTTGTCGAATAGGACCTATTGTATTGGATGAGAATGAGAAGAATATTTTAAATCATCACTGCTTTAGGTACTTATTGTTATTTGTAGATTGGTGCGAGTTTGCCCAAATGTTTGGCGAATCATGACCAGTAAGTCTGAATTTGATCTCTAATGTGAAAATTGAACACTATTTTATTTTCTTTGTCAATATTATTTTGGTGTAGTGTCTAATCACGGTGCTCCAAGTTTGTTTACTTGTATACTACATGCTTTGCATAGTTTCTTTTTATTTTTTCAACAATCTTAAAACGAAGTACGGACCTAAAAGATAAATACTTACTTAAGCATTTTATTTGCATCTATTGATATTTATGTTGAATAAATAAATACATACTTGGATAGCCTGAAAAGTTTTCAATAAAAATCTTAAATTGTTTATCATTTATCAACTGAAATATAAAAGTTAAAATAAAAAAGCTTTTTTGTTTGTTTTAAGATGTATTATTTATTGTTTTTTGACATTTTGTATCTAAATTAAACAGAACAATATTAATTTACTTTACTAATATTTAAAGGCTAACACTCAGTTGCAGTGACATCCATCAAAGTTAATAGTCTCTCTGTCCCTTTCCATCTTGTTGACATAACATTTAAAGAAGCTTTAACTTTAATTAATGTTTCTGCAACTGAGCGATATCCAATTAAAAATTCTATTACTTGCTCCGCTTGTACAATTTTAACTCGACATTAAACAAAACCGTTTGCTCGTACTCATATCAACCTTGAATGCCGGACGGCACAAAAAACGGACGCCAACGCTTCTGCGGTCCACGCATACTTGTGGCTAAGATAGCTTTAATAGCTTTAATTGGAGACTGCACTGGAGATGACGTAGAAAAAAACACGGGACAAGGTCGAGGACAAAAGTTCACAACGAATCATTACCGTAATTTCATAAAAATGGCGCAAATTCTAAAATCAAATAAAATACGAAATCCGAACATCAAGGTAATGTCTGAAATTAGGTACATAATTTAAAATAATCAGAACGAAACATGAATGGAATTCAAAAATAGAATTATGGAACGCGATTATGGCTTTTATTTGAATTTGAATTAAGATAGCTTTCAATTATTCTATTTTCAGAAATCAAAATGATTTGGAATGAAATACAGGTCGATTCTTTATTTGAATTTGGAATTTCAATGCAAACATTTTGGATAGAGCTCCAATAATCTGTATGGCATATTTTTACTCCCTTCTCAGATATTTTTAAGTATAACCTAAATAAAATATAGTAATTAGTAACGCAACTTACCTACCAGCTCTACGCATAACGTTTATAAACAAGTTCTCCTGTTACTGTGTAGTGGGAAATCTGATAGCCCCAGTAGCCGGTAGCACGTCGAAATAATAGTTACATCATGTACTATAATACCAGTCACTGTTATTTAATAACAACGTGAGAGCCAAGCGATTGTGATTACGCACGTTACGTTTTGACTAAAGAATTTGACGCTTTTGTTTTAAGAAGTTTAAACAAGGTTTAAACTATCGTTTTAAACTCAGGTTTTAATAATATTATCATCCACAAAGAAGAATCGAATGAAATCATTAGTAGGTAAATAATATCGATCGATATTTATCTTCTGGGTCAACTTCTTCTATAATGTTTAAAAAATAAATTAAATTACCTTAAATTAGTTAGCGTTTTAGAATGTGAAATAAGCCAACTACGCTAATCAACTTTTCTCACGAAACAGGTCGAATATGGAAAAAAAATCTTCTCTATACTGCCGAATCATCTTCTCTATACTTCTCTATACTTACAACTTGAGCGATCAGCTGGTTGCCTTAGTATGAGAAGTCGATTTTTTAAATGAGAAATTGACATGGACTCTTTGTAGAGAATTGCTCTTAAAGTCACCTCATAATATAATCATATAATCTCCTTAATTCGACATCAAATCATTTCTAGAAATCATTTATCAAAATTTCTAGAAAACGTTATAATATCCGAAAACGTTAGTACGCAGGTTATTCTAAGTAGTCCGGTAGGTATATCTACATTTATATGGAAGCTGGTTATAACTTTTACTTTATATAATTTTTCTATGTTGTAAGTGTTACTGTAAGCTCCCCTAATAAAATAAACTTAACCCCTTGCTCTCGTCGAAAACGGAGTTTCAAAACAAAGCAGTCTTGTAAGAAGATTGTTTCTCAGCTTTGTGTTTATTCTCGAATCAGTCTTATGTTAACTTCCTCGGTACTTAAGTTCTTATCTTCAATAACTGTTGAACAAAGAATTACTTGTCAATATTAATTAAGTTATACTTGTTTAACGGTATGTGAGCTGTAGACGTCATAAGTCAACATTTTTCGAAATGGCTCAAATACGATATTTTTTTACGTTTCACCCCCCACGGTTCCGCCATTTTGAAAATTATCCGAAAAAGAAATCGACAAAAACAATATAATTTCCGAACCTGCTCACAAAACTTTACGAGTATCGATGAGAAATGCGACCTGTAGAGGAGGAAAGACAGACAGACATCTGGACATATGAAAGCATTTTTTTTTACCCAAGCTGAAACGGGGGCGCTTCGCTCGCTCAATGATTTTAGATAGATAGATAGAAATAATTTACTGCTTCCACGCCATACACATAGTTAAAAATAACATGTAAACGAAAGAAAAATAACAAAATCAAAATGTACTAAACCTATTTAACAGTATTGCTATATTTAGGAAAGAGAGTGCCTGTGTCCAGTCCAGTTGTGAGAATCTGAGTTGACATGAAGATCTATCAATTGCTTTAAGATTTATATCTAAGCAGTATTGCGAATTATTCAACTTTTTTCTATCCTTGCACCAAAATTAGAGGAACGAAAACCTTGAAAATAATCTGTTCTACCGATTCCAGAATCCAGTCTTAAACGAACTGCATCTTAAGTCTTAAACAATGTAGCCACTAAACTGTGCATGGCTTGTAGCTTGTAGATCTAGACTTCAGGAAAATAAAGTCTTATTCCGTCGAGTAAATAACTATTCGTAAATGGCAAAAGGAGTTACTTTGTTGTCGCTTTAAATTAGCAAGCAAATCTTTAGGACATGTGAATCTCAGAACATCTTCATTTGACCCACATCAACGCCAGATTTTGCTAAATTGTGCTCAAGATTAAACTCATCATTAAAAAAAAATATCAAAGAAAACTGACTTTTGACGATGACTGACGAAAAAAGGCATCCATTTTGAAGTCCAGAATTGCGGATGGTGGAAAGCACTTTTTGGAAATTTTGACGAATTTATTGAAAAAGATTAAAATATTGCAAATATTCTTATTTAGGGGCAAGAATAAACTCAAAGAAAGAGTATTTTTTAAATATGTTTTCTTATCTATCATGTATTCATTCAACAAGATTTTTTGGTACATCTTTCTGTTACTATTTATGGACGAATGCACAAGTAGCTGCCCATAATTAGAAAAACAACTAGGCAGGTGATTAATTAATAGGTTAATGAAAACAATTAGTACAAATGTCGTGTGCTACATCTGTCTACACTACAATAACATACCTACTCGTACATGTATCAATAAACGGTATTCACAATAAAAAAATAAATTGTACTATTAATAGACAACGCACGTGGCGGTTTAAAATAACAGTATCTATATTTTATAAACATGGTCACACTATTAATTTATTTTTGTACAAACAAAAGAACAGCAAGTCGTTATTACAATAGAGATAAGGGCGATGTTTAGGTCAATGTGTAGAGTTTGTAGAGTTGTTTCAGTTTTGACAGTGATGTAGCTACCGAAGGGCTAGACAGGGCAGTGCCCCGGGGCCCCCAGGGTCAGGGGGCCCCTCGGACTCTGACTTACAAACTATAAATTGAACTAGTGAAAACTCCCACATTCGGAATATCGAAAAACCAGATTCCAGGAACGGAATAATTCTACAATGATTTTGACGGCCGGTTTGGTCGAGTGGTAGTGACGCTGCCTCTTGATCGGCGGGTCCTGGGTTCGATCCCCAGTCGGGGCAAACATTTGTGTGAAAAGCAGATGTTTGTTCTCGGGTCATGGGTGTTTGTCTTTATGTGTGTTCCGAGGGACCCACGACACAAGGGAAAACCTTAGTGTGGGCCTTTGAGTGTGTAGCGTTTATTTATAAAAAAATAAATAAAAATATTCCAAACAATTGCTTAACTGGACCACGACAAATCTGGATTACGATAAATCTGGAGTACGTCGAATTCGGAACACGGCGAATACGGAATAAAAGATTTTAAATAGTTTAGTTAATTTGTTAATTTTTTGCCCCAGGGCCGTTGGTTACCTAGCTACGGCACTGAGTTTTGATTCATGTTATGAGCGTTGTGAATTAGTTTCGTTGGTAGTAAAATTATGAGTGTGTTATCTTATCTGCACTGAAAACAAATTACTGATAGCAATAATTTTTGCTGCAGACCAACAAAATCGAAAGTGTAAGGGGCCATACTTTACAAGTACATATTATTATTCACTGAATAATCACTATTTTGTAAAAATAGTTAAGGTTATTTTTATGGGGTTGTTTTAAATCGGCTAGCAAAACTTTAGGGGGTGGTTTTATTTATGAAACTGAACAACCTTCCCCAAGAAACCCCGATGAAACTTTTAAAATACTTCTTATACTAAGGCAATCAACTGATCGCTTAAGTTGTAAGGAGAGGCGATATTCTTTTTCTTATTACGATTAAAGAAGAAAGAAAGAAACCGAGAATTTTTCGATAACTAATTTTAAGTCACATTAAAAAAAAAGTATAAAAGGAAGTCGCGCTACGCATCTGTTTCTCCGCTAATTTCTAATGAATTTCATAGTTAATATACACATCAACGCGGTCTATGGATATTGCACGATTTTTCATACAAAAGTGGTCTGTTTGAGAAGCTACAAAAGCATATTCGAGATACATGGAGCGCTATTATTTCCAGAAGAGCAAGTGCTAAGCCTGAATTTTTAATTTTAGTCAATAAAATTGCGTAAAATCGACAATTTTCGTTTCAAAAGCAGGCAAAAAGTGTATTTTCGTTTTCGTTTCCGTCACATTTTCACAAATTTCAAGTAAAACAAAATTCATTGACTAGAATTGAAAATTCAGGTTTAGCACTTGCTCCTCTGAAAATTATAGCCCTCCATGTATCTCGAGTATGCTTTTATAGCTTCTCAAATAGACCTTGCTCGTCTGAAAAATAGACCTTGTTTTATTTAAACATTGTTATATGTATTGTTTGAGTGCAGTGCCCTAACAGGGTTTCATGTTGGAACTACTTTTAGACTGTAAGAACTATTGTAACACATGAAAGCATGAAATAAATAAATAAATAAATAAACCTCTTTTGTATGAAAAATCGTGCAATATCCCTAGACCGTGTTGATGTGTGTATGTCTGTTTAACGTGGCGTCAGGAGATTTTGAAGCATCAGCGCTGCCTATCCTCTAAGTAATTATACGCGTGAGCGTATGAATGTGCAAATACCACAATCGTCACGTCTTTACTTGCCACAAGTCATCACCAGTCACGAGTTGTCGAAGTCACGACGAAATCTGTCTATTTCGTTTCCCGTCACTAAATACACTAAATTGTTTACTTACACTTGAATCTTTGTACACTGTGGCAAACGTGACACAATATTTCAATAGATAATTGAGTAATTTTAGGGCAAGAAAAATAGTTCGGCGCGAATATGTGGTAATGAGTGTTCTTTTCAAAAAGTTGCTCCAATCTTTACGCAAAACTGGGTGTATTTAGATAATAATTGCCAAAATACTATAGTGGCTGCAAAAAATTTGACGAACTTGAACTAAAAAAGTTACAGTCAGTTTATTGGACCACTCAATCGACAATTATTTAGAAAATAATTGCGCAGGTATCGGCAATTATTTTCTAAATACCCCCAGTTTTGCGTAAAGATTGGAACAACTTTCTGAAAAGATCACTAGGCTCATACCACATGCACACGCCAATGGGACTTGAACCCACGACCCCAGGATGATCGCCTGATGCTCTAACCAACTGAGCTATCGTATCCTGGGGTCAAGGGTTCAAGTCCCAATCGCGCAGAACATTTTTTCTTTCCCTAAAATTATTTGTGAATATCCCTCACGCAGGTAAGCGTTTCAAAAAACATTAAGAAAAGTGAGTTTTGGTAATAAATATGAATAAACGCTACATACTCAGGGTCCACAGGTTTCCCTTGTATCGTAGGTCCTTTGAAATATACTCAAAGACAGAGACTAAAAGCAATGTCCCGTGAACAAATATCTATTTATTTATTATAAGATGGGTTAACTCTTGACCTCAATCTTGACCATAAGGTCAAAGATGAGGTCGACGATGGAGCGAGTTAACCCAGAAAATGCCTATAAAGGCACTGGTACTCCCACGCACCGACGGAACACAGCAAGCTGTTTGGCGTCGGACTTAGTAGGAGGGTGGTCGCGAACCAGACGGCCCTTTACAGAGCCTACCACACCGCATGAGACCATAGGACGACACCTCAGATTCAGAAAAAAATTAAGTGTTGTTGCCTGGGATGGATTACTAGGAGGCAGGTCTCATTTGTGTTTCCTTAGTCGCCTCTTACGACACCCACGGAAAGAGATAGGGTGGTGTTATTCTCAACCAATCACCACACGGTTGTCTGCTTTTTACACAAATATTTGCCCCGACCGAGAACCCAGGAGCCGTCGATCAAGAGGCACCGTGACTACCACTCGACCAAACCAGCCGTCAAAAGACTCTACATCTACAATCATTAAGAAACATCCCACTTATTCTTATCCATCCGACGTCCAACAAAACACAGATCCAGTGGCGGTAACGTGTTAATTTTATCCCCTTATATCCGCTGCGCGCGCGCACTCACGCTCCCGTTCGGGGTGTCTGGCTGTTTCCTGTGCGATGTTTCACGGGGAATCGGGTTGTCGAAAACAGCTGTAAAATACTGCATGAATAATA
The DNA here is from genome assembly GCA_949987775.1 of Aproaerema taeniolella. Lineage (NCBI taxonomy): Eukaryota > Metazoa > Arthropoda > Insecta > Lepidoptera > Gelechiidae > Aproaerema > Aproaerema taeniolella. Next base: position 13,980,977 of record OX465258.1, on the reverse strand, counting down.
ACTATGTATTTCGTCAGTAATGAACTAAATTGATTAAAAGAAACGAGTTTTAACCTTGTGGTGATCGATTGAGAATAACACCACTTCATCTCTTTCCGTGGGTGTCGCAAGAGGCGACTAAGGAAACACGAATGAGACCTGCCTCCTAGTAATCCATCCTAGGCAACGACACTTCATTTTTTTCTGAATCTGAGGTATTGTCCTATGGTCTCATGCGGTGTGGTAGGCTCTGTAAAGGGCCATCTGGTTCGTGACCACCGTCCTACCGAAGTCCGACGCCCTTTCTTTCTGTGTTCCGTCGGTGCGTGGGAGTACCAGTGCCTTTATAGGCATTTTTCTGGGTTAACTCGCTCCGTCGTCGACCTCATCTTTGACCTTATGGTCAAGATTGAGGTCAAGAGTTAACCCATCTTATAATAAAAAAAAGTGCTATAAATTAGAAAGAACCATAATTATATTTTGCTCACGTTAAATAGAGTACCAATTCACTTGTCTGTGGTAATTAGTACCTTACAAAGACCTAACATTGATATGTTAACCTATTTAAACAAAATGTTAAAGATATATGAAGACTTGATCTACTTTTAGTACAGTCTGTTCCCTCAATTAAGTATCCATACATGTTTCGTGACTTCTGGTGATAAGGTTCAAATTAGAAAAAACTTGCCCCCTAAAAAAAATTTTCAACATACTTAATAGCTACTGTTACATAGTGGTTGATACCTCCTTTTAATCTGTTTAACCTGTCATGACTTAAAAAGAGCTACTCTTTCAATTATGGGCATTGGGTACTGAGTACATTTATTTTAGGGTAAAGGACATCATTCAAAACGTATCAACATTTAAAAGTGGCGGCCAAAAAAAGTAAAGTTATTATTTCAAAAGAACACATTATTCTTAATTTTTTAAACTATACGAATTTTTTATTGTTTACCTTTACGAATTTTCCTTTTTTAAGCTTGAAAATCTAGATTTTCAAGCTTAAATGCATTTTTAAATCTAGAATTTAAACCTTTAACCAAATACGAAAAATGTTTTGTATCACAATCTATTAAAATACTATTTTCTATGGCCGGAACATTTAAAATCTAGATTTATAAGTGTCAAGAACAAATCTAGTAATGGTCGGCTAGCGTGGTGGACTATGGCCTAAATCCCCTTCGTGTTACGAAGGGAGGCCCGTGCCCCTCGGTGGGGACGTACTGGTAAGAATGTGGTAAGTGGTAAGGCTTCTAAATTCTATCCTTAGCGGATAAGTAGAAAGGTATGCAAGGCAAGCATGTAACCTTACTAACACGTATGTTTAGCCGGTTTAATAGGCTTAACTACAACTCTACAAGCTGCCTTAAAGCGACTACAGCACCTAAATTACGATTTTATGATGCGTAGATAAGCATGACGCACTGCATTAAATCGAAGAGAAAATACTACGGTAATATTCAGGACATAAACTAGATAAGTAGTTTGCTGAAAACATGATTCAGCACTTTTGGTTGTATAGAAAAAGCTCTCAAAGTCACCTCTAAATACCCAATATTGTGTATCTTTTAAGCTGTAAAAACGATAGTAAAATGCACACAGGAACTTGAATTTGCTATCAAAATGTTCGTGATTGAACACTCTCGATAAGTAGCTAACGCATTTTTCGATTTAAGCTGTTACCTTTCCATAAATCTCATTTTTCTAACTTTCGAACATGTTTTTAAGCACGCATGCTTTCATAGTCCGTAAACTTCGTGTATCGACACTGTTCGCACTTCCGGCCCAGGCATGTTGAGAGACGGAGATGGCACTATTCCTATGTGTGCTGCCTTTATTGGGTGCTGTAGTCGCCTTAATAGACGAGAAGACACACTTATAAATTTGGTTTTTGAAGCACTGAAAAAGTATCGGAGTATGTATCAAAGTTAGGATTTGAAGTTGCTTTATTAAAGGCTAACCTCTAAAAGTTGCATAACATGAAAATCGTGAAGCCTATGCAGTAATTTTTTTTAATTATCTTCCAACTGACCTTAAAAGTATAGTGAATCATAACATAAAGTGTTTAAAGGACGCCTAAAACTTTTTTTATTAGAAAGATGCTACTACAGCAGGGTTTCGCCATTTGTCGGTAGGGGGCTCGCGGCAAGATTTACGTTCCAAAATTACTCCTAAAATTGACTCTGCGACAAGAAACAAGCCTGCCCATCACATTAATGTTAAAAATACACTTCTTTTGACACTTTATTTGTTACCTTTTATTGAATTAAAAACCTTATTTTCTTCAACAGTCGACTTTATTATTTTCTATAGGAGGGGAGGGGGGGGGATTTAATTGGTTATTCAAGGGGTTCGCTGTCATCTGGAAACTTTAACAGGGGTTCGTGGAGCCAAAAGTTTGAGAAACCCTGTACTACAGTATTGAAGAGTTTGTAAATGATAAATATGATATAATACACCACATTAGACTGTCTGTCTAATGTAATTTTGACATTAATTTAATTAATTTATTATAATGTTTATAATTTATGATATCTATTTTTTTTATAATTAATACTATTGTACTGACATTCCAACACATTATTGTTAAGGAATAAATGAATTGAATTTTAAAAGTTGCAATTGTTAATGTTTGTTAAGCCATAATCTTTTTGACATAGGTCGGTAATTTGTCCAAGAAGAAATTATACAATTATCTCAATCTAAAATCATTACTCCAAAAGCGTCATGCTCACCTTAAAGTCATCAAATAAAGTAACACTTTAATAACCCTTAAAGTGTTACTTTATTTGATGACTGGAGACTTTGCCATTCTGTATTTTAATACAATACAATATACTTTATTGCTTACATTTTTTTTATTTATTATAAAATGGGTTAACTCTTGACCTCAATCTTGACCATAAAGGTCAAAGATGAGGTCGACGATGGAGCGAGTTAACCCAGAAAATGCCTATAAAGGCACTGGTACTCCCACGCACCGACGGAACACAGCAAGCTGTTTGGCGTCGGACTTCGGTAGGAGGGTGGTCGCGAACCAGACGGCCCTTTACAGAACCTACCACACCGCATGAGACCATAGGACGACACCTCAGATTCAGAAAAAAATGAAGTGTCGTTGCCTGGGATGGATTACTAGGAGGCAGGTCTCATTTGTGTTTCCTTACATAGAAAAATACAAATAATATTTACAGTTAACATTGGCAAGATCACGAAAAACGTGGACGACATCTTTTCAAGAATTGAATTCAATCACAATCTGCCCATAACAAGAGACAAGTAACAAGAATATAACCAAAACATGGAATCAAAGGCGTGAATCTTTAATCGAACGTCGAATATCAATGCTATAACGAAAATCCAGTAGGTTAACCGTGAGTTGTAGAAAAACGTTAATTAAAATTAAAGCTTCATTAAATGTAATGCCGTCCTTGTGTACGTCAACAAAACGGAAAGTGACAGAATGACATTTAAAGTAGCGTTAAGTTTAATGAACGTTTCTGCGACCAGCAGCTCTAGCACGATAACGACAAACTCGTGCTCGGCTCACGCTGTAACTTCACTTTGATTGCGCGAGGGTCCCGCGAAAAAGCTTGCTCGCCCTATGGCGTGATCAATGTTGACATTTTGACATAGGACCACGGTGTTGTCGCGGCGCTGTCACTATCATACTCGGTCTGCTGCAACTGTGTGTAAAACAACCGAGTGATATTTAGTCAAATCCTTAGAGCAAAGTTAGATCACGTTTTACTAAACTCTTGCGCAATAAACCAAATATAACACAAATCTTAATCCAGTGTCATAAATATAACTGTTTCTCTGTCATCTCTCTGTTAGTATTTCCGTCGTGTGTTAGCTAGTCCGTCTGTCCTTGGTTTAGTTATCTATATCCGAAAATACTCAATAGCTGGCACGGCACACTCCGGCGCAGGTATCGCAGCGATAAGAAATGAAGTATTATGTTTGCGTAAGGCGAGTATTGAGTGTTGCATCAACTATTTTGTGGTTATTAGGAGCTGAAGTGGTTTTTTTTTCGTATTGCGAGTCCTTTGGCATAGAAAACTACGCCCAGGTTCGCTATCAAACATGTTTTTCTTACAATGTTTTTCCGGCTTCGGGGTTCGTCATGAAACCTTAATCAATCTTCTCTTATACAGGGCTTTAGGTATCCCTCTTTCAACCTCTCGGGTGGTTAATCAGTCCATGAAACTGAGCAACTTCACCAAGGAACTTAGGACAAAATACGAAAAAAAAATGTTGATCTCCCATACAAAATGCGCTATTAAGCTGATAAAGTTTGTATGAAATTTCGTTAGTTGTTGTAGCGGCACACTCAGGAATGCGCATGGATAGGACAAAATAAATACAGGGCTTTAGGTATCTCTCTTTCAACCTCTAGTTTGTATGGGAACTCAAAATTTATTTTTCGTATTTTGGCCTATGTTCCTTGAGGAAGTTGTTCAGTTTCATAGACTGATTAACCACCCGAGAGGTTGAAAGAGAGATACCTAAAGCCCTATAAAATTGGTGGTCCTGATTCACTAACTCATCAATGCCCAGCCGAAACCCTTAGACATAGAAAGCTGAAATTTTGCAAAAAGGTGTCTTTTATGGCGTAGGAAAGCACTAAGAAATGAAAAAAGAATAAACGGACATGTGTTTCGCGATTTTTCAAAAATCAGCCCCTTTGAGGTCAAGAATGAAACGTGCGACTAAAAGAGTTCTTTGCGCGAGCGAAGCCGCGATAAAAAGCTAGTAAAATGTAACAAAGGGTGGATATCAAAAAACAATTAATTGTTGAACTACCGGGCAAAAGTAACCATAGTCACTTACATAGACAACAATATTTCCTAAACAACTCACGATAACTCTATGAAGTCAAAAGAACATTATATTTAATCAAGCATAAGAAAAACAGTGTGTAAAATAAACCTCCATATAAGTTTATTTTTGTTTCATAGAGCTATCATTACTTATTTATGAAATATATTCGTTTATGTAAGTGACTTTGTTATTTTTCTCGTATCTCTCATTGTACTTCAACATTGTTCGATCTTAAATTTGCATCCATTTTTGCGTAATATTTTTTCTGTAACTTTGGCAGAATACAAAAGTGATTTCCAAACAACGAACATCCAAAAAATCTATCGACAAAAAGATTACTATGATTTTAAAATCCGTGAATAACATCCCAGAATTACATGACGTTCTGCCTACCCTGAAAGGGATTATAAGCGTGAGTGTATAGATAGATAGAATTTAATATATGTCTACGCGTAGGCATCCCAAACAATAAGTCGCGTCGTGTCGGTAAGTGTACTGACAATGATATTATTGCAGAAAGATGTAGGTAGATTGGTCATTCATTCATCCATTCATTAATTCATAGGTAAGCTAATTACGAACTTGAGTGATGAATATCTTCTTCAATAATCAATCATTAAATAATATTCAAAATATTCTGTTAACTGTGCATTTAACCTTTGGTTTAGTAAGCTTAAAACCAAAGGTTCTTGCGAGAAATCTTCATGGATTTCTGTTTACGGGTAAGGTAAGTGTTAAAAGATTATGTAAGGGATTTTAAATTTGCAACAAAAATTTAGCAAGTATATGTTATATGCAGTACAAAAAGTATTATCAGTTTTGTTTAACAGTTTTTAATTATGCAACTAAGTCTTCAATCCAAAAAAAAATTCTCGCCTCATTATTCTCATTGCTCCTCTTGTTAGAATTTCTATTTTAAATTCAGACACTTGGGCATTTAACCAGTCATTCCAAAAATGACGTATTCAATCTTAGTCCGCGCTTGAGTCTTGTATAAATCACGTTCTAAATTTATATTGAACTGTTAACGCTTATTTTTACAATGTTAGGTATATGAGCTGACAAAAGCTATGACTAGTTTACCTAGTTACCGAGTTCGATGCGTTGTTTTTTTGCTTGAAAGCAGACGTAATCCAGATGGTTTTTATGCTAAAGCGTATACTTGATCAAAATTGGTTCAGCCGTTTAAAAGTATAAGTTAACGGTGGTGATACAAAATTTTTGATTATTTCGTTAAACCTATTAAAAGTTACAAGGAACATTGCTCATCGTGTAGCAAACTTATGATATCAATGGTCTGCCGAGCCTCGAGCCACCCATTTAGATAAAATACCGATAACATGTCTTTTGTTCGAGATAAATGCACTTCCCGATTGTTTGCTTTCCACTTCTTTTGTGGATTTCGAAATTGAGTCATTTTATCTACTGGAATGCGGAGTAAAAATAACACTAAAATTAAACATTTTGAATCACCCCCGACATTCGATTGCTTATAACATTTAAACGGTTAAACAGATTTTCATGAAACATGTCACTCGGGATAAAATTATCTATGACACAAAAAAAATTAAACGAAAATCGCTTCATCCGTTTGGGAGCTACAATACCACATACAGATACACAGATACACGGACAGACACGTTAAACTTATAACACCCCTTTATTTTTGCGTCGGGGATAATGAAATGGTTTGTAACGAGTTTTATCACGCATCACGCCTATTTATAATCTCTTTCGGGGAAGGCAGAACCTCATGTTGTTCTAGAACCACTTGACGCTACTTTTGACATTCACTTTGAGGGTTATTAGATGGAACTTGAGTATAGTGGTGATAGGTTGTTGGCAGCCTTTCGCTTATGATACAGCCAAACCCTCGTGTTCCACTTACTAGCTTCTACAGTATCCATGGGAAAAGTTGGCAGCTGGCACATTCTAAGTCTTTCCTTTACTCCTAGTTCAGCATGGAAGAAAAAAACATGCTTCATTTTAACTAAGTAAACAACAAACGAGCTCATCCTATTTGTACTAACAGCTGTGAAAGTTGGTAAGGGTGGTTGGATAAATTAGTTGACCCACTAGTGGGTCAGTTCGGTGGGACTACAAGCCCGTAAAGTTTTGTTACTCTTTCACGAAAATACTGATGAAGTCTCAAAAATTTCTTAAAAATTTAGTAACTACATAAGCTCCAGCATAATGCGCGACAAGCTCGCGCGGCACGTCACTCGGCTGACGAAGAAGCTGCAGAAGAAGTATTGATCTGATTTTATCAAGAAAGAGGGTTATTTCTGATGTATCTACTAATATATATTCAGAAACGAATACGTCCATACAAGTGTATATCCAGGGAATTACAAAAAAATACAGTAATAGTACATTATGTTACAAGTGTGCCAAGTTGGATATTACATAAGAATGTACGCACGCATGTCATAAGACGTTTTTCAATACATTTGCGAGGAAAGAAAGAAATATACAATTTCTTTTGATATTGGCGGCAACAAACTATCACTTGCATGTTGCACCTAGGGAAGTATTTCTGGCGGTGTACCCACATAGGTTTCCTGTTCTGCAGTTGCGGACGACATTTTTGTGTTGTATTTCTGACAATAATCACAATCTGATGGATAGAAATGCCGTTTGTGAAAACCAAGTGAAAAATGTGAAAACATCTGAAAAGAAGCGCGTTTATTTGCGCGGGGCGCGTATTCAAGTCAAACTCATAACCGCTACGCTGCTATTCTAAAATTATTTTAAGGTGTAATCTTTAGTTATCTTGTGGACAGTCATACATTAGTGTGTTGCACTAACTCTTATCTGTGTGATGGTGAAGTTGCCTTGACGATCAAATCTCTCAAGTAGAATCTAGACTGAAAATATCATAACTCAACCGTGGGTGACTCAGTGAATAAATTGGTGGACAATAACCGAAATTCAGTGAAAACCTTAACTATTAAACTGTTTGCTGTGTAGTTGTGAACCTGGTTTTCGTGCCCGGAACTTAAATCCAAAATCTAGACCTTAAACATCTATTACGGTCTTGGTGATCTAGTGCTCAATAGTGTTCGACGGGTACATTATTAGTGGTTAAATTTAACTACCGGCTACTAACTTTAACAAAGTTTAGATAACTAGGTGAATTTCGTTAAATCTCTTAAGTAAGAGCGTGGTCTAGTGGCAAACGATACACAACCAAAACATAAAGTGAACTGCAACAGCGGACACGGGTTCAAACCCAGCTGGAGGTGTAAAGCGTGCCTTTTTGTATTTTTTTTTATTTATTTTTTATTTAAGAAAGAAAAGATGGAAACAGAGACCTATACCTGTGCTGGATGTAATAACATGATTGAAGGCAGACAATTTCTGCAATGTTTAGAGTGTGAAGGATACTATGATCTACTATGCGCCAACGTGTCGGAGAAGCGCTACTTTAACACTATGACGATCGAGCACAGGCAAAAATGGAAGTGTGTGTCATGTGTGTCCAAAGCATACACTCTTAGATCAGACAGTACTCCTGTGCACCAGCCTGCAGAGGGTGTAAACACACGTCAGCGGGGGGCGGCAGTTCCCAGCCCGCCGTTTCTCAGCGTTGGACCAGACTCTCATCATTCCCTGGTCGAGCAGTTGGCTCAGTTTACCGAGGAGATGCGAGCAACCCGACTACAGTGGGCAGCCTTGCACAAAGCAATATCAGGTTTGGCAGAAAGGATGAGTGATAGTGAGAAGCGCTTGAGTGAGCTGACAGTCCGTATGGATAGCCTTGAGGGCCGCCCTCAATGAGAGCTCCAGGATGGCATCGGAGAAGCGTGAAGACAAGGAGTTACTTAATACTATTGAATCTTTAAAAGCAGAACTCAATGAGCGTGACCAGGAGCTTTTATTGAATGATGCAGAAATATCGTGCATACCAGAAGCGAAGGGTGAAAATGTACAGCATATTGTGATTTCGGTCGCAAATAAGCTCGGGGTGCAGCTGGACAAGCAGGACGTTGTTTGTGCTACGCGCGTGGGGCGGCTGGTGGAGCCGGCGGGCGAGGGCACGGCGGCGGCGGTGGGCGCCCGGCCGCGCCCCATCGTGGTGCGGCTGGTGCGGCGCGCCGTCCGCGACGAGCTCATGCACGCGGCCCGGGTGCGGCGCGGAGCAACCACGGAGGGTCTCGGCCTGCCGGGACCGCCGCGCCGGTTCTACGTCAACGAGAGGCTGACGCGTGCCAACCGCCAGCTGTTCCGCCAGGCACGCGACGCCGGAGCCCGTCTGAAGTGGCGCTTCGTCTGGACGAAGGACGGCAGGGTCTTCGCCCGCCAACACGCCGAGCCAGGGGCCCCCCGACATCGCCTTCGTACCGTATCCGACCTTGTGCGTGTTTTTGGCCCTGATGCTATTGGTACTCCTGAAAATGGAAATTAATATGCCTAAATTAGCGAACGATCTAATAATTTACGCAAAACATGGTTGCTTGTATAGTTCTTGGTATTGTGGTTATAAATTTTATATAAGTCTAGTGCTGCTTACCATTTCTTTGCTTGCGAATCGTGTGATGTATATCTGCTTTCAGTCATTGTCACATTTATCGATTTACAGTAATAATTTTCCCACTTTTGATCTGAAATTTAAAAATATGTCAATTATTTTTATGATTACCAACTACATATGCAAAATGAATTCGGAAGTAATACGTAAATGCCCTTCCTGTTATTGTTATTGTCATACCAGCTGTAACTGTAATCGTATACTCACTTCTGTGAATTGTTTACATCCTTCTCTGTCTACTTGTTATCGCTATTATGTTGGCTTGATTTTGATTTCTGCTATGTTTGCTGCAGTGAACGTAAATGATGAACATTCGGGCACACTGAAATTAAACACAGGTACATGTAATTCGCTAGTTCTCCAATATAATTTCTGTCATAAACTCCAGTTCTTTTTACTATCAACATATTTACACTTTACACTCTCAATACAAAACAAAACACTTTGTAATACACACACTCATAATAATGATATTAAATATAATATAAATTTATTTTATTCACTTGGTAATACTGACAGCATTACATTATATTTAACTCGACATTTTGTTTATACTTTCCGGTATTTTTATGCAAGAATTTACTTACATGATGCTCCGCTCATTGTAATCAAATGTCCACTGGTTAATGGTCCACGTTGTTACATAACCGTGTTACATAGCCAATGCGGATACCTTTCACTTATAAGTTTTTTAAATGATTAATAACGACCAATACTTAAAATTGGCTCTTTACAATGCTGGATCTCTTAACACTGGTCACGATAGCTTTGTGTTGGCTATGGATAGATTTACGCCCGATATTGTTGCTATCAACGAGACGTGGCTCGGGTCGGGCGAGGAGGCGCGCGCGCCGGCTGCGCCCGGTTACCGACTGCGGAACAGCCCGCGCCCTCTTCACATGCGTGGGGGCCGCGGCGGCGGAGTTGCCTTCTACATTCGCCGTGGAATTCGTGTTAGATATGAAAAACATCCTGACGCAGACATTGAGCAGATGTGGCTATCGACTAAATTATTTGGTCAGCGTATTGTGGTCGGAACGGCTTATAGACCCCAATGGGTTAATATTGATAGGTTTATTGACGCGTTGACTGATTCCGTGGCATACTTTTCACACTTTGATGCAATGGTCTTATTGGGTGATTTTAATATAAATTTGCTTTTGAAAGATCGAAATTCCACTCAATTTATGCAGTTCTTATCATACATGAACCTTTGCCAGGTTGTAACCGAACCCACCCATTTCACAGCGGATAGTGAGTCCCTCATTGACGTTGTGTGTACAAATGTGCAGGTAAGGGAATGTTCTGTTACAAATATTACGGGTAATCTTTTGGGTCACTGTATGATCAATGTTACGTTGAAAGTAAAAAAACCGAAATTCCCTCCCCGGTACCTTACTTACAGACCTATTCAAAGAATGGATATCAATAGTTTTAATGCAGAGTTGCAGTGCTTGGACTGGGAATCCATTTCATTTCTGCCGACGATTGACGATATGGTTGACCAATTTAATTCATATATTTTATATCTTTTTGACAAATTTGCACCTATCAAATCAATTATTCTTAAACACGAACATTCATTGCCCTGGATCACGGACACGATCAGATTTATGTCTGGGCTGCGAGACAATGCTCTTAAACAGTATCGCCTTACTAAATCTGAAAATGATAAGAATACTTTAAAAGCTTACAGGAAACTGGTAGAATCTAGTATTGCTAGTGAAAAACGCGCCTATTTCAACCATTGTTTTAATACCCAGCTAGCTAACCCAAAAACGTTTTGGAAAAACATAAATAGTAAAATATTTGTGGACTCAAAGAGACGTCAAGTAGTTCCTGAGTGCTTCGATAATCCTGACTCCATTAATGATTCTTTCCTCAATCTCCCTCGTGATGCTGATGTCCCTCTTTCATTGCTGAAGTATTATAACGAGCACAAACACGGTACCTCACAGTTTTACCTTAAGGTTGCGTGCGAAAGGGATGTCTTCAACTTTATAAAATCTGTTAAGAGTAATGCGACAGGCAGCGATGGCATTAGTAGGGATATGATTGTTTTGACACTTCCGCGTACATTGAGAGTCATAACCGATATTATCAACAGATCTATCGTTACTGGTACTGTCCCCAGACAATGGAGGCAGGCTATGGTGAAGCCTATTCCCAAGCATGATGATCCCACTGAACCCAAACATTTGAGACCTATAAGTATTTTGCCGTTCCTCTCAAAAATTTTAGAAAAGGTTGTATCTGCTCAGTTGAGTCGATTCGTTGAGCGTCATGGGCTGTTACCTGAATTGCAGTCGGGGTTCCGTAGGGGCCGTGGCACGGTGACAGCGCTCCTTGACGTAGTCGACGACATATTGGCGGATCAAGATTCTGGTCATGGCACTGTTCTCACACTGCTTGATTATTCACGCGCCTTCGATAGTATTAGTATCCCACTTCTCCTGTCGAAGCTCAGCTATTACGGATTGGATACACTGTCGGTCTCTTGGTTTAAAGGTTATCTTGGGGATCGTTACCAGTCTGTTGTAATATCCAAAGGTAATGGTATGACGCTTGTATCGGCTCCAAAACGAGTCAATAGAGGAGTTCCTCAAGGCTCCATTCTTGGGCCTCTTTTATTCTTATTGTACTGTGCTGACATCATCACAGAAATCAAGCATTGTAGGTATCACTGCTATGCAGATGATATCCAACTATATATCTCGGCTTACCCAGCTAACCCTATTCCTGCTATTCAGAAAATGGAGGACGACTTGAATCGACTTGCGAGTTGGTCTCAGAGGAATGCACTGGTTCTCAATCCTGCTAAATCTCACTTTATGGTTATCGGTACAAAGGTGCAGACAGAAAAAATATTGAATCATAATCCTGTTGTACACATTCAAGATCAAGCTATTCAGTGCATTGGAGAAGCGAGAAATCTCGGAATTATTTTTGATAGGAACTTGCGATTTGAGTCTCATGTTTTGACGTTAGTTCGTAGTTGTATGTTTAGATTGAAAGTCCTGTATAAAATACGGAACTTGCTCTGTGAAAAAGTGCGGGTCACGCTCTGCGAGACCCTAATTCTCTCTAAACTCAATTACGGGGATATTGTTTATGGGCCGCGACTCCTGTCCAAAACACAGCGTTTGTTACAACGTGTCCAAAACGCTTGCTGTAGGTTTTGTTTCACTGTTCCTCCTCGAAGCCATATTACACCCTTCTTAAATGCAGCATCAATGCTAAATTTGGACGCGCGTAGAGAATTGCATTTGGCATGCCTTGTTTTCAATGTTTTAAAATTTAAACAGCCGGAATATCTGCGCCGTAAGCTGAACACAGAGACAAGATTTCATCAAGTGTATGGGACTCGTAGCGTTCGACCTCCACTTGGTTGTCACAAGCATCACTCTGTGGCTTTTCGTGCCAGTTTTCGTTTTAGAGCGACAAAAATATGGAATGACCTACCCCCACCCATTAGGAATCTTAATTCGAAGTTTAACTTCAAAACAAAATTTAAGGAGCATTTACTTGCAATACAAAAGTCAGGTATCCCAAGAAGCTTTCTCAAACGATAACTGGCACTTCCATCAAGGATCAATTATTTAACAATTGTGACATATTTTGATAATAGTTATTAATGCAATTAATTGTTTAATTTATTGATATTTCCCTTACACACCGCACCTCACCATCACACGCTAGACATCACACATAACCAACCATAACACGCACAACACAACACAACAGCCTTATTATTTCTACACCCCGCGTTCCACTCACAGGCGAGGGCTGAAAATCAGTGTTGCCAGTCTGAAATACAGACTGACAAAAATCGCTGAGCCCAGGCCTTTTTACTCACTGCAGCATCCATACGCAAATTAATATGTTTATATTGTATGTATTTTTGTTTAATTTAAATCTGTGTTTTTTTGTGATCGTCTAATTGTTTGTATCTGTGTGCTGCATGGTAAAATAAACGTTTTTATTATTATTATTATTATTATTATTTTTTTTTTTTCGCTCCCAAAATGAGATTCACATTAACAAGTATGCCATACAGCCAAATAATAAAAAATACTAAACTATATATTTTCACCGTTTTAGCATAAATAAATAATAATTTTCTGTTAAATTTAAATAATTAGTGGAATTATATTTTTATTTACAAATAGTTTAATATTCACACTTAATTTTAAATAAAAAATAAGATCTGATCTCTTCGCTGAAATTTAGAAAAAAAAACCATTACGTACTAGTGTTTTACTTTTATTACGCACGGGCTGGGTAAAACATATCATTATGAACCTTAAAACAATGACATAAGACCCACTTTGTGAGCAAATGTGTTTAAAAATTATTTTTACTCTTTCTTTTCTTCATTTTCGTGAGAACATTTTAAAAATGTGTGAATAACACAATGTTTTTAAATTGTTTCAGGTAATACACGTCGAAATAAAAAGGAACAAACAAGTACATTAGTATATTCTTTAACATGTATGTGAGTAACATTAGTTAGAATAAGGGTTGGGCATCGGTCCATAACTAGAACAGGTGTAACTCTTTCCCCCATGCTACAAGTCTATAGAAATTCTTCAAGGTCAAATGCTGTCGTCCTTCATATCAATACAAATATTTTTAGGGAAAGAATTTTTTTTGGCGCGAATTGGACTTGAATCCACTACCCCATGATTAGATCTCCTGGTGCTCTAACCAACTGAGCTATCGTGTCTTCAAGTCAAGCGGCGAAATTTTAATCAGAGGAATATCAATACAATTAATAGAATTTGCAGGGTGTAAGGGACAACTTAGCAAAAACTTAGGAGTACCATGAGTACTATCATTTTGAATGATTTTACTGTGGAATTTTATTCAGAGTTTTTTTTTTGCGCTTATAATTAAATAATTTATTCGACTTCACTCTATTTTGCAATATCAAACAATCATAACAGTGTAAAACAGAGGTTCCCAAACTTTTTTTTCTCATAGACCACTTTCAAAATTTTGCTGGTTTTTTTTTTATTAAAAAAAAATTTCCGGTGGACCCCCTACAGCTACATTTTTTTTACCAAAAATGGGTTCGCTCTTGGCCACAGTCCAGCTTAGGGCAATTTTCTACCATATTCCCAAAACTCGACAAAAAATATGAAGATTAGACCTAACTACTTGCTTTGCGGCTGAGTTCCAACCACGAATTAACAGTTTTCGAAAAAAAAAGTGAGTACTGATTGGTTAATTGATTGTTCTGTGAGTGGATGTCAAAAAGTAAAGTTGGCCAATTAAAAAAGTAATTCTATCCAACTTTACTCTTTTGACATCTTCTCAGAGCACAAGGAACCAATCGATTCTCAGTATTTATTATTTTATTTAATAAATAATTTTAGTGCTTCACTATCGAAACCAGATAAATTTTCGTGGATCCGCTCACGAATTGTGAACCCACATTTTTTTGTCACGCCAACGTAGACCCCCGTCAAGTTTCCCGCGGACCCCTGGGGGTCCACCTGGACCACTTTGGGAATCAATGGTGTAAAACATAAAAACCAGCAATGTAAATCGCAATGTGACAGCGGCGCGGCACGGGGGACATAAGGCGCAATGCGGTTTTGCGGAACATTGCGTAGGGCCAAAGTAGGTAAATAATCAAAGTCAAACACAAAAATAGATTTCATAGTACATAAAATACCAACTCAAAGTTGTGAACAACATTTAGCATTTTTAACTTTGCGCCTAATTCCCAAAATTATTAAAACTATTTCCGGGGACAAAAACTTGTTCCCGATCATAGTAATGGGCAGATTTCACCATTTTAGTATTTGTTAAGCTGTCTTTTACACCCTATAACTCCTTCATAACAAATTATATATAACAAATGTATCGAGCGCATAATTAAGCTGTGTTTCTAGACAGAAATATAATAAATCATACTTGTCTGCATCATTTCACATTGTTAATAACTTATTTTATATCTATGCTAATAAATGTAATGACGTAACGACAGATGTTCTGACAACGTGTATCTATAAATTAATGTGTCGCCGTCCGTCTGTCCATCTGCTAATTGTAGTAGGTTTATGTATAGGTATTATACAATTTTGCGATAATGCAGTTTTCGATATTCAGTGGTGTGTATAGTCTTTATGTTTTACCACTATTATACAGGGCTTTAGGTATCTCTCTTTCAACCTCTCGGGTGGTTAATCAGTCCATGAAACTGAACAACTTTCCCAAGGAACATAGGTCAAAATACGAAAAAAAAAATTTGAGTTCCCACACAAACGCATTTTGTAAGGGAGATCAAAATGTTTTTTTCGTATTTTAAACTATGCCTAAAGCCCTGTATATTATGTGGTTTTATTTTTAAATGATGTTGAGGAATCTTTCCTCGATTGTTTTGAGTTTTTTGTGTCATTATTTCGATAATGTGTCTTTAGCGAGCAATCAGGATTCTCTTTAATACTTAAATTTAATTGATTGTTGATTATTTAACATATTCAATTTATATTATTTAATGACGCAAACATTATTATTGAAACATTCTTATTTACACTGTTTAACACACAAAAAACTAATACATCACTTAGACAATGTCTGTTTAACACATTTTTTTAGTCTTATTTTTGTGGTAAGGCCCTTAATTATCATAGACCAAGATCCCAGGGCCGCCAGACCTTTCTTATTTTCTCATAAACCAAATGTGTGGGAAATAGTATTGCTAGTACGTACTAGTAATGTATGAATACCAGCTAACCTGGGCCGACGGCCAATTTTCAGCTACCAGGTTCTGAAGGTACTTCCAAAAATTTCTCACTTGTCTTGAAGACTGGGTGCTATAAAAAGTATTGTTATAGTTCCCTGAACATCATATACAAAAATCACGGCTCAGATTGTAGATATAATCGCATAATTTACTTGCGAACTGTGAAGCGTCTGGCAGAAATTACAGCCGACGGAGAGTGTCTGGCGGTGTTGAACATTAATTTTTATATTTAATTAATTATATTCTATAAGACATCTGCAGCCAGACTTCAAGACAAGTGAGTAATTTTTGGAAGTACCTTCAGAACCTGATAGCTGAAAATTGGCCGCCGGCCCAGGTAGCTGGTATTCATACATTACTAGTACGTACTAGCAATACTATTTCCCACACATTTAGTTTATGAGAAAATAAGTAAGGTCTGCCGGCCCTAGGATCTCCGTCTATCAGTCTAATTAATAAGATTATTAGATAAACTACGGTATTGCATATGTGCAAAAAAACTTATAGATCACAATAAACGTTTCTCTTTTACAATATACTTTCCACGTAACTTACAACCTATTCATCCGAAACCATACGCATTTCTCATGAATAAAGTTCCCCTGGTTCCCAGATCCCCCCATTTATAGACTTCTTATGGCAATTAGTTGGTTTGTAATTAGTTTTAAAAGCGCTGAGTAGATTGTGGTGCAGTGTGGTGAGTAGTAATTCAAAAGCGTTTACTTTCATCGAATTCACTCTCTTCTTTTGTTAGGATTAATGTTTTAATGTATGTTTTTATTTACAAAAAAGTTTTTTTTTTAATGTTGTCTCTGTACCTCTACAATTGATGTGACAAACCACTTCAATCCATTATAAGTATGAAGTATCTAAGCCTTAAATAACTCTAAAATTAAAAATTTAGTATCACCCCCGACATTCGATTGCTTGTAACTTTTAAACGGCTGAACCAATTTTGATCAAATATAGCCCAGAACTACTTCGATTACGGCAGCTTTCAAACAGAAAAATTTGCATCGAAATCGGTTTATTCGTTTAGGAGTTACGATGCCACAGACAGATACACAATTCAAACTTATAACACCCCTCGTTTTTTGATGGGGGTTAAAAAATTAGCTTTCTCTATGATTACAGTATTATTAGTACGTAACTACTCTGAAAATAATTTATTAGCAAAAAAATTCAGACAATAACAATATAAATTAATCGTTTTATTTGAAACAAAAGTTGACTATCTCATATTGTTTAAGATTCTCGCGGTGATTACCCGTTTTAATATCTTTAAAATAGATATTAAAACTGAGGAAGACTGCACCTTAGCGAATAGGCGTAGAGTCAGTAGGATCAAAAGAACGAATGCGTATGTATGTATTTAAATCATTTAATGTATGTTTGTATGTATTTCATTGTAATCTTGACTTGTTTTAAGTGACATCCTGAATGTCCTATAAAATAAAGATTTTTCCATTCTATTCTATTCTATTCTAACCCTTACACTGCGTATAGACCGAAAAGCTTTTGGCCGCGGCTTTAGTTAAAATTCATTTTGTGAATTTTTCACATAGCGCTAACAATATTTGTTTACTGCATCTACAAATTCCAGCTCCAATTAATTGAAATTCTTTAGTTACGCTGAAAAAGAGTCTAGACAAAGACAGACAGGCAGATAACCAAAGAAATTATTAATTGCTCTAAATCATACACCCAACATACAAAACAACAACGATAGGTACAAATACATGCAAGTCATCTATATGTTATGGACCAAGTGATAAATTGGGCATTATTCATAATGACCGGGCATTATGAAAAATGCCCAATATGAGAGGGCAATTTGATAATAATTATTCAAATAATCAAATTGACCGGGCATTATACATAATGCCCATCACCTTTTGGGCAGAGTAATACAAACATATTTAATTGCTATTTTTTTATTATTATAGTCATTTAACTTCAAATAAACTAAATGTGACTTCAATTTAAATAATCAGACTCATTATTTGGAATAAAAGTTAGCAAGGTAAAAGGCGAGGCCGAAGGCCGAGCTCCGCATAGGGCGAAGCCCGGAGCGTCTCCCTCCCCCAATCCAAGATTGCTCCCATACGAGTTAAGATTTTAACGGTGAGGCGAGGTCGCAGACTGAGCCCAACTCCGCGTAGGGCGAAGCCCGGAGCGTCAACCCCCTCAATTCAAGATGGCGGCCATACAAGTTTAGATTCTGTAGGTGAGGCGAGGCCGTAGGCCGAGGCGAGCTGCGTTTAGGGTGAGGTCGAAGTCCAAACTCCGCGTAGGACGACGACCAGAGCGTCCCCCCCAATTCAAGATGGCTGCCATACAAATTTAGATACTAAAGGTGGGGTGAGGCCGTATGCCGAGGAAAGCTACGTATAGGGCGAGGCCGAGGCGTCTTACCCGCCGACTGCCTTCCGAAAATTTCATATACGCCAACTTTGATTTTAGTTGAGGGAATCGTGACGAGAAGGGCTAACCCCGGAGCGTCGCGATTCCCCGCACAAAAAATCCAAGAAGGCGGATATTACATTTTCGGGCATGCCGACATGGGTATCGTTTGATAGATTGTCGGAGATGCTGATTCCTAAAATGTCGTTCATTTTGATATCCAAGATGGCGGACGTTTACATTTTTGAAAAAACTGATACGTGTGTCGTTTAATAGGTTTTCGGGGGTGCTAATTCCGTAAACGACATCCATTTTGAAATACAAGATGGCGGACATGCATTTTTTGTAAAAATCCGTCATGGATGTCGTTTTAGATTTTGAAATCTAAGTAACGGTCGTGAAAAAATAACGAAAAATATTATAAATTGCAACGAGGGCACTTCCCTCCCCGCACCGCATCAAAATTAGCTTTATTATCAAATTGCCCAATTGTCACGTAGCAATATAATAATGACCGGGCAATATGATAAATAATGAAGTTTAGATAGTAATTAATCACTTTGCCCGATAGAGCTAGACATTATGAATAATGCCCGGGCATTATTCATAATGCCCGCATTAATCACTTGGTCCATAACATATATATCATCTCAATCTTGTCTTTTTTCATGAGTCTTCTCCGTATATCGGTATCATTGCGTTGCTATATATGCCTACTCTAGTGATATATTGTCAACATTGTCGTGCAATATCTCATTCTAATCTCTTTTCAAAAGCTTTTCAATGAATGATATCGGTTTGACATATCTCTATAACGCTCATTGCTTATTGTCTTTGCACGTTTAACTATGAAATATCATTGTCTTTTTTTTTCATTTCGATTTTGGCGTTGGGCATTTAATAACCTCATAGGAGACTTCAAACATATTTTTAAAAGCCTGACCTAACCTAACATAACCTAACTTATCTAAAAATAATGTATGCAGGCCCTTAAATGTTTTCACCTTAAGGCCTGCATACATTATTTTTGTTTCCTTCACATGGATGTTTTCCTTCACCGTTGATCAAGTGATAATTAGAAATCCGTACATAAATCCGAAAAGACGAATTTAGTGGTACAGGCCCGCACCAGGATTTGAACCCGTAACCTTCAGATTACAAGTCTGGCTCATTACCAAATGGGCTATCACTGCTTATTGAAGTGTTTTCAACTATCCTTTTTTGACGATTAAAAACAAAATATAACATAATTTTTTTTACAAAATTCTACAGTGCTTACTCATTGCCGCCTCATCAACGGCCATACCCAACTCTTGACTTAGCTGTTTTTCTCAGAGGTTCCTTCTTACAAGAAATAAGGGTTATAATGGTTTTTTATTTCCTACTGTGGTCTCAAATCTAAATATATAAAAGGAGAAACTGACTGACTGACATATCAACGCACAGCCTAACGGCTAAACGTAGGCACTTGAAATTTGGAAGGGACGTAGCTTAGGTACCGTAGAGGTGCACTAAGAAAGAAATTCCCGAAATTCCCACGGGAACGGGAATTAGCGGGAAAATCCTTTTGTATGAAAAATCTAAACCGCTTAAGTTAGACGCTTGAAATTTGGCATGCAGGTACCTTAGTAAACTTAAAGCTTAGTTGCAACAGGATACTGCAAAATTCCCACGGGAACAGAAGTTAGCGGGATAAAAACCTTTGTATGTAAAAATCTAAATCACGTAAGATAGATGTTTTCAATCTGTGTAGTCTGTACAAAAAAAAATTAACACGCAAACGAAGTTGCGGGCATCAGCTAGTACAGTATATAGCAGTATTAACATTTGGTTGCAGTATAACATCTATGTTTCTTGCAAGGTTTTCCAAGAGTATGCAAGGCTCGGCGGGTTAAATAACATTAAAGTGTAACTTACGCCAAGCAGCAAAAAGTGTGTCAATGTGCACTGCAAGCGTGTAATGAAGGCTTTAAATCACTCCTTATAAAGCCTTAACAGTGCTAACGACTTATATAAAGTACTGACTAGTATTCCGCCCGCCATTTCGTCCAGGCTAGCTACACTTAATTTAATTCCGTTATTCTCTTTTCTTGGATATTAAATTTTTTACTATAATTTTTTGTGAATTTAAATTAGTAGGATTTCAGGATATAAGTCTGTCCACGAAACTGAACAACTTTTCTCAAGGGATATAGTTTTAAGGAAGCAAAAAAATATTGTCGCCTTCATAGAACTTGTGCGATCTTGCTTTTATATATTACTAGCTGACCCGACAGACGTTGTGCTGTTTTCTTTTTTTTTCAAGTTTCTTAATTTTTTCTTTCATAAGATCCTTCTCCTGATAATAACGAACAGAACAAAAAAATAATTAGTGAAATCGGTCCAGCCGTTCAGGCGTGATGCCGTGACGAAGGGAAATAGGGATTCATTTTTATATATATAGATGAAGTCGGTTTTTTTTGAGAATTTCAGGTACAGGGTCAACAGCACATCATGCTATCCAAAACTGTCAAAGTTCTTCAATCGATTTTCAATTTATCTCCAAGTATAAGAGTTTACTATCCATTAGGGAAAGACAGTTTGTGGTAACCTGATGAGCTGTTGACTATATATAGGTTCCTTGAAAAAAATTGTAGTTATATGGAGAAATATGCCCGGGATTTCGTTGCTTATTTCTTGTCTACTCCGTTAAAAGAACCTTCTTGCAAAACTTTTCCTTTCGAGGTCCAAGGGTTTAGGCTCAGCGTTGATGAGTCGAGACCTTCAATTTTATATATTTAGATTCATCTCGAAAAGTTTTGCTGTCTGATTTAGAATTATTATCACGACACAATATTTTGATATTTATACTTTAAATATTTAAAAATATAAATAAAATACTAATTTGCCAAGTATCGTGTTGGAATAATGATGGAATGAACTACTGAACCGATTTTGATGAAATTTGGTACAGAGATATAAGTAAATTAGAGCCTGGGAAAGGACATAGGTTACATTTTATCCCACAGTTGGGCACGATATTACAGGCGAGCGGAGCCGCGGACGGAAAGCTAGTATAATCGAATTTATCCTAATTTCATGCAGGCGGCCCTTAAAAGTTTCGTAAATTTATAAACTAGACAAATTATAGGGCTTCAGCCTTTATGGCACCGGAAAATAGTAAAAACCGTAATTATTATTTCCCGGTGACATAACGGCTGAAGCCTTAATTTATAAGTCGTATGGGATAACAGGAGGTTTACCATGATCGCTTAGCGCGATCCATTTTAGGACCTAAACAAGTCTGCAACGCTTATTCGTACCATGATGGCTTATAAGCGATTCAATTTTTGCGCTGTTGCGATTCAAAGCTGTTGAGTGTGTAGCGTTTATATTTTTATTTTTAAAGGCAGACCAGCGACAATTTATTTTAAAAATAAAAATGGACCATAGACAACCGAGCAGTTCAAAAGCAGCGCCATCATGGTACCATTTTAAAAAACATTCCAATTGCGAAGCAGTTCAAAGTTGGATCCTAAACAGAAATGCTTTTAAACGATCGTGGTAGGTACCCAGGAATACATATAATAATCCAAGAGAACACACAAAAAATAAACCTGAAAGAAAAAATCACTTGCAAAAATAAAGTAAAGTAAAAACCAATATGACGCACATCTACAAAAGTTCACGGTTTGTCTTCTAGGTTAAGCTATTTATGTTGCGATGAAGTTTTATTACTTTTCACTTTTAAAACGGTATAATTTGAAAACCGGTTGGTTGGGTATTTAATTTATCTGTGCTATGTCTAATTTGTTTACCTACTTCTTCTTTAGGTATAAAGGACCAGCTTTCAACACGAAACTTTGTTCCTTTGGGAATTCGGGAGAATTGTGGAACCCTTGTCAGTCACTGATAAGAGAGCTTTCTATTGGTGAAAGAATTTTTTTAAATCGGTTTAGTAGTTACAGAGATTACTTCATAAAAACTTTACTAACTTTACATCTATACACACTGTAAATCTGCAAGGTTGCCATATTCACAGGAGCAAATATACAGCTGATATAGAGTTGAAATCAATAATAATATAAAAACCTAAAATTTTGAAAATTTAATTTTAAATTATTTTTTTATCGACATCTCGCGTGCACATCATTAATTCATCAACACTATATGCACGTCACTAAAATAACATGGCACAGATTCGGTAATGTTGGGGTATTCTCAGTGCCGTACATTTTTTATTTCAGCTTAACTAGGTGGGTTATTCTCTAAAGCTCAAAACAACATCTTGTTATTTTTTCGTTTATAGTTAAATGTGCCGTTTTCGGTATTATCGAATAAAGTTGGTCCCATACCATACTATTCCATCATTGAATATGGCAACCTTGCAGATTTACACCCTGTATAAACTTTGTACGAATAGATTTATACAACCTTTATTCATAAGTTTTCCTATATTCATAAGTTTTTTTACATTAACAAAATTATACAGAATATGTAACAAGCTGGGGCAAATTTTTAAAAGCGAAAAGGTAGTTTTCTTTGCAATTTTTGGTTTATAAACACGTCACTGATTAATCAACGCCCAGTCCAATACTATAGAAAGCTGATAGACACAATTTATCAAGAAGGATTTTATTAAATGCCTACGGAAACGAGTCCCGGGCATTCTCTAGTATAGGTACTGCTACACTGAGAAAACATTGGGACTACAAGACTATCAGAACGTATTGTTATTACAAAATTGTAACTTTCTTACAGTAAACTTTACTAATAATAATATATTTATTACAATTTGATCTGGTTATCCTATGGGATACGATGTAGCACAAGATTATTTGTAACTTTATGAGTTTTTTTCTACGTGTAAATAAAAAAACATTGATATAACTTTATACCCAGCAGTAAGTTTATGAGGCTTTCTATGTTAAAACTGTAAATGTTGCTATTTGGCAAACCTTGTGCTTATAATCATTAGTTCTAAACCCGACTCACGAGTCTCTTAACCCACATATGCCAACCAGTTTAACACATCTATGACCCGTCAACATCCCGCCACCGGCTATAACAATCAAATCACTAACCAGCTTTTAGTGTATGACTTATAGTGAATGAAAAACTGGTTAAAGACATTAATAATGTCAAGGAATAGGCACCCAATATTACTATACTGTTGTGTGAGAAACATTATATTCTAAAGGGTGTTTGTTGGTCCGTTTGTCCATACAACTTACAAAGAACACTTAATAATACACGGTTCAACTGTGCAATCAGCAGACTGTCTAAATATGAGATGTTTAAAAATTTAGCATCAACAATAATCAACGACGTGTATGTGATGCTTTCTTGTAAGCATTTAGTTTTAAATAAAATTTACTTTACAATAAATATTGTATTAGTGTACTTGCTGTTGGTCAACCAAATACATAAAGAAAAAGAAAAAAAAACAACGGGTTGTACTCCGGGAGTGCCGGCAGAAGTGAAAACTTGAACATATATTACTTCCTTGCGGTCCAAGAAGTTTTCACTTCACCCTCCGTCTTACGAATTTTCGATTGACCCTGACGCGAGCTTAACATTTTTTACCCATCCAAAGAAGTTTCCACTTCACAGAAGCTAAAGAAGTTTTCACTTCAAAAAAAAGCTAAGTCTGTTCCCTTAATTAAGATCTATCCAGGTCTTGTCTACTTTTGATAAGGTTCAAATAGTATTAAGTGTACTAATTACAGATTACATGATCTCGAATATAGGCCTAAATGTATTACTAATCCAGCAGCTCTAGCACGATAACGACAAACTCGCGCTCGGCTCACGCTAAAACTTCACTTTGATTGCGCGAGGGTCCCGCGCAAAGGCTTGCTCGCCCTCTGGCGTTGTCAATGTTGACATTTTGACATAGGACCGCGGTATTGTCGCGGCGCTGTCACTATCGTTCTCGGCCTGCAGCATTAGAAGTAAGATGAACGTGTTTTGTTTTTATGGTTTTTGGTGTGCAATAAAGAGTATTGTAGAAGTGTACAAAAAAAAAAACAAAAAAAAACCATATACACGGAGTCGCAAGTGACAATAGAAATGCCAACAAAAATGATTAATCAGACATGACAGACAGAAATCATGATAAACTAGACTAACAACCTCAGAGTATGGTACAAATTAAATATGAAAGAACCATTGAGCAACGCCCACTGTCTTAGTACGAGTACGTAAACAAGATATGAACCACGTTCTTTGATCGCTAAGCCTTGCTTGTGGTGCATTCACCTTTAAATCCTTTGCCTGGTAGCTTTCTATCTTGCTGATAACGATACGCTTATCAGGGGAAAGTGTGTACCTAGCTGCAATAGGTACTGAAGCAATTAAGTATTTTGATAAAATTCTGCAGCTCTATTAAAACAAGGCAACGACTGGTTAATCAACGACTTTTCGATGACAATTTACGACAGTGGCTTTTTATCCATTCAGATAGTGGAATCACATAATGGTCTACCTACTCCGTCAAGGATTATAGGCGTGAATGTGTGAGTGAGGGGGCGACAATGAGAACTAAAGACATTTCATACGTCTAACAATGACAGCTGTCCCCTGCCTATCGCTATCGCCAGCTGAACGATAAGTTGCTAGGTAATGTTGAAATCTTTTCGTATTTCAAAATCGATGCAAAGTAACATTTTTAGATCATATTTCGTCTTTTGTTTTTTGTCGAAATCTTTCCATTCTTAATTTTTTTAAAGTAAAAACTTCTTCTTAGACCGCAAAGGAAAAGAGAAAAAAAAAGAAAAAGAAAACTTCTTAGACCGCAAGGAAGTAATATATGTTCAAGTTCTCACTTATGCCGGCACTCCCGGAGTGCAACCCGTTGTTTTTTTTCAATGAAAAGTTTTAAAACTGTAGTTCCAAAAAACTATAGAATCAACTTGAATCAAACGTAGCAAAAGACTGAATAATAGTTCATTCATACAAACAAAAAGGATTTTTTTGGAATCCCTATTTCTATCCCAAAGCGGAAACTTCCAAGGAGACGCGCCTTTTGTGCGTTATCTAATGAACCTTATCAGGCTTTTCATCATCTTAACAATGTTTGCTAGCCTCTGAAATCCTGCGGAAACCAAGTTCATATAGGGTACTGTTTGAAAACTTTGCAAATAAATACAACATATTAAATATATAACATGGAAATTTGTATACATAAACGTTACACACTCAAAAGCCCACACTAAGGGTTTCCCTTGTGTTGTGGGAATTTTTACACAAAAAATTACACCGACTGGGAATCGAACCCAGGACCCGTCGATCAAGAGGCAGCGCCACTGGATCAAATCGGCAGTAATACATAGTCAGCCTCTTCTTTCTTAGTTTGCTCCTAGTTGGACTGTGTGAATTCTCCAAGTATATTTATTTACTAGCTTTTTCCCGCGGCTTCGCTCGCGCAAAGAACTCTTTTAGTCACCCATTTTATTCTTGACTTCTTAGGGCATGATTTTCTAAAAATTGCGAAATACGTGTCCATTTATTTGCTTCAAGGTATATCTTGACGAAGTTTCGAGTCAAATTGTTCAAAAAAATTGCTTTCTCCACACAAACTTTAACCCCTATTTCACGCCCTTAGGGGTTGAATTTCGAAAAATCCTTTCTTAGTGCTTGCCTTCGTCATTAAGGACACCTTTTTGCAAAATTTCAGCTTTCTGGGTCTAAGGGTTTGGGCTGGGCGTTGATGAGTCAGTGAATCATGACTTCCAATTTTTATATATAAGAAAGAAGAAGAAGATTTAAATTGAATAGTTTTATTCGTAAATGTATGTTGTTTTCGTTGTTAATTAGGTTATAAGTATACCCTTTCCTAATCGGTTTAGTACTGTATAGTGTTTGTACTTAGAAGAACCTCTTCTTATCGGCTACCGCTTTTGTCAAGAGATATTTGGTTATTATTAACGACAAAATAAACTTAAGTAGGAAAACGTTTGCTTATTGCTATCGTTTGAATAAATTTATGTTTAATTGATTATTTTAATCGATCTAACAAAACTCATTTGTTTTCAAAATTTTATAAATTTTTGTACCTAACCTAAGTAGCTTTTTTTTCTTAGTTTTATGTATGACGTGACGCAAATTTTAAATAGAGGAGAAACGACAGAGTTATGTGCGGATCGAACCAGTTGTCAATTTGTGGTCTCTACTTACCCCAATGGGACAAAGTCTTAATGAGCGCCTATATTGCAATTATGTATGTCTGTAAGCTCCATCTCATCCCATTTGTTCAAGATTTTCTCAAAAATTTGAAAAAATCGTTATAGACCGCAAAAACTTCAAATAGTAATATCTATAATTTATTTTATTTAAGTTCACAAACTTATACATAAACTTGTATGCATACAAGTAACTAATCCTATTTGTGAATTTATACAGAATGACCTTTACAGTATACAGTATATCCACTGGAAAAACTTATTTATCTTCACATTCCTGGAAAGTGTGGAAACCGTAAGTATACACATCTTAATTTAAAGTTCCATTCTAAAACTTATCTAGTTTTCGAGAAAGTAAATTCTAGATGAAGATTTAGAATCTAGACTAACGAGAACAAATGAATCTAGATAGAACTAACGATTTGAAAATAAACTGCATGAGTCTACTTTGTGTCTTAGAAAACAGTAGAATGATCCGGATACTTTAAGCAATTTCAGTTGTAAAAAGGAATTCGCTAAGACTGATTAATAATCGCACAAATAATATGGTGACCCGACAATTTTTTTCTTATTTCGATCTATTATATGTTCCTTAGGAACATATATTTTTCTTAGAAAAAGGTTTTCAGTTTCAAAAGTTCTGTTGTTTATTTCCCAATCAATCAAGATTTTTTGTGTAGCAATTTTTTTAAATGGAGAAGTGACTGCACCATACAATTTAATAGCTATATTCACTTGTCGAACTGCTACAAAGTGGAGTAGTCCAGTAAAAGCTATACTCGTATAAAAGATTATGCAGCAAAAGGTTGTTTTAGAGCGGTAGAAACGTTTTGTTCACCTTTTGTGCAGAGAGCTAATTAAAGCTTTTTCCATTCTACTTTTGTTTTCTTTCGCCAGGTTTAAGTTCGGTCAATGTATTAGTTGGCGGGTGCTAGATAAATACTGTCGGCGCGGCGGTATATTTTTCTGTTAATAATGTTAGTACACTAAAATGATTTATTACTATGTTCTTTCGACTTGAATTATTTTTTACGTGAATGCAGTCGTTGTTCACGAGTTTTATAGCGTTGTTTAGTAACAGCACAGAGTGCACGTCTTGATAACCTGACGTAATCAGATGTCCCTCCATAGGCGTCAATGAAAAACCTTAAATATTTTTTCAAACGTCATGATTTTGGTTAAGCACTTCGCTGGACTCATACTGTTATAGCTAGTGTCCCAGTGGTTTAGACAGAGGCCACAAGGCTATCTTAGAGACTTATTCAAAATAAAGCCTCTAGTGATTAGTGTCACAAGACTGACATAGGTCGGCACTGATTGCTCTTTCCAATTAATCAGGATAGGAGCCAACCCTTTGCTTCATTTTCCGCTCCAATAATTTAAACAACCAATTTATTTAATTAATTGCCATTTTATTTTCAATTGATCGGAATAAATAGGAGGGCGTGTGGAAATTGTAATTAAGTTCTTTAGTACAGTCACCAAACGAGAGCTACAGGCAAGAGAAGATTAAGCTTGTCAACGATTTAGCCGAGCAGTAAAAAACTTCTAAGAATTTCCGTCTCATCCTTACAGGCGTCTCCTATAATTATAAGACATTCATGTACCTGTATAAGACTCGCAATAAAGGATTTAAAATCAAAGTTGAAATTAACTTTTACGTCTCTGCTGGAATGTGCCAGGTGCCAACTTTCCAGGCATACTGTAGATGCCTGCAGTAACTTGGACGCAAGGGCGAAAGGCTAGTAACCTATAAACTCTATACTCATATTTTAATTTAATAATTCTCAGAATGTGGTATTTTGTTTCTAGAGCTACAAAATAATTTATAGGTCTATATGAAGTCTTGTAATTTTGTTGCGTAAAGAGCCATCGCTATACTACTTCTAGTCATATAATGGGCCTTTTTATAATACGAAAACAGCACGGCATAATTTTATTAACATTGCTTCCTAGTGATACTTGAAGCTGAGAACATAGAAGGCTATGGTAATACAAATTCTGTCATGCCGTGCCGTTCGAATTATAAAAAGGCCCAATAGCTTTAAAAAATTATGTTTTAAATATAACCTAGTTAAATAACTCCTTGCAATCTTTTTTTCCTTGTGATTAATGCTGCAAATGGCTATCAAATTAAGGTCGAAAGATAGCGAAGTGGGGCGGCCGCGCCTTTGCCCCCATTCTTGCAGACTTCATATTTTGAATTAACTTACAAACTTTTTTACAAAGTAAACCTTGTTTTTAACTGCGAAAAAGGATTTAATAATTAATGCTCTTGTTTTCTTTTTGAACTTAGTTATTTTATAGGGAGTTTATTGTTTTTCCTTGTTTTCCTTGTGTTAACGGCTGATTTGGTCTAGTGGTAGTGATGCTGCTTGATAGACGGGTCCTGGGTTCGATTCCTGGTCAGGACAGACATTTGTGTAAAAAGCAGATGTTTGTTCTCGGGTCATGAGTATTGTCTGTGTGTATGTTCTTTTTGTATTTCCAAGGGGCCCATGTCAGAAGGGAAAGCCTTAGTTTGGGCTGTGGGCCTTTAAGTGTGTGATGTTTTATCGTGTTTCGTGGTCATTTCGTATTTGTTCTCTTTTGTGACAATTATTGGCACAATTATTAAAATGATAATTGACATGTAGTTTCCAATTGATACCACAGAGTCTCTATTGGATACTGAATTTATATTAATTATGTTTGTATCAAGTCCCATCCATCCTTTCTTCATTATGCGGATATCAAGTAAGTAATTAGTTCTGGAAACAGGAGGACTATTCCACCAATAAATCTCGTCTCAATGGCATTGGAATGACAATGGTTGCCATTTTTAACCCCCGACGCAAAAAGAGAGGGGTGTTACAAGTTTAACGTGTCTGTCTGTGTATCTGTGTATCTGTCTGTGGTATCGTAGCTCCCAAACGGATTAACCGATTTTCGATTAGTTTTTTTTGTGTCGTAGATAATTTTATCCCGAGTGTTCTTAGTTATGTTTAATTAAAATCTGTTCAGGTGTTTAAAAGTCATAAGCAATCGAATGCGGGGATGATTCAATCTTTTAAATTTTAGTGTTTTTTTATTTTTTTTATTAAGAGGAACACAAACAGTATTACACAAGACAAATCACAGATTTTTTGATAACATCAATAAGTTGAGTGTGTTACGTGTATACCAACAACATGTTCCACAACAATTTAACAAGATTCAGCCGTCACAGAGTGCTGAGAAAAAAAAAGTAGATAATTAATAAGGAAAAAAATAATTGAAAATATATAAATATAATATAGTATGTAATAAAATATATATTTTAATAAATGTATATTGTATATATATATTAATTATATAATAACAATTACCTAATTAACATTTCTTTAGTGCAAGCTCGCGTTTGTATTTATATAGCGTAGATCCAAATATGTCAATGTCCAAAAATTGGTCATTGTACGTTTTACACATTCGATATAGCGGAGAACGCATTCCAGCGTTGGTCCGACAGAGAGGAATATAGAAGAGGCCTTTATTTCTACCGGTGCCACGATAAGGTACTTTATAATTGATTTTACCCACCAGTTCAGGACAATTTATGAAATTTATGAATGTTATATCTGTTCAGGTGGCGAAATTGAGAACTATCCTAATCTCATACATTTGATGACGGCTGATTTGACTGGCGGCGCCATCGCCAACTCAATGTTAAGTTGCTGAGTAGTTTGCAACATAACGTTCGGTTGGCGGTAGCGCTGCTGGTCGGAGTGGCTGTCATCATTAAGGCGACTACAGCACCTAAATTACGATTTTATGATGCGTAGATAAGCATGACGCACTGCATTAAATCGAAGAAAAAAATACTACGGTAATATTCAGGACATAAACTAGATAAGTAGTTTGCTGAAAACATGATTCAACACTTTTGGTTCGATAGAAAAAGCTCACAAAGTCACCTCTAAATACCCAAATTTGTGTATCTTTTAAGCTGTAAAAACGATAGTAAAATGTACACAGGAACTTGAATTTGCTATGAAAATGTTCATGATTGAACACTCTCGATAAGTAGTTAACGCATTTTTCGATTTAAGCTGTTACCTTTCCATAAATCTCATTTTTCTAATTTTCGAACATGTTTTTACGCACGCACGCTTTCATAGTCCGTAAACTTCGTGTATCGACACTGTTGGCACTGCCGGCCCAGGCCTGTTGAGAGACGGAGATGGCACTATTCCTATGTGTGCTGCCTTTATCGGGTGCTGTAGTCGCTTTAAGTGTAAATAGTTTTGATAGTTCTCAATTTCAATACCAGAATGGCTAAAATGATCACCATTGTCATTCAACCGCCATTGAGACGTCATTGGTTATTGGAATAGACGCCCTGGATACTGGTGAAGCGTGAATGAGAAACGTTAATAAGTCTAGGAAGAAGGAAACAAGATATTTGGGCCTTTTTATAATTCGGAAACGGCACGGTAAAATTGTTTTACCATTGCCTCCTATGTAATAGTAATACTAGAAGCTGAGAACATAGGGGGCAATGGTAAT
Source organism: Aproaerema taeniolella (assembly GCA_949987775.1). Classification (NCBI taxonomy): domain Eukaryota; kingdom Metazoa; phylum Arthropoda; class Insecta; order Lepidoptera; family Gelechiidae; genus Aproaerema; species Aproaerema taeniolella. Next base: position 13,949,800 of record OX465258.1, on the reverse strand, counting down.
TAAAATCTTGAAGTGCCGTGCCGTGCCGTGCCGTTCGAATTATAAAAAAGCCCATTATGGGGCAAAGGTACGGGACATTTCACTCGGCCTTCGCTTTCATGGAATCCTGCCGAGTTAAAATTTAATCCATTCTCTGAGGACACAACCCCGATGAATATTGAAGCGACACTGATAGTGTCGGGACGAGTTTCGTAGAAACGGGCTTTTTAGGGTTCCGTAGTCCCCATTTGTAGTACGAAAATCGGCGCTATTGCGAGCAGTATAAGAGCAATGTCAAGGTCAACGTGTATACATAGTCTAATGTGCTGCCGGGTGTGTCTGCCCAAGGTTAATCTCAAAGGCTTTTGGTACTCATAATAATCTAAATCACACCGACAGTTGTAAAATAAAATATTTTTGCGTACCTCCCCGCAAGTAAAATAGGGATGACTTTTTTGAGATTTAAGATTTTTCCCTTTAAAATAACCTAGTATGCCTAATATGTGTAATGTATAAAAATCTCAATTAGACAGAGAAGGAAATACTTAACAGTGACGTCACAATTTAGTACTGCTATAAAATCGAAAGAAAGCTTAATAGGCCAAAACTTTTTGATTTTTTATTGATTTTAATTATTTATTTTGGATTCTGTTATCATAATTATATTACGTGTATTAATAAATGTAAATGCTTATATAAAAATGTAAATCAATGTTCTACCCTAACCATTTGGTGCTTTAGGCATTACCTGATACACCGTTCTGTGTTTCGTTCCTCCCTCGCTTCTGAACGCCGAAATGGCTAAAAGGGAAATCTAGGATTGACTATTTATGATTATTATCTGGAAACCCTTTAGGGGTACCCTCTCAAACCACTAACGGCCCTCTGGTTTCAAGAGGATGGAAATTACAAGTTCCATAACATAAAATTTACCTGCGGAACCAAATTGCGCCATTGTGAGGGTTTATGTAGATTAATTGTTACTTTGTGAAAAATAAAAGTTTTTTTGTGAGCTAAGAATACTTGCTGTATTGTCTTAGATATTAAGGAAAACATTCTGAAAGGGAATGGACAGTTTCGACACAAGAATCTTAGATGTGACGTACGTAGATGTACATCAAAACTACCCATGGTGTCCTTAAATCAATTAGCCTTTCACCTGTCGATTTGAATGTTTCTACTAGCATAGGTTGCTCAGAAAATTCTTTGCCATGGAGTAAATACAGGTTGAAAAAGAACCTCCTAGCTTTATTGAAAACCCTGAACCAGTATCACTTACAGAACACTTGTTTTTTAGTTTTTTTTTAATTTATTTTTTTATCGATGGGAATTTTTTTTTCCTAAACGTAGACACTACTCGGGTGCACCTCCCGTGCGCTTTCCGCACCCCTCGCGTGCCTGGTGTAGGAGTAATGTCTACGTTTAGGCAAAAAATGAACTATTCCCATTGAAAAAATATAAAATATTTTTTTTTTTCATAAATGTGTTCTTTGAGTGATACCGGTTCAGGTTTTTGAATATCTAGGAGGCGATTTGTCACCCAGTATAATCTTTTTTATCTTGTAACTACATATGTCTAATAGTTGATGGCTAACTTCAGTGGTCACTTAGTCAAACGACTTAGATGTGCTCAATAAAATAAAAATGGTGAAAATTATTTACCACCTCTAAGTGTCTTTTTAAAATATTCATCTGTTCATCTGTTTTTTTTAATATTACGCTACAGTTTTTTGCAACAATGGACGTCTCAGGGAAACTTTCCGTACTTCCTTCCGCACGATAGGTTTTTATATGTTGAAAGCTCATTCTACGAAGAGAGAATATTGTAATCCTATGGAGAACTCGTCTGTTAAACATTTTACTGGGACAACCAGGCAATGAGTTTTTATTAAACCAATGGACTCACTAAGTAGCCTATCAAACTGATCAGTGCTCTAATTTTTTTCTAATAAAACTAATGCTCTTTATCAGGGCCCAATCGATTCGACCTCGCGCTGGGGCCATACAACAATCAATCACAATTTAATGTGGACCTTTTTGCCCCCTTCCTATTGGCTGATATTTAGCCACCAATATATTGAGACCCTTCCGTCCCTGGAAAATATTAAAGAAATAATAGACTACAGGAAAACTAAACTTCTGCGCTATGCTGGGAGTGAAAGAAAACTTAGAATATGCCAGCTGCCAACTCTTCCCAGTCCTACTGTAGAAGCTTATAAGTAGGATGCAAGGGTTATGCTGTATCGAGGGCAAAAGGCTGACAACTAGTGATGAATGAGACTCAGTCTTTTAAGGCTTTTAATAAAGACTCGCCTTATTTTTAACGCCTCACAACTGACTCAGTCTTTTAGTCCCCAACCTTTAGTTGACCTGTCCGGCTTTTTTAGTCCAAGTCTTTTAACGTAAAAACTGAGCTGGACTTAAAAGACTAACGGCTCATTGTCTGGGAAGTCGACAGTCGTAAGGAATCTGTTGATAGAATGTAAATGTCTAATTTTATCCTCTTGTAAAATTGTATCAAAATGTATTTAGTGGTTTAGGCGTGAATTATTCCTTTTGGTTGGTACGTTACAAAAATATATTGAATATCACGCACAAACTGCGGTGCGAGCCCTGTTACATAAAAGAACCAGAGTCGTTTAAGTCTTTTGAAATCAGCTGGAGTCAGTTAAGTCTTTCAGTCTTTTGAAAACAGCTCCAGTCGTTCAAGTTTTTAGTCTTTTAATAAAACGACTTAGTATTATTCATAAAAACTCGAACCTTCAGTCTTAATTTTAAACTCGAGTCCTGTAAGATGGAGGCGAATCTTTTTGATAAGCCTTAAAAGACTAAGTCTCTTTCATCTCTACTGACAACCTATCGCCCTACACTAATGGTCCATCTAATAACCCTCAGAATGAAAGATAAATGTGGCTTCAAGTAATTTTGTACAACTATAGGACATCCGTACATACAAATTTTGTGAACCGTAACGAATAATATGGTTCCGTTGGTTCAAAAACGAAAAATCAGGTACAATACAAATGAATCCTACACGATGGTTCTGCCTACCCCGACAGAGATATGTAGGCGTGTGTATATTTGTGTACGTAATAATAAATAATAAATAATAAACGCTACACACTCAAAGGCCCACACTAAGGTTTTCCCTTGTGTCGTGGGTCCCTCGGAACACACATAAAGACAAACACAAACACCCATGACCCGAGAACAAACATCTGCTTTTCACACAAATGTTTGCCCCGACTGGGGATTGAACCCAGGACCCGCCGATCAAGAGGCAGCGTCACTACCACTCGACCAAACCGGCCGTCACCAAACGTGTGATAATAAAATTGTCGAAACAATTTTTTTTTTAAACACTATCCTCTTCGAAAAGCAAAAAAGAATTCATTGTTCAAAACCACGAGCATTGACATTATAGTGTAAGAGCTCTACTGTTGCTGGAATCAATCAGTCGTTAGATAACATGAGCTCCTTTCAATTGGAATGCGGTTTCTGATCCTACGGTCAATGCGACGTCGACGTCATTTCAATGGAAAAGTTTTACTGTAAATATAACATACACACAACAACGTACGGTCTAGGAATATTGCACGATTTTTCATACAAACGAGGTCTGTTTGAGAAACTATGAAAACACAGGGATACATTTTTCAGGAAAGCTAGTTGCTTAACCTAAAGTTTCAATTCTCATCAATAAATTGTATTTTTAGCTTTAAATTTATGAAAACGTAACAAAAAAGAAAAATTAATTGTGCAAATTCCACCATTTTCGTACAAAGAGCATGAAAAAAAGTGCATTTTTGTTTTCACGTTTTCGAAACAAAATCCATTGATAATTCAGATCCTAGACAACAGGCACCTGTCTATCAAAGTTAAACTAGGCTAATTTAACACCATAATATCAGAACGAGAATAATGTAATGTTTTCTATTGAAAATCTCACTTGTAAACTAGGCAAACAACGCAGTTGAAACAAAAATAGCTATTCAATTACATTATAGAAGATTGGCGATTGAAGACGTGTTTTAATTTCAAATTGCTATTTTCTACGTCTCTCTCTACCCTGAAAGGAGCAGATATTAGCCACTTTGTCTTTTAAATGTTACTTTTTGCTCGGTATTGAGAAGTTTGGAATGGCGCCAGAGGGGGAATTTGTGGATTAAGAGTATATTTTTTTATTTAAAAATCAAAATCATGGGGTGACCTAAACTGATTTCAAAAATTGTGATTCTCAAGATATAAAATATAAAAAATTTAATGAAATAGTGTTTTCATAAAATTTTACAGTAGAAAAAAATTCAAATGATTCACGTCCTTGATTTTCATTATTTTAAAATTACCGTTAGATGATTAAATTAATTTGAGAATCAGTTTACGAAGAAAATCAGACAAATTATACTTTTGTAAGTAATACATTTATGTGACAACCTTGATTGTGTAAGCACCTAGCTATGAATCATTTCAAATGCAAAATTCCTGTGGTATAAACATTTTTTATTGCGCTAAGATTATACACCGTGTTTCAGCTTTATTTCAAATATGTCAACTTGTCAAGCATGTCACGTTAATTGTATGAAATTTTCATTTTGAAAGATGCCAAACCGTGCAAATGTGATAGTACTATTTCACTTTTGGATTTAATTTAGTTTTAATATATATGAGTAATTTATGAAAGAAAAAAGAGAAATATTTTACAAAAGTGGTCTTATTACTAATAATGATCTCTTCAGCCAGCCAGGGATCCAGTAAAAGATATTGTTTAAAGACGCAGGACAAAAGGATTAGATTTTAAATGTGGAATTTTTCGATTGATTCGAAAATCAAGTCCGAGGCAATAAAAATTCGTTGTCTACAAATGAACTCTTAGTAATTACAACGTTCGTGAGGTTAAATTTTAATTAAATTGCTCGAAAAGGAAAGTCCCGCCGATTAGGCTCATCTCCAACGATTATCTCAAGAGCCATCTTCCGAAGTTTTAATTTTAAAGGGCCTGTAATTGTTGGGTTTGACTAAACTTTACCAGTTTATCCAGAGGTAGTGTGTTTTTCTTACGGATTTTATGTGTGTGACTGTATCTCTAACCTATTAGGACTTTACGTATGTAAATATAATAATGTAATTAATATGACAATTACTATAATATCGAACACAAATGTATTTTGGTTCACGATAAAATAAATAAAATTCCAGAATTTTTCACAAGTATTACTTTGTTAATTTCTTTGATTACTAAAACTTTATTGTATTCAGATCTTTGTTGTATTATGGAGATTTTGAAGAAATATAATGCGAATATATTCGATAGAAATATATGCGATATATAATATATGCGAATATATATTGCGTTGGATTTATAACAAAGTCCATCTACATTGTTTGATCTGTGGCCCGCTCAGTGCTTATTTTTGCTCTAACTTTTTTTAGAATTTGCGCTTTCCATAAAATAAGTCTGGCCTTAATTAGCTTAACGTTGTCTAAACCTCCCACAATTTTTTTATTTCAAAATAGCGTTTAGATTTTTCGAAAAACGCGAAACACGTGTATGTTTATTTGCTTCAAGGTATATCTTGACGAAGTTTCGAGTCAAAATGTTCAAAAAAATTGTTTTATCCATACAAACTTTGAACCCCCATTTCACCTTCTTAGGGGTTGAATTTCGAAAAATCCTTTTTTAGTGCTTGCTTACGTCATAAAAGACACCTTTTTGCCAAAAGATTTCTAGGTCTAGGAGTTTGAGCTGGACGTTGATGAGTCAGTGAATCAGGACCTCCAATTTTATATTTTGCACTTTGCAGCAGTGCAGTGTCAGAAGTATTTTTCCCTCAGTGGTAAAGAACGGGTAGAAGGTTCTTACATAAATAATATAAAGAATGACATTTTTACCCTGCACATTTTCTTGCCAGCCAATTCCCTAGAACTTCCTTGTCAGTATTAAAAACCTCGAGTTCCGAGTATAGTACTCATGCTCCAGAACAACATTTGCAAAATAAAAGAGCATCATGCAAACACGCGGACATTACGTGTGTCAGCTTGAATTTTGCATCGCACATTACCTCTAATACTGCTTCAGGTACTGTTCTGAATAAAACAGAGGGCCAAACAACGTCGTTACTACCAGGGAAGGATTCGGAAGGGGCGACGGAAGATTAGAAGGGGTGCCAAAAAACTCACAGGGAAATCAAAGACCTATACTGTAGAAAACTGAGGCTCTGTATCAATCTAGTAGTTAAAACTAATTTTCCAAAAGATATGGGTCAAAATTATTACTTTTTGTGTCAGTTTCATGAGCAGATTCACGTCTTAAACAGTCACCCCATATACTAAGAACAACACCAAAGGATAAAAGCAAGCGCAAAAAATCAAAGAGGTTGCTAGAGAATTGTGATTGTGGTAGATGCAATATTCCGAACGTTGAAGATGCGGTTGTGCCTAACCCAGCAATTTTTTTTAAAATAAGAAATTATAATAAAGACTAAAAGAGGCGCAGAACGCACAACGCACTAATTCCACCTCTGGCAACCTTAGCTAAGATATACCACTCGTATACAGCGTGTTTACCTTACGATGCTTCCTTTTTATTGGTTCGCCAGAATTTGCTCAGGGCTTATATTTAAAGGAACAGACTCGGATGTACGAGCAGAGAGCCTTAAGGGCGGGATTAGTAAAGATTTCGTATGATGTTCCTTCTGAAGGAAAGCTATCTTTTGATCTTAGTCTTCGTAGATTCAATATAAAGAACCTCATTACTTTGTGGATTAATATTTCATATTTGATGGGGTTTAACTAGCGAAATGTTAAGTCCTAAATCCGTTATTTCTCCAAGGAAATAACTGTTAGGATGTTTTGGACTTGTTGGGAATTTTGTAAAACTTTCCTTATTCCTTGCTTACGTTATGAAAGGATTTTTTTTACCAGTCCATATACGTGAAAACCGAGAGGCAAGGGCCTCCCTTCGAAACAAAGGGTCTCCCGCGAAAGTGCCTCCCGCGTTGCAATTGGTCCATTCGTATAGGAGCTACGAGATGCCGCAGACAGTCACACCGGTACACAGATACACACGTCAAACTTATAACCCCCCTCTTTTTTTGTCGGGGGTTAAAAACGTTCGCAAACTCATTTACGGACTTCATTTGCAAAAAAATTGTATTTTTCCTGCGAAAATCAGTTACATGGAAAATATTGCACAGGTTGCAAGCGAGTGCAGAGCAAAGTACTCTTTGAGCGATGTCGTCATTAAAAAACTTTAATGAAAGCGCAGAAAATGTTTTACGCAGGAATTAATGTTACAGTCAATGTTTTTTTTAAATACAGATGAAAATTTTCCTTTTTAAGCGTTCTAGGTTTTGTAATCTGTGAAAAAATTGGTTGTATACAATTGCGCACTCAAGAATGGTTCTTGGTTATCATATTTTTAAGCGACTTCAAAAAAGGAAGTTCTCAATTCGACTGGGTTTTTTTTTGGTTTTTTTTTGTATGCTTGTTGCGTTTTTTGTATGCTTGTACAACCTGCATATTCAGGAAAATAAATGTGGAACCGTGATCCAATCCGATCAGGTTCCCCTATTAACAGGGTCACGAAAGACAGTTGGTAATCGTTCTATTGTAATGACTTGACCTGCCAAATCGTGGATCATGGTCAAGCGTACCCCGAATGAGAAACGGGAATAATCGCAAGAAAAAAAAAGATTCTTATTTATTTACTCGGTTTTTCAATGTCAGATTTACACCTATTTTTTTTATTTTCAGGTAAGAGGTTATCCAGGAATACACCCATTTGCTTGGTCAAACTGAGTGGCCGATCTGTTGTCCCTGCCTACCCCGATTTGTTGTAAGCATGATGTAGGTTTGTAAGAATTTCGATATCTTCCGAATCACAAGAATCAGAAGATGCAACAAGAAGGTAAAAATTTTGTACATTTACTAGCTTTTCGCCCGGGACTTCGTTCCCGTGGGAATTTTCCCGTCAATTTTCCAATGTTTTTAATAGTTATTCTGCTATTCGGGACGGGGAGAAATACAACAAATCAAAAACCATGGCAATCGGTCCAGCCGTTCTCGAGTTAAAGGTGTTGTAACAAACACGACTTTCTTTTTATATATATATAGTATATAGATATAGATATTAAAAGTTTTTGCTGTAGCTTGGATCCAAGTGGCAATCTGTAAAGTCTGCCTACCCCAATGCGACACAAGCGTGAGTTTATAAATGTTTCTATGATCGAGCTTCACTCAATCATGTGTTACAGGCATGACTTTATAATGCTTGCATATAAATGTCACTCACGTTTTACAAAAAAAATAATGTAAAACTCTAAAATTTAAAAAAAAAATTGTCACATTCGATTGCTTACTTATTATAAACGGCTGAATTAATTTTAATCAACTATCGCCAAGTACCATCTCAATTATGTCAGCTTTTAAACAAAAAAAACCGCATCGAAATCGGTCTGTACATTTAGTAGCTACGATGCCACAGACAGACAAACAAGTACACAGACAAACAGAAACACATGTCAAACTTATAACACCTCTATTTTTTTTTGGGGTTAAAAAATATGTAAAATCGAGCGATGCAGCACTCAGCATATTAACGTTAACCCTTCGGCTGCGGCCTTCCGCTAAATTACGGTGCGTTATCGGCCTTACTGCGAAACTTTTTGATTTATTCCCGGACACTGTCACTGTGTTCATTGCTCATCTGAAATATTGCTCCAGGCATTCGTATTTTACAATTTTAAAATGAGTTTTATTGGGAGAGGAGAGTTGGTTTTAAAAATTAAAATATCTTTTCATTCACACACACACACACACACACACACACACAAGTCAAGTATTTTATTACTTACTGGGAGTGTCTCATTTTTGATTACTATAAATTAAGGAGTAATAAAAGTTGTTTTTTTAAATTCATTTTTGCTAGCACTGCAGCTTCTTCTTCATCATCTCAGCCGCAAGACGTCCACTGCTGGACATAGGCCTCCCCCAGGGATCTCCACCTCGATAGGTCCACATCGGTCCAGCTTCTTCTTATCGGGTAGGTATAGTCAAGTGTGTGGCGAACTTGGATAACCCTGGTTTCAGGATTTTCAAACCACACAATGGCCTCTGACTTGGTTTTAACGAGGATCGACAACTTAACATGCCCTTCGAAGCACGGAAACGCTCGTGACAAAACCGCGGTTCTTTGAGGAGCTATGATGTCAAATGTGACATCAAGTGGGGAGGCGTGAGCGTATGTGTGTATGTATGTTCCTTGGGGAAAGTTGTTTTGTTTCATGAAGAGAGTTACCCCCTAAAGGTTCGCAAACTAATTTAAAGACACCCAATATAGGGCGTTTAAGCGTGCAAAGCCTAAACGCGAAGCTAGTGTGGATCGTTTAGAACCATTTAAGAGGTTAACTTAGATAGACTTTGTTCTGAGTTCGTGCAATCAGCATTTGTTAGAAAACTAACATCATAAAATAGCAAGTTTTTTTATAGAAGAGATACAGGCTACAGATACCGTGACACCGCATATCTCGAAGGTACCGATGCATGAAGCAATCGTCCATATAATTTACGCAACCAATAAGTAGAGACTGTAAGCCGCAACGAGAAAGTTCGCAACTGTTGGCCGCAGTACAGAGATTAATATTGTCGCAAATTGTGTTGTATGTAAGAAATGAACTCTTTAGCTGTCAGGTTTCATCGAAAATTAATAACAGTACAACCCAGATTAAATAGAACACAACATCACAGAAAGGAGGTAAAATATGAATGCACTATTTTGATTTCTGAAGTAAATGACGTTTCGAAAGTTATATTTGAAAAATAATTTGAATCTGCTGCTCAAGCACAAATGCGCCGTGGTCAAATATCGATTTGACGACAGCAGCGGTTGAGCATGCAGCAAGTAAGCTTTGCGCAAAGTTTCACAGTCATATCAGTAGCATGACATGACATGGATAGCCTGTGCTAGCTATGCTGAAAATAAAATCGCATGAAGAAGAAGTTTGTCGCGGGCCGTGCTAACTATATAGGAAATAAAATAAAAATAGTGAATAAGCAATGCATACTGATAGCACTGTCAAATATTACCTAGAGAAGAATGACGGCGAAATTGCACATTTGTAGCAAGATTGAAGTTGGTCTTATCAACAAGGAAAGACATAGATAAAAAACTAAATTGACAAAAAACTGAATTAAAATTAAGAGTGTTGCTCTAGATAAAATAAATATTGATGTGTTTCTAGGTGAAAAAAAAAACTGAGTAGCAAGTTCAGTCTGAACCTAAGCCCTTTGGATGGATTTTAATGAATAAGAGCCCGAGCTTCAGCTTAGTTAACCTTGGTCCTCGATTTTTTTATTATTATTAATGAAGGGTTCGCTCTTGACCACAATCTAGCCCAAGGGTTAGAGTAAGTTGTGTGTCGATGGAATGGTCGCTATTGCGTTCAGAAGGCAAAATTGAAAACTATTTAACAACCACCCCGGCCAGCAGCACCACCGCCAACCGAACGTAGAGTTTCAAACAACCTAGCAACTGAAAATTCAGTTGGCGGTGGCGCCACCAGTCAATGCAGCCGTCATGAAATTTGGATAGTTCTTAATTTCACCACCTGCTGGTCTATGATGATCGCCATGACATATTATCTCACGCGCTATCTCATGGTCACGTGTCGCTTTCTCGTAATCTCATTGGTCGAAACAGTCACGTGACCATGAGATAGCGCGTGAGATAATACGTCATGGCGATCATCATAGCCCTACTGAACGGATAAAATGGCGTCCATTCCATCGACACACAACTTAAGTTACAGAATCGGGGCCTTTGTACCATGCTCCTATACTGCTAGTAAATCTGTGAAGTGTGCAGCAGGTTTACAACTAGCGGGGCTGATGACGAGCACAGATGGAATTGTCAAAGATTACCGAGTATACAGCGAAATTGCACGACACAGCGAGATTGAAGCTTTGAGCTCTAAAAACGATGGTTCTCCGCGAAATATTAGAGGCAAAATAGAAATTGTGCATCTCGTGTTGAGAAGATTGTGCGTAATTTCTTAAACATTTTCTAAGTAGAAAATAACTCTTCTATTCAAAATGGTGAAGTATTAAATTCAAACAGTTTTGTTCGAGCAATATAAATATTCTCAATTTCGATAGTTGTCAATTTTGCTACCTGAACGGATAAAATGGTCACCATTGTCATTGCACAGCCATTGAGACACCACTGATTAGTGGAAAAGCCGCCTTCATGTTAGACCAAAACCAAACATGTAATCATATTGTTCGAGTAAAACTGTTTGAATGTAATACAATACAATTTTGAATAAAAGTGTTTTTCTATTAAGAAAATGTTTAGGAAATTACACTACACGATCTTCTCAAATCACGAGATGCACAATTTCTATTTTTTGCGGAGAACAATCGTTCTCTCTTCTTCTTCTCTTACCAGCCCGTATACGTCCCCACCGAGGGGCACGGGCCTCCCTTCGAAACACGAAGGGGATTTAGGCCATAGTCCACCACGCTGGCCTAATGCGGGTTGGTGGACCACTCGTCTTTCGAAAATGAATTTTCTTGGACGAGCGGGTTTCATCACGATGTTTTCCTTCACCGTTAAGCAAGTGATGATTAGAAATCCGTACTTAAATCCAAAAAGACGAATTTTAGTGGTACATGCCCGCACCAGGATTTGAACCCGCGACCTTCAGATTACAAGTCTGGCTCATTACCAACTGGGCTATCTTAGCCATTGATTTAGTAGAATAGCCATTGTATTTTGTATTAAGCTGGGCAGTTTAATACAAAATACAATGCAATATCAATTTGATTAAAAATCGGGCATACCTACTTCATACTTAGAATTGTTTCTACGAAGAATCTGTTTGCTTATTCGAATTCTTAAAGAAAACACATTTTGTACGTTCGTTCAGCATGATACTAATCCAATTCAGACTTTAGTATTCATACATCTCATTCCACCTCTGTTTGGTAATAGAAGCCTCATAGGAGAACTGCAATCTACGAGTAATTTACCGGTATGATCGCATTAAAATAGATTTTATTCGAGAAACCGACGGTTTAATATTCATAATCAACCGCGTTCTAATTTCGAATTTCTTCATAGCTCTCTCCAGAGACGTACTCACGCAACCGCGCGCGGGGCCGATAAACAAATTCACGTTTATGTCTGTATGGTTGTGGTAATACTGTTTCAGTAAGCAGACCATACAGGGTAGACGGCTTTTCTCGTCTCTTCTTGACAGAATTCTTTTAAATATACGCCTGTCTTTTAAATACACAACAGCCTATCTTTGTGTCAAGGGCCACTTGGTACACAAACAAATACAATAACCCAAACGAACAAACTTTCTGGGTTCAAAGGTAGTGTTTTTAACCGCTGAATTAAATCAAACTGAAATATTTGATTGGTCAGCGATTAACTAAGCTACATGCATGGATTTTTCAGTAATTATCACTGCTCATCAATCTCATCATCGAAAACATTGTGATAATACCCGCATGTCTAAAAAAATCATGTTCAAAAGGCCGCGGTCACCGTGATAAAATACCGTTCGTGTAGGGTCCCCCCTCGGCTGGGATATTTAAGAGCTGAAACAATAAAAAATTTTGCTTATTTAGTATTTTCGCTAATTAGCCACCTAGAATACGGAATCCAATAGTGTCCATACTTTATAGTTTGTGTCCCAACTGAAGTCTATGCCTCTGAGCACTAATTCCACATCAATCAAAAGTCAAAGTAACGGTTCAAAGGGAAATGCTAATAAATAATGCAGTTGTTTCGTATACAATAGAAAGGATAATTTTAGATCTCGTGTTGAGTAATCGTGTAATCACTTCAAGATAAAACGTTACAGCGCATCCAAATTCTTACTGCACCCATTTTACACAATTTAGGCAAAAAAATATTTTCACAAATAATTATAAACAACTGAACAACTTTCTCAAGGGAACATAGATCAAAATATTATTTTAAAAATTCGCATCTCCATAACTTGTATGCTATCAGCTGATATGCCGTTGTACGGGAAGTGTTTTTTTTTTATTCTAAACATATAGGTTCCTTGATTAGTGTCGTTCAGTTTTATTAGGGAAACCACCTTTCTTTCGTTAATTAATTTGAAGTCATCACATATACAGCGTGATAAAAACCGTACGTGGACACTACATAACTCTAGTGTAGCAGACAAGGCGAGAGCAGGGTGCGGGTAGCGTGCGCCTGCAGGGCGGGTTGGGCGCCGCACACACACACCGCGCCGGCGAATTAAAAAAAATATGAAGATAACATTTTTTTTTTCAATAAATGTAAGCGATTCTGGTTCTGAATTTCGAATATAGCTAGGAGGTTTTTTATCACGCTGTATACAGGGCTTTAGGTAAATCTCTTTCAACCTCTCGCGTGGTTAATCAGTCCATGAAACTGAACAACTTTCCCAAGGAACATAGGTCAAAATACGAAAAAAAAAATTTAATCTCCCATACAAAATGCGCTAATGCTGATGAAGTTTGTATGGAAACTCAACATTATTTTTTCGTATTTTGACCTATGTTTCTTTGGAAAGTTGTTCAGTTTCATAGACTGATTAAACACCCGAGAGGTTGAAAGAGATTTACCTAAAGCCCTGTATAGTTACAAATTCATAGTAATTTCATTGTTTTAGCTATTGAGCACAGATAATATAAATTTGTCTAAACAATTTGGACATCCGCTAATTACAGCATTTATTCACTAGTTGCTTTTTATCTAATTTACATGTGCATATATTTTTCTATTTAATCAAAAACTCTAGGTAATTTTCAAAATCACCAAAAGAAACGCTACATATAAAGATAGAGATTGACATATTTAATTGCGTAGTAACTAACACCTATTTCATTATGTCATTTAGTAGCCTTCACTCTAAAACCGCGCATGTTTGCTGTGTAATGTATTTGTAGATTTCAGAAGCAAATGCAAAACACACATTTGAAATTGTAAACAAGTCCCAACGCCTATAAACATTCAAATGTGGAACTCCTGAATTGTGCAGCGTAATACTCGGCCCACAGACTACATAATCGCGCATAACTCCTGACTCACTCGCTCGTACACTAACTCATTCATAGCCCCAGTTTATGAATGACCGAAGCCAAGCGCGCTGTGTCAGCACAAATTTTATGGTCTGACTCGAGTTCCCCTTGTGCCTACATTGTTCTTCTTTTATTCTTTGACTTTTATTATTGTTCAGGGATGGGTTAGGGTCTTGGGGTCATAAGTTGATAAATGTAAACTATTTTCAGTTCGGGTTTGTTTTAAAAAAATTGCTATTTGGAAAAAAGTACACACGTACAAAGTACACGTGTAGTTCAACAATTAAGTAGGATGTTTGTCCTTTAATTAAATGAAGGTTAAAATTTATTTCATTAAATGAAAATAAACCAATTTTTTATTGGAAATGATTCAAACAGCAGCAAACAATTTTTACTAACGTTTTGCTACGCCCTAGCAGCCTCGAAATCGTGAATATAAGAAAAATAGATAAATAAATGTAACTTAATCTAATTTAGGCCGTGTGAGTCCCCGGCAGAGTAGAATAGGACCACCCTCTTTCTTACCGAGGTGTCGTACAAGGCGACTAAGGTAAATATGCAAGCAAGTTCATCTGCACACAGAGAAGGAAAACTCTGCAATTATATCAAAACCCTCGCCAACCCATCTGCCAAGCGTGGTGAGTATGGCATTTACCCCTCATGTTATTGAGGAAGGCCCGTGCCCCAGCAGTGGGGACGTATATGGGCTGATGAAGAATGAATCTAATTTAACATTTAAACTTAAAAACCGTAGGGCCACAAAATATTTCCAAATTCATCCCTGGAAAAGTCAAAGTTATTGTACTCCGTATTTCTTTCCACTGAGTTTGCGAAGATTCAGGAGCAGTGGATTTTAGAAATCGGGTCGCGAACTTTATGTTTTTCTTTAAAATTTGAAAAGGTTAAGTAAAATTTCAAGTCTTTGTTTTATAAAAAAGGAATACAAACAGAGTTTGTTAGTTGAATACGAAGTGTCTTCAGGAATTAGTCTGCTAAAGACTGCCAATAATAAGCTATAAAGGGACGAAATTAAAAAAACTGATGATGGTAAAAAAATTGGAGGATTTAATTATAAGTTACAACTCTACACATCAAACATATGCAATCTCTACATCTAACATTTTTATTTCACCAGCACTTGTTAGCTGAAGAATCAAATAAGTCCGTAAACAAATGCTGAGCTACGACCATTTTGTGGCACTGTGGCACACATATAGAATAAGTAATCATTATTATTAATCTTTTTTGTATCTTTATTGTTTTGCTTCTTTTTTATTCTAGTATGTGTTTTGATTTTGTAAATAATGTGTGTGTTTAAGTGTTACAAATAAATATTTTATCTATCTATCTATCTATTTCCGGGCTCATATAACCAGAATCGTGAAGTGAATAGGCTACAACTTCGATCACATCTTTGCTCGTTGTGGCCAAGTGCGATTTAACCCAGAATGGGAATCTATAGGTATACTTAAAGAAGATTTTTTATGTTTTGTGAGAACTGTCGTTAAACAAACAGCCATACCCCGTTTTTTAAATTAAATTGTCAAACCTACTTTATTTTGCGTTTGTTCTCTATTGGCAAGTTTAAATCAAATGTAGAACTACATGTTGCATGTTTCATCGCGTACATTCGTAATGTAACTTACCCGTTCAACTTCACTACATTTCGAGCGGAGTTCACGTAACAATTTATTTATTCAACACCCATTGCTGTGTTCATATTAATCATATTTACAACTCCTTGTTTCAAACAAGCAATGTGTGGAAAAGTTTTCAGAAATTTCGCGTTGGCGGATTGTAATGTAATACTCAAGTAATTCTAGATGTAGTTGCCTATGGCTAGTGAAATATAGGGCATTCCTCAGAGGACTCCAGGTGTAGAGTTACTTGGAAACTGAAGAAATACAGTTTTCCTGGTTGTTTTCGGTAGAATAGTGGAGTGCTTCGGTCTGTAATGTTTTATTTTGTAAAATGCATTTTACGTTTCATAATTTTGTTTGGAATTGGTAACTATGAAATCCCGGAGAAATGGGTCGGTCGTAGACGCCGACCGAGTGATTGATGGATGGGATAGTTAGATGGTAACTAGCAATCAACTAGAAACTATAATGTTTATTGGAAGATAACTCGGTTGACAGGTGTGATAAATAGGGTTTTTGACAATTACCTAGTTTTTTGGTTTAATAGAAAAATATATGCACATGTAAATTAGATAAAAGGCAACTAGTGAATAAATTCTGTAATTAGCGGATGTCCAAATTGTTTAGCTGAATTTATATTATCTGTGCTCAATAGCTAAAACAATGAAATTACTATGAATTTGTAACTATACAGGACTTTACGTAAATCTCTTTCAACCTCTCGGGTGGTTAATCAGTCCATGAAACTGAACAACTTCCCTAAGGCACATAGGTCAAAATAAGAAAAAATATTTGAGTTCCCATACAAACTTCATCAGCAAGCGCATTTTGTAGGGGAGATATATATTTTTTTGTATTTTGACCTATGTTCCTTGGGGAAGTTGTTCAATTTCATGGACTGATTAACCACCCGAGAGGTTGAAAGAGATTTACTTAAAGCCCTGTATTTATTTTGTCCTATCCATGCGCATTTCTGAGTGTGCCGCTACAAGAACTTACGAAATTTCATACTTTTGGTGGCAGCTGTTTTGACTGGCAAGAATGTGCTTCTTCTGGGTTAGCCTTCGAGCTAGACTGTGGAAAACCCATTATTAATTTAACGAACCCTTTATTAATAAAATAAAAACAATTACTTGAAATTGAAGCGGTAATAGCCCAGCTGGTAATGAGCCAGACTGTAATCCCAAGTTCGTGGGTTCAGATCCTGGTGCGGGCCTGTAACACTAAATTCTTCTTTTCGGATTTATGTACGGATTTTTAATGATCACTTGCTCAACGGTGAAGGAAAACATCGTGATGAAACCAGCCAGTTCAAGAAAAAAATCCGAATGACGAGCGGTCCACCAACCCGCATTGGGCCAGCGTGGTGGACTATGGCCTTAAATCCCCTTCGTGTTTCGAAAGGAGGCCCGTGCCCCTAGGTGGGGATGTATGTATATGAGCTGGTAAAAAAAAACTTAACGATTGATTAAAACTCGAAGATAATCGTGAAATAATTCAACTAGAGATGGCCACCCATCAGGTTCCCTAGACTCAACATGCGTTGCTTAACCTCACTGGGCGCTTTCTCATTTATTTAAGAGCAATAAAAATACTAAACTCAACATGTTTACATCAAATTATTTAAATTACTTAGTCGGGCAGAGCTAACTAATTTACCACCTAGCTTAGGAGACTAGAGGCAACGTCTACCAAGTTAGCAGTGTAAATATGTATGTATGTTAATTAGGAATTAACTGTACACTTGGCAAAGTAGGTCAGTAAAGAATTGTACATAGATTATATCTGCACTAATATAAAAACAGAAGAAAAATGTCTACTTTGCATGTCGGATTTTCTGGCATTTTCTGGCATTTGGCATTTTCTGGGTTAACTCGCTCCATTGTCGACCTCATCTGTGACCTTGATCAAGATTCCCCAATTCAAGAGTTAACCCATCACATAATAAAAATCATAAAAATATCCGGTTATTTTACTTATAGGTAAAGAAAATCGATTGATCCCGATGCGTCAATCAATTATACGTATCAAAGTAATTTTAAGAAAAGGCTATAAAAAAAAAACTTCGAATTCGGCCTCAAATTATACAGTTTTCAACTTAAAATTCCAAAATTCACATCTCTGCTTGCATTGTTTTAGATATTTATTAGTTTGTGACAGTTATACCCGTTTCTGTTAGATCTTTATGAATTACCTACAAAAAATTATCTTAGCGCGAAAAAACTGCAGACTCGGGCGAATTTATTTAAACGCGCAAAAAGGTTGTTGAAGGAAGAAGGATTGCAGCAACCAGTCAAACGAAACTCGCATATTTCCACTTAAACCTCTTCATTTTTTCAGCAGATAAAAATAAATTTAACGCATAAAAATTTTGCCCTGTACGAATTAATTTTTTTATAAATGGTTCTGTATATTCTGTATATTTAATATAAATAATGGTTCAATTGTATTTTAATAAAAGTAAAATTTTCATGTTCACTTTACACTGCTTTGACGTCTAGGACGAAAGTTTTATTTTTATTTTTGTAAATTGAATAAAACGAAAACATAACATGAAACACTTGAGTGACAAGTGATTGCCAACATACCTTAGACTAAAACCAAATAAAATAACGAAATACATTTTTATAATTTCAACACTAAACCGTCGTACAAAGCCTCGTATCATGAATGGAGTTTTCACGATTTGCAAACGCATAAATCCAATAACAGTAGGATCTGCTGTCACATTCACTACATATACTGATTCTTTCACAAACCTTTTAAATTGCTCTTTGCCCTTTATAACTATGACTATAACTATGTTTCTAGGACTTTATAGATATTTGTGCATATAAAAGAATGTTACGAAATTTGCTCATTCCAGTTTTACCAACTACGGGACCCTAAAAAAGAAAAATTGTGCGAGCCGAAAAAGGAGTTGCCATTATGCATTCCAATAAATTAAAATTTACGAAGTTCGTTATGAAACGAAAGCGGCTCGCGAAATTCACGCTATAATTTATTCAAGGCCCGTCGCGCAGAAATTGAGTGAGATCATTAGACGGAACCCATTGCGGGATCGATCAGAAATCCTGTCCAATTATAGTTACCGACGGAACTCTGTTTTTAAAAAAACACTTCTTTTCACTGAGATAATATTAATAAAAGGCAGTGCTTCTTTGCGATTATTATATTGTATGATGCAAGATGTATTGATGATACTTTCTGTTAGGTTTGTCATTTTATTTCAATCATTATTTGATTATCTACAAGTTAGGTCCTCACAATTTTTCTACTAGGATCGATATTTTGGAAATTAAACCTGAAAAACGCGACAAGTTCAAAATATTATCATTCTATCATATGTTTCACGTTTTACGGCATAAATGAAGAGGAGTAAACTTGTAGAGAATCAAATTTTTTTTCGAATTTTAACCTATGTTCCTTGGGGAAGTTGTTCAGTTTCATGGACTGATTAACTACCCAAGAGGTTGAAAGAGAGATACCTAAAGCCCCTGTATATTTAAGCTTCGTTTTGAGTAACTTCTTCTTCTTATCGTGTAGCTATAGTCAAGTGTGTGGCGAACCTGGTGTCAGAGTGGGTGATTTAAGTAACTAAATCCAAAGTAAACATTTATTAATTTTATTCAAAATCTGCATTATATGACCAAGGTTTTTATTAAAAAAAAACATTTTAGTTAATAGCTGTTCAATCAAATTAATTATGAACAAAATAAAGGTTGAGAAAAAATCGACAATTACATAGGTAAAGACCTATTATATGTTCTGTTTTTCTTTATTTCACATGGAAGCAAGACACATAGCATAAGGTAGCTGGACCGGTTCTGATCACACGGCCGTAGAAAGGGACAGGGGTCACTTTCCCACCGCGCGCGCAGGTTTTTGTCCTGTTTACCCTATAAGGGCTGCGCTTCACTTGTTCATTGGTATCGCGTGTTGATTTGTGGATTTCATTAATGTTTTCTTTTTTATGCGTCTGAGTAAGAATTATTTTTGCTGCATTATGGGCGAAAGGCTGACAACCTCTCAACTATTATTATTATTATTATGCTGTTTATCAGGCAGGCAGTTGACTACAACTGGTATCCCACTGATCATTGTTGAGTTTTCTTTTTAGTTGTTAAAATGTGCTTGTCCAGTCTATTCTTAAATTGGTTTACATTCTCAGCTGATATAACATTCTCTGGCAGTTTGTTCCACGCGCTGACCACTCTGTTGCTTAAGAAGTGCTTGTGCGGGTTGTTGTGTGAGAAGCTAGTCCGCAGTTTTAAATGATGACCTCTTAGACGCTTATTTTTGTCATATTCAAAGATTTTATCGAAATCTGGGAAGTCGTAGTGTCCATTCTAGATCTTAAAAGTTTCAATCATATCTCCGTGGTCTCTACGTCCCTTTAAAGTTATAAATATCAACGAAATATCTACGTTCCTTTAAAGTTGTAATATTATAAGTTGTTCAATATCATGTTTCATCTAATATCCCTCAGAATTTATGTCAAACGTGGCAACAAGTGGTTCAGAAACACTGGTGCTCTGCCTACCCCGTGTGGGATTACAGGCGTGAGCGTGTGATTATGATGATAGTAAGAATTATGTGCAAAAGCAGGTTTTGTTTACATGTTACAGAAACCCCAATGAAAGTTTCTGTTAATTTTTTTTTGTACCAGCTGACCACTTAATTTAATTAATTTAACTTAATTTGTATACCTACGTGTGATCTGACTGCGCGTTAGTAGCGCTCTCTGGGTTTCCACGGAATACCATATTTGTGGATACAGAAACCACAACTACGCTGAGTTGGGAGCCCATTGGCGTCATTAGATCATAATTAGAATAGAATTACTTTGAATTTTGTCTACCAATGTAAAATGACGTCAATAAACATTTTTTCTTTCTTTCAACTCTTTCTAGATGTACTAGGATTCTTTCTCCACTAGGATTAATCACCCCAGCGATACTTGTTTCTATTAGTGAGAATCTGTAATTGCCTTATTGTTTTTTTTTAATGTTGAACACTGTTTATACTTATATTATAAGCTGATTAAATAAATAAATACTGTAGAAGCCAGTAAATGGAACGCGAGGGTGTTGCTGCATCGTGGGCGTGAGGTAGCACGATTGGCCATTGTCCACCACGCTGGCCCAATGCGGGTTGGTGGACCGCTCGTCTTTCGAAAATAATTTTTTCGTGGACGAACGGGTTTCACCACGATGTTCTCCTTCACCGTTGAGCAAGTGATCATTAGAAATCCGTACATAAATCCGTAAAGACAAATTTAGTGGTACAGGCCCGCACCAGGGTTTGAACTCGCAACCTTCGGATTACAAGTCTGGCTCATTACCAACTGGGCTATCACTACACTCATGCTTCATCTAATAACCCTCGGAATGTATGTCAGAGATGGCGTGAAGTGGTTCTAGAACTATATGACGTTCTGTACATCCCGACAGGAACTATAGTGTAAGGATTAAAAAAAATATCTGACTTCCAAGATATTTTTTAAAGTACCTATTTTTGCTCATTTATACATCTCCCAGTAGCCTTGTACAAGATAATTTAAAATGGCAACATCCTTTTCAAATTATTCCAACACTTTATAACTAGGTAGCTATTCTACTAATCAATCGCGTCTCAATGGCGGCGTTGGAATGACAATGGTGACCATAGACGTATACAGGGGGGGTGGGGGGGGGGGGGTGGGAAAACTATCGAAACCTCTCACATTGGACGACAACCACCCGACCAGCAGTGCCACTGCCTATTTAGGGGCCATTCAAGTATTACGTAAGCCGGGGGCGTCTTCGCTTTGCTTATTTTTGATGACGTGGGGGTTGGGGGGTCTAGATGGTGATTACGTCAGCATTAGTTATTTATTTTTTGACACAAATGGCACATTGTCTATACTTGAAAACGAAGCGCATTTTCGGGGATTCGCACAAAATGCATATACCAATGTTTACGTAAGCATGGCAGGGGGGAGTAAATAATTTAATAAATCTGCTTACATAATACTTTGAACGGCCCCCTACTGAAACTCAAAATTTAAAATTACCTAGCAACTGAACTTCCAGTTGGCGATGGTGCCAATAGTCAAGCTATCTACAACTGTATGAGTTTTCAAAAGTTCTCAATTTTGCCACCTGAACGGATAAAATGGTCACCATTTTCATTCAACCGCAATCGAGACGCGACTTATTAGTGGAATAGCCGCCTGGTTTAAATACCTTCAAGGCGAAAATACTTCTATGTATGTAATTAGACCAGCTCCATACAATTTGTGGCTATTAAATATTCCAATCAATCGATAGATAATAGCTACTATATATTTTAATATAATACTGTAGTAAAAAAATCTGCATTTTAACGATTACGTTTTGTATGTAAATTAAGTGTGAAATGTGTAACAGGACAACTTCAAATCCAAGTAATACAAACCACACATACACTCAAAGGGCCACACTAAGGTTTACCTTGTGCCTTGGATCCCTTAGAACATATACAAAGAATAAACATAATGACCCGAGAACAAACATCTGCTTTTTACATCAATATTTGTACTGACTGGGAATCGAACCTAGGACCCAGCCATCAAGAGAGGCAGCGCCACTACCAGTGATATCAAACCAGCCGTCAATATTTATAACAGATCGCGAAACGTCAGATAATACTTGAATTTTCTTTTAGCACGCAATTGTTTTAGAAATGCAAAACGTCACACAAGCATAATGCCAAATCTGCAAAATGTTAATTAACCCGTTTTAATATGTTAAAAATTTCAACTTGTTAAAATAATCGCGAACATCTTAAACGATATTATTTATCATTTTCTAGCAAGCTTCTGGCATGAAAATCCACGTTTTATCCTTAAAACCTAACTCAGGCCAGATCGTGTCGTATTCAACAGAGTTGAGTCGTTATCGTCAGGCCTCTCGCATCATTAGCCGACACGAGCGAATGCTCACTTTAAAGTCGTTCAGCTATACCTTTTCGTAAATGAGAGGTGTAGAGATATGCTAGTATATGAAATAAAGAATTTATGGTATGTTAACTTATACAGGGCTTTAGGTAAATCTCTTTCAACCTCTCGGGTGCTAAATCAGTCCATGAAACTGAACAACTTTCCCCAAGGAACATAGGTCAAAATAGGAGAAAAAATTTTTATCACCCATACAAAATGCGCTACTTATATGCCGATTGCCGATGAAGTTTTTATGGGAACTCAAAATTTTTTTTTTCGTATTTTGACCTATGTTCTTTGGGGAAAGTTGTTCAGTTTCATGGACTAATTAACCACCCGAGAGATTGAAAGAGATTTACCTAAAGCCCTATATTATAAATTATAACTCTAAAATTTTAAAAAAAATATAACAACCGACATTTAGGGCCTTATAATTATAACAAAAGAAAATTCTTCCTTTTGTATGTATGTATGTATCCTTTATTGTACAATAAATATTCTTACAGGAGCAAAATATGGTACTTAAAGTTAGAATACATTTAAGGTACAAAGGCGGACTTATCCCACTAGGGGATCTCTTACAGTCAACCTAACGAACATTGAGAAGAAATCTTGATGAGTAGGCGTAAAGTACAAAAAGGATTAGAAAATCCTTTTATTTCTGATGCTACGTTATTTAGCAAAAAAAATATCCTTGTGATGATTTTTTTTCTCGTGTACCGGGTTCGATTCCCGGTTCAACAAGGTAATTATTTAAAAATGTATGAATGCAGTTTAAATTGTTTTTAAAATTAAAATAAAGTCTTCTTTCAGTAAAATGTCCCATCTGCAATAATTAAGGTACTTTCCCTCCATGTGGCATAGCCGTGAGACGCCCTGTAATTGTCGCAATAGGTAGTATTATTGCACTTCATACATTTACGTCTACAGAAGAATTTGATTTGTTTGTTTTGAATAGGCTCCGAAACTATTGGACCGATTTGAAAAATTATTTCACCATCTACCTACATTAACCCTGATAACATAGGCTACATAATTTTCCCGAATTCCAACGGAAACTAAGTCCCGGGCGAAAATCTAGTATTTAATAATGAGTTACGGACGCTGTATTATTTCATTTCTATCTGTAGAATCTAGACTGAAATGAAAGACGCCTAGGTATTATAGACGTGGCTCATATTGCCTTAGTTACCTTTTGTGTCGCTAGACATTGTTCTGGTATTAACTAGCGAGCAGTAACAAAAGGAAAAAAGAATTTATTTATAAGAGAGTTCTTTGAAAGAGCTTCGAAGCTCAGTCGTTGGCAAACCTTTAGTTAGTTTTTGTTTTAATTTGAGAAGACTTAAAATGATTTATATTTACAATATTTTTATTTACTTGCAATGTAAGTACAGTCAAGACCAGGTCACGTTTTACACTGCCACTTTAAGCTGAGCTCTGATTTATAATGCGCGCCATACAATACAGGGGCCGGTCCAAAGTCCAAAGTGTTAAGCTTAACGTGCTCTTGAGTGTACTAGCTTTCCGCCCGGGACTTTATTCCTGTGGTAATTTGGGAAAATTATGTAGCCTATGTATTAATCCAGGGTGTCAGTTACCTCCACACCAAATTTTATCAAAATTGATCCAGCCGTTTCAGCGTGAAAGAGTAACACATATCCGTACATTCCTCACAAACTTTCGCATTTATAATATTAGTAGGATGTATGTATGTTTGTTCGTGTCAAATCTTGCACTTAGGTAATTTTAATGCCGCTACCTTCTACTGGTTTTTTGCATACCCGTTTAGTTTAGATGACAGTGCATGTTTATCTAGTGACGTCTTATTCTAAATCTAATATGGCGGCTTAATTATTTTATTTTGTCACTCCCAGGACTTGGGTATCAAATAAAAGGATACAAAAAGAAACACTCAAAGGCCCACACTAAGGTTTTCCCTTGTGTCGTGGGTCCCTTGGAACACACATAAAGACAAACACAAACACCCATGACCCGAGAACAAACATCTTCTTTTTACACAAATGTTTGCCCCGACTGGGGAACGAACCCAGGACCCGCAGATCAAGAGGCAGCGTCACTACCACTCGACCAAACCGGCCGTCATTAAAATAAAAACTTGTAATAAAAATTGTTTTTTTAACAATTAACTAACTCATTAACTGTTTTGTTTTATTTCAGGTACGTATTTTCAACGAAGTTTTCATAACCTTCTCCAATAACAAGGATTACGGAAGATGACTCGAGGTAACATAAACATGTAGGTAATCAATGCCATATCTATAGAAGTAAAGCGGACACCGTGGGAGTATACTTCTATGGTCCTAAGAAATGTCCATGGCCAAAACCAGCTTTGAGTTTTTTTAACCCCCCACACTAAGTAGTTCGTGCTAAACTGAAAAACCTTTCCCCAAGGAACCCATCAAATTCATTAAAAAAATATCGACTTATTCGGAAATGGCCAGAAATAGAACCCGCAATCTTTAGATCAAAAGGTCTACCAACTGAGCAAACAGGCCAGCCGCCTAACTAATTTATAATTATTTTTTTCACCAAATAACGTTATTATGAAACCTTTCTCGTATACATGAACAAAGTAATTTAAATTTCAATAATCACATACATACATACACCGAAATACACGCACTAATAAATACTCTACACGGAAAAGATAAAATCTGTACAACACGATTGAAATACCGGCAACTGGTCAGCATAACCATTAACTATTTTAATTACAGACTACTGACTCTCAACCTCGTTAACCAATCACAGCACTGCAATAACTGTTGAGATAACATATTCGACAGACACAGCAGGCAAATTCTCTAATTTTTTTTGAACTAAATTCAGCCCTGACATACATCGCTTTTAATTTTTAAACGTCTTTACTAATTTAGATTAAATAGAGCTAAAAACTATCTTGATGACGTTGACTTTCAAAAAAAATCACATCGAAATCAGTCCATTCGTTTAGAAGCTACGATGCCACAGACAGAGACACAGATAAAAAGACATACAGATACAGACGTCAAACATTTTAACACTCCTTTTTTTGTCACGGGTCAAAAAGACATTGGACAGCGGCAATAGGTGCTGAGGCTCTAACTCCGTTCCTTTCACATACATGTCCGACCCATTAATCCTTACGCCACAATTGTCATTTATGACTAGGATTATTCAGCAACAAAACTATCAAAAGTATACTATATATTAAACATCTCGAACTTTTCGTCTCCTCGTACATTTATATTCTAACTACCTCCAACAAAAAACCGGCACGATCTTAGCCCGAGTTTATTAACCTGTCTGGTAAGTACCTATATATAATTTCAAAACCTACCTAAGTACCTATCTATGTTATTGTTATAACGATAACAATTGCGAAGGCGATCACTTCGACACGAAGCCGCTGATGACGTAGGTATGTCTGTTTTGAGGGTCAGGAACTACGATTTTAAAGGAGGAGGCATATTATTTTACTCTAGGAAAAAAAACGACAGGAGAGTCTGCTCTACTTTAACTTCAGTCTGATGCTGTGATGGTTTTAATCTTATTACCAGGGGCCCTAATTATAATCCATTGAGACTTTTCTGTCATGGTGTGATACACTTCTGAATCGACACCAAGAAAAATTAGCCATATTTGTTTAGAGAATGTATGTATGTATAAATTTTCATTTCTTTTGAATTTTGACATGCGTCCAAAGGACACATTGCTGAAAAGCAATCAAGATCTTTTTGTGAAACTTCAGTTGAATGCAAATGCAATCTTCTACCTTACATTCAAGGGGTGCCTATGTTTTCCTTGGCAATCAACTCTCATGAGAGTTGAGAGTCAAGTCTCATTGTCCTTGCTAGGGTAGCAGAATACATAATAGTAGGGTCTTAACTTTAACAAGAATAAATGTAACGCTTCGTCGAAATTGTAGCACTTTTTAAAATATTAAAGAGGAAAAGTTCTTTTGAAAAAAATATTATGTTAATTTATTAGTGTAACAAAAGTAAAAGGTACTTATTTACGTATCTATAATTTCTAATTAATCAAATGTCAGTCTTTAGAATGTGTCAAAAATATATAAAATACTGACCAACTGAAAACAAAGGAAAATAACGATTTGTTCGTCATTAGTCAACTTAGCAAAAAGTCAACAATTTTTTTTTCAGTATTCTTCGCATACAGTCCACTTTGCAAATGGTCCACTTAGCAAACGGTCCACTTCTTAAATGGTCTCCTTCTTAAATGGTCTACTTCGCATACGGTCCACATCGCAAACTGTTCACTTCACAAACAAAATAAAAGCAAAGACGAATAAAAGGTTCGAACGACTTAATCTCAGAAACTACTAATGGGATTGCATACGAGAGCCCAATATTATAGGCTATAATAACCGAAGCAAAGCGGGCAGCTAGTAATAAATAAATCATAAGTATGTTTTTCTTTTTAAATCTGGCCAGTATCTACCTCTAAGTATGTGATAGCGAGTAACTCACAAGGAGTTAGGAATACAAATAAAACTGGCCAAGTGCGAGTCGGACTCGCGCACGAAAAGTTCCGTACCATTACCTATAAAACCGGTCTTAGTTGGACTCTATAAAAAACCATCATCTCTATAAAGCGGCAAAAAAATCACGTTTGTTGTATGCCCCCTTAAATATTTATTTTATTCTAGTTTTTAGTATTTGTTGTTATAGGACCAATAGAAATAAATAATCTGTGAAAATTTCAACTGTCTAACTATCACGGTTCATGAGATACAGCCTGGTGACAGACGGACGGACGGACAGCGGAGCCTTAGGAATAGGGTCCCGTTTTGGGAACGGAACCCTAAAAAGAAAGAAAACTATGTACTGTGCAAACCACAAGACCAAATTTTAAATTGTCCGATTGCTAAGTTGACCGATTGCTACGTGAACCGACCGCGAAAGTGACCGATCAAGAAGTTGACCGATCGCGAAGTTGACCGATCATATTTGAGTGGACTTTTTGCTAAGTTGACTAATGACGAACAAATCAAAATAACGTTGTCGATTCTTGCGTCCGCCGTAAACCCCGAGGCCCAAGGTAAGAACCCTGCTTGTAGAATGAGTAATTTGGTTTTAGGAAAAAAAATATATCTCAAAAGATTCTTTTTGTTTCAAAATCTACAGGCTTCAGCACACTCCAAATTATTCTAACAATAAAGTATAATTTGCCTCCTCCGAACCAATAAAACTGCGTACGTTCATACGCTTCGTGTCAGGCAATGTATCAGAGCACATCTGGCCCGTGGCATTGAAGCGGCGTGACGAATGTGATAATATTCAGAGCTCATTGGAGATCACCATTTATTACCTGACGTTACGTATACCTACAACGGTAGAGAAAAGATTTATATTTACTTATAGAGTAAAATACAGACAGACAGACAAATCATTTATTTACCGGTACATGCAGTTCCTAGTAGCTTATTCTAAACAAAATATAGGTATTAAATATTACGATGTATTGAGACACTGAACGATGCCGCAAGTGGACTGCATGTGCCGTAAAACGGATCAGGCTCAGCTTTGTGCCACAGCAAGCTATGGCGCTAATAATACTGCCTGGTCCTCGTGGAGATTGAACGGTTGAGGCCGTAGTGGCGAAACCTATTGAGAAAAAGGTTCCAAGCTGTAGAGTCAACTTGTGCCTGATTATAGTAATATTTCTTTCTTACAGTCAGTTTGAAACAAAAAGGGATAATTTTTGGTGAGACGACAGTGTTATACAGCACCAAGGCACCATCCTTTTAAACACAATAAAAACATCCCAAAATCAGTGAATTATCACGAAAGAAATATCCATAAACCATATAATTATCAATAAGCAAATTCACTAATTATCTTGCTCATTCAGCCATTTCGTGATAAAAAAACGTAAATATATCTATAAATAAATAAGGTTTTCACTTATTCTTTTAATTAATGGCTGCTCTCAGGATCCTTTGTTCAAGTTCGATCACGAGCCAGACTGCCTTATCTTATTAATGATACTTTTAATGAACCTAACGAGCTGAAGCTAAGACGTCTCTATATTTTCTGATATTTTAGTTTTACTAGCACGTTTAAGTTGGTTACAACTCTTACAACAAACGCGGTTTTGTTTTTTATTACCTACCTGTCTACCTTAGGGGGATTAGCGAGAAGTGTGTGGTAGCATACCTCATCCGAGGTAAAAGATAAGATGTTAAATTAGTAAGTAATTACTTAGAATTACTTTCGAATATGTTATACATGGTAGGAAACTACAAGATTTTTTTATCACCATCCTAATTTTTTGTACGTAAACTTTATGAAAATTTAACAGACCCGTATTTTTTTGTTTCTACGTTTCATATAAATATTTCAAGCTAGATCGTCTGAAGCATAAAAATAAATCAAAATTTTTGTATGGAAAAAAAATAACATCGTCCGATTGACTTGAAACTTTGTAAAAATACTCTTCAACACAATTCGTGACACTTGTGTTTCTGCGTTTTACAAAATTCATCCTCTAAGACATTAAAAACGGGTATCAAAATCTGATCATTTTGGAAAAAAAAAAATTTCCCTCCTTATTTACGTTCTATCAACGTTACTGAAACCGTAAGAAAAATTTGGATGTTTTTTTTTTATCAAGAATGGGCTCGCTCTTGACCACAATCTAGCTCAGGGCAAAGATGCGGTCGAGGATGTAGCGAGCTCACCCAGAAGAAGCCTATTCACTCGTACTCTAAAGATATTCGGGTTGTATGAGCTCGGAAATACAGACGCCGGCAGAGAATTCCACTCCTTGGCAGTGCGCAATACAAAAGATGAAGAAAAGCGCTCAGTACGTATCCGAGGTATCTCGACAAGATAAGGGTGATACCCCGCAGTGCGTCTGGACGTCCGATGGAAGAAAGGGGCAGGCGGAATGAGCTCATGCAGCTCCTGAGCACACTCCCCGAAGTACATCTTATAAAAAACACATACAGTGTGTGCTGAGTCAGCGCCAATTTGGTAGATACAATACAGCCAGCGCAGCAATTTGTTTCTGTTTGTATGTATTGTGTTTATCAATAAAGAGTTTATCTATCTATCTATCTATCTATCTATAGGCAAGCTACTTTGCGTAAATTACCCTGTATATAAATAATTCTTTCTACCAGCTTTAAATCGATTTAAAGTCAGTTTACTCTAAGGTCCGTACAGAACGCGACTCAGACTCTCATTAGTACGTACTAGTTTCTTTAAACTTACATGCGAGTACATCTGTTACCTTGGCAGTCAACAAGCCCTTTAAGTTCTCAAGGCGTTTAGACCCTTTAAAGGCTCTAAGTAACATAACATTCATAACTGGCACGAATTATTCACGCTATGTTCTAGGTGCGAAGGGAACTATAATCATATGGTGCTTATACAGGATGTCCAAACATCATATGATTACTATAATTATAATTTTGATAATGATTTAAATGGCATGTTCTCTGAGTTTTTATTTTTATTTAGTACGTCTTTACCTATGAAATTGCCGTTTTTCATACAATATTTTTGGAAACCTGAATTTTTCGCACTAAGTAACGTTTTTGGATTTTTCTCGCGAATACGAATACCAAATTTAACAAAATTTTGTGGGAAGGTTTGAACAGCATAAAGTAAATTGTTATCATACTTAAGTTTATGAAAAATTTCAATTGTAACAAAGGTACAGCAAAAATAAGCAATGAAACGGGCATAAGATGAAAGAGCTATATTTAAGCTTCGTTTTGAGTAAATAAATCCAAAGTAAACATTTATTAATTTTACTTAAAATCTCCGTTATATGACCAAGAATTTAAATAAAGAATCATTTTAGTAACAGCTGTTAAATAAAATAAATTATGAACAAAATAAAGGTTGAGAAAAAATCGGCAATTTCATAGGTAAACACCTATTATTTCTTCGGGAAAATTGTTGAGGCTGTCGAATGGAAGTTACAAGAATTTTTATAGTTTGTACAGAGCGGTAGAACCCTTTTGATCGATGGGTCCTGGGTTCGATTACCAGTAGGAGCAAATGTTTGTGTAAAAACGGGTCATGGTCCATATTACAGAACGCGATTAAGACTCTGATCTATACTTAAGTAGTAATCGTTTTTCTTATTACGATAGTAAGAGAAAAAGACAATCAATACTTAAGTATAGATATATTTGAGTCTCCTTCTGTAATGCAGGCCTTAGTGTGGGCCTTTGAGTGTGTAGCGTAAGGTGTATAACACGAGTGTTTTTTATGTAAATTGCAATACACACTGTATATTATGAACTACTAGCTGTAAAATAACTGTAAGTAAAAAAAATTGTTTATAACCGGAAAAAAATAATGACGTACGAGATAGTGAACTAAAGCGTCAGTAAAATGCAGGAAATAGAAAATGTGCTTTTCTTCTTAAGCTATTTTTTTTTTCTTAAACTACTCATTCACGCTACGCTAGTGATACAGGAAATGTACCGATATGGTTGTTAGAAATACACGGCTTTGCTCTTTCGGGGTAAACAGGAGTAGTTTCTCAAAGGAAATGGTTAGTGGCAAGAGACATTGACTGGTATGATAGTTTAGTTCTAGTCTTTGGAATTTTAATCAGTACACCAAATTTACAAGATCCTTCATCAAATTATTTAAAATATTGATAATCTTAATTACGCCACAAGAACGTATACTTATAATTATAACACAAAAAAAATGTTTGCTCAAAAGCAACTCTGTCTGTTTGTCTGTCCGTTTTAGGAAAACTACTGAACCGATTTTGATGAAATTTGGTACAGAGATAGATTAGAGCCTGGGAAAGGACATAGGCTACATTTTATCCCAC
Source organism: Aproaerema taeniolella (assembly GCA_949987775.1). Classification (NCBI taxonomy): domain Eukaryota; kingdom Metazoa; phylum Arthropoda; class Insecta; order Lepidoptera; family Gelechiidae; genus Aproaerema; species Aproaerema taeniolella. The sequence goes on along the minus strand of OX465258.1, from coordinate 13,918,312 downwards.
AGTTGGGCACGATATAACCTGTAGTCCAAGCGGACGGAGCCGCGGGCGGAAAGCTAGTCGCTTATAATATAACTATAACTTCATCTCGATCACGTCAGATTACAAAAAAAAACTGTATCAAAATCAGTAGATTCGTTTAGATTAGACAGACACACGACATCTACACAGATACACAACCCACCGATTTTTGTGTTGGGGGTTAAAAATAAAACTTCCTAAAAATTACTACTACGTTTCAATTAGAATTGTGTCTCTATGACCACCGATAACTGTTCTATTAATACCTACTTGTAAAATAACAACTACAAGCCCATAAAATAAATTCACCAATTACCCACTTAAGGTAGGTACACACCGTGCGCCATGCATAATTCAAATGTCAAAACTACCAGCAGGGCAATCGCGCTAAAAAAAGTGGGTTGAATCGCAATTGAAACGTAGCTTTGATGCTACCACCTAAGCGAAGCTGATGCTGGGTAAACGAATGGAACGTTTTCGATTGCTTCTTTATAAGGAGACCTTGATTAACGACATTAACCAAACAAAGCAATGTACATAATTCCATTCGTTCAATCAGCATCAGCTTCGCTTAGGTGGTAGCCCCCCAGCTACGTTTCAACAACGATCCAATCCACTTTTTTTAGCGCGATTGCCCTGCTGGTGTACTACTATCGAACCATACGATATTCAACGCATGCGATGTTTAGAATAGGTGACCCTGTGTCGTCGGGTTATTCTCATTGACTCCAAAAAAATAAGTACACGAAGACAAGATATTTTTTTTCGGATGTAGCAAAGAAAATTAATATTTGTAAAATAATTGTAATCTTTTGAAATTCAAATATAGTTTTTACACTGCTAAGGAAAGTACTAACCGAAAGAACTTGCGAGAAACAGCAACTATGCTTTGCAGGTTGATTGACTATGGCAGTGAGGTATAACAAACCTCAGAAAGTTGCTTGTACATATATGATGGTTTTAGGGGCCCTTAACGATGTCGACCTCTAATGGGGAAAAACTGCAAAATTATTGGGATGGTATCATTCGTATTTGGTTCAGGTGTGTTATTTCTTCTTCTTTTTAAATTTAAGAGCTGCATTCTTAATTTTAATCTATTGCCATACACCTTTATCCTCCGCTAGTGATTTAACCTCTCGATACGACACGACCTCAACATACCTACCTCTCTTTTCTAGTGCGTTAATCAAGACATTGCGTATCAATGTATGAATTTATTTTGTTTAGATTTGGTGTCAATGAGAAGAACCCGTATCGTGAAGGGTCTCAATAGTAAACTTATTTCTATGTCTATGGGTCTGAACACGTATTCGGTGGAATGTTGATCACTCGAATCGTGTCTCAAATGTCATTGAAACAAGGCGGAGCGCATAGATTTTCACAAAGTTGTATTTGCAGTCATAATTTTACTGTGTCGAAGTAATTGTCATACGTTACTCATTATTGCAATGATAGATAAAATTTGGTAAAATGAAGAGCAGATAAAATCTATCTTTTGAAATATACTGACTCTTCAATACTCCTCATAAAGGGAAAGGTAGGTTCATGGTGTGTTCTTTCACGTGTGATCTAAGCCTTTGTCATTTTTATTTTACATCTCAAAAATAAAAATGTATATTTCCCCTGACATTCATAGCTAATAATGATACATAACGTTTAAATGGCTTAACCAATTTACGCAAAATATAGCCAAGAACCACTGGTTAACTGGTTTAATTCGTTTAGGAGCTACGATGTCACATACAGACACACTGATATACAAACGTCAAAGTTATACATCCCTCTTTTTTGTCGGGGGTTAAAATAATATCAAATAATCAAATATCTTTATTCGCTGAAATGTGCGTAGGTAAATACAACTGTCAATTCAGCGCGGCAACGCGGCCAGCGTTATGGGAACCTTTGCCCCAGGAATGAAACGGGGTGGCTTATTTTATTAAGTTAGGTTTAATACTAAAATTGTATTATCAATTTGATTATTACCTATATAAATTATTTTGTTCGCACATTCTAGCCTTCACCGGCACGCACATCAGACACAACTCAAACTAATAACATCCCTCTTTTTACGTAGGGGGTTAACAGTGGTTTATCGTAAAAAGTATAAGCTACTTATATTAAAGTACATTTTCATCTATCACCAAAATAATATATTCACCATATTATTATTGTAACTCTCTCTATAACATACGGACAAAACGGACCCAAACTTGTCACCCATCCCATACGTGCGTCGCGTCCAAACCTCCTCTTTGTCGTACTACTGACAGCTACGGAGTAAGGTCCGAGGGCCACCAGACGTTACTTATTTTCTAAGTCACAAAATAAATCGGATAGAGTAGTGCTAGTATATTGGGTGACTAGTAACTATATTAGTGAGGTCAAGAGTTAACCCATCTTATAATAAAAAAAATATATTAGTGAATAACATGGATCGAAATATGTTAAACCAATTTTTTCGTCTCCATACATCTGGGCTAGCGGCAATAGCCCAGTTGGTAATGAGCCAGACTTGTAATCCGAAGGTCGTGAGTTCAAATCCTGTTGGCGGGCCTGTACCACTTAATTCGTCTTTTCGGATCTATGTACGGATTTCTAATTATCACTTGCTCAACGGTGAAGGAAAACATTGTGATGAAACCCGCCCGTCCAAGAAAAAACTTCGAAAGACGAGCGGTCTTACAACCCGCATTGGGCGAGCGTGGTGGACTATGGCCTAAAACCCCTTCGGAGGCCCGTGCCCGGGACGTATATATGGGCTGGTAAAAAAAACCATCTTATTTGCCATCAACTGATTTGCCTTTGTATGGGAAGTCATATTTTTTAAATGAGAGTTTAATATAAGGTACTTGGGAAAAGTTGTCTATTTTCATGGATCGAATCACCCCTAAAGTTCCGCTAACTAATTAAAAGTCACCCCATGTACAGAGGCTAGCTCATCAGGTTACCCATTTTCCTTACAAAACGTTCTTTATTATAACAGTACCAAGTCAACGAATGTAGTAACTATTGCGGCTCTAAGATCGTATGCTTTAATGTAAGCTTGGGCTGATGGCCATTTTACAGCTAAAGGTACCTAAAAATACTCATTTGTTTTAAAGTTTGTGGCCTCGGACCCAAGCAAGCGGCAATGTAAAACTACTCTAAGAAATAAATACATTTTCATTTCAATGTAAAGCATCCTACTAAACTACTACCCTACTTTCTACTAACATACACATCAACACGGTCTAGGGATATTGCACGATTTTTCATACAAAAGAGGTCTGTTTGAGAAGCTACAAAAGCATACTCGAGATACATGGAGCGCTATAATTTTCAGATGAGCAAGTGCTAAACCTGAATTTTCAATTCTAATCATCCAATTTTGTTTTACTTGAAATTTGTGAACACGTGACGAAAATGAAAAAAAAAATGCGTAAATTTGACTATTTTCATACAAAAAGCAGGAAAAAGTGCATTTGCATTTTCGTTTCCGTCAATTTCCACAAATTTCAAGTAAAAGAAAATTTATTGACTAGAATTGAAAAATCAGGTTTAGCACTTGCTTGTCTGAAAATTATAGCCCTCCATGTATCTCGAGTATGCTTTTATAGCTTCTCAAAGATACCTCTTTTGTATGAAAAATCGTGCAATATCCCTAGACCGTGTTGATGTGTGTATCATAAATCCTAATATTTCAAATGCGAATGTTTATGAAGATAGTATAGACATCACAAATATACCACATAGGCTACATAATTTTCCCAAATTCCCACGGGGACGAGATCCCGGACCTAGTAATACTATAAATACTAAAGTTTATTAAGATGCATGGATGTTTGTTAATCCTTTACGCAAAAACTACTAGATGTTTTTTAAAGAAACTTTGTAGAGCTTAAACGTACATAGGCTCTATTATTTTTCCATTACCCTAGAAAAGGAAAGTAAATAAATAAATAAACAATAAGTTTATTTGACACTACAAAGATAACCAGCACATTAAAATATTTTACAAGGTTTGTCCACTGAGCTATATTATTAGGGACAGCAGTCACTTAAAGTAGGTTTAATAAAAACCTGTGCTATAAGTGTCTGCTTTACAACTTGAGTCACAATTTCGACACAGTCCGGGCGAAAAGCTAGTAGTACGTATTAGCATTACTCTATCCCACACATTTTGTAACTTAGAAAATAAGGAACGTCTGGCGGTCTCGGGATCTTAGACTATTAGTGATCAACAGTGTTTGTGGACCCGGTCCTTTGTTCCCAGGAATGCCCGGAATTAGGGATATCTTTATCTCGTCGGGTTGGCAAACTTGGGGAGGCGAAAGGCAAGTATGCCAAGTTTTTCCGAGTCCTTTATTTGATGTGACTATGTTGTTTGAATAGTCATTTCATTGTCTACCATGATCTCATTTATGAAAAGACTAGCATCTTTTGCCCACGAATTTGTTGTTGGGGAAAATTTTGAAAAACTATAATTTAGTTTATAGTTTTATCAAATTCCGATAGCTTCTGTGTGAATAGATATTTTTTACCGATGTATTTTTAACCCCCGACGAAAAAAGAGGGGTGTTATAAGTCTGACGTGTGTATGTATTTGTTGGTGTATCTGTGTGTCTATCTGTGGTATCGTAGCTCCTAAAAAATGGACCATTTCGATACGGTTTTTTTTTATTAGACAGGTGACGTAATCGAGATGGCTCTTAGTTATGTAATAGTACATTGTTACTTAAGGGGTGAAAATGAGTCTTTCACCCGAGGTAAACACTGTGCTTTTCATTACGAATACAAGGAAAATTAAAACATCAATAAGCTGAACCCATTGCATTCACACAAATCTCTGCAATCCAGAAGTATGCACAAAACTTTACAACTCGAAAAAACAAATGGAAGATCGGAATGCCACTTTCCCGCCTATTGTGTTTTTTTCTGTAGCTGGCCAGCTATTCAGCCATTATTTTTCATTTTCATCATTGAAAAAAAAGGTAAATATTTTGCCGAAATCTATGTTATTTTAAAGAAATACCTAAAATAATATTTTTATAAAGTCATTAAAAAATATATTCTTAATGAATACTTCATCATCATCATATCAGCCTATTGCAGTCCACTGCTGAACATAGGCCTCCCCCAAGGTGCGCCACTTTGCACGATCCTCCGCTGTTTTCATCCAGCCACTACCCGCTATCTTCTTTAGGTCATCTGACCATCTGGCTGGGGGGCGTCCTACACTACGTTTGCCAAGACGTGGTCTCCATTCGAGAACCTGTCTACTCCAACGCTCGTCGGTTCTGCGACAGACATGGCCAGCCCACTGCCACTTCAGCTTGCTACACTTTTGGATAATATCCATCACTCCGGTTTTCTGTCGGATGACCTCGTTTCGGATTCTATCCCTTAGCGAGATCCCGAGCATGGAGCGCTCCATTGCTCGCTGAGCGACGTGCAATCGGTGGGCCAACCTCACTGTCATGTTCCACGTTTCGGCTCCGTAGGTCATGGCTGGTAGGACGCATTGATTAAAGACCTTGGTCTTTAGACACTGCGGGAGTGGCGACGAAAAGATATGACGCAGCTTCCCAAATGCTGCCCAGCCAAGCTGCACTCTTCTGGTGATTTCCCGCTCGAAGTTGTCTCTACCTAACTGCAACGCTTGCCCGAGGTATATGTATTCCTGAACAACATCGAGCGTAACACCGTCAACAGAGATCGGCCTGGACACGACATTATCATTGAACATGACCTTGGTCTTGTCCAAGTTCATCCCAAGGCCGACACGCCTCTCTGAACATGACCTTGGTCTTGTCCAAGTTCATCCCAAGGCCGACAGCTCTGAGGTTACTCCCTCTTCGCCGGGAGCCTTCCCATTGCTAAGCTGTCGGAGAGCCGCCGCAATTTCGTCTTCGTCTATATCTGGGAGGTCGTCGGTGAAGTGGCGTGTAAGCATGGCACGTGGATCGTTGGCGTCGGGTGGAGGCTTCGGGTTTCGCGAAGCATATAATTTGCCGTAGAAGTCCTCGATTTCAGCGAGGATCTCCGGTGCTGATGTGACGATTTTGCCGTCCGAGGTCTTTAGCTTTGTCAGATGACTCCTTCCCAGGTTCTTGGAAAAGACTTTTGACCCCCGGTTCTGCTCAATCGCCTCCTGTATGAGGCGAGTATTAGAGCTTCGGAGGTCACGTCTCACCAATTTCCGGATTTTTCTATGGAGTGCCTGGGGATCTGACAAAACATACTCCGGCGTTTCTCGTCGTACTCTCATCAGTTCCAAAGTCTCGCTTGAAAGTTTGAACTTCCGGCTTGCTCGCTTTCCCTTAAAATGCCTGGCTCCCACTTCGCTTATTGTACGTGCCACGCTTTCGAGGTCCCTGTCAATATTGCCTGTGGTTTCGAGTAGGGCAAAACGATTTTTCAGCTCTAGCTGAAAGGCATCTAAGCCTTTCTCGACTTGGAGCAGTGTCGGACGAAGAACAGATCTCATCATTCGGCTTCTTTCCAGCTTAAAATCGATATTTAGGGTGCCTCTAACCATGCGGTGATCACTTCCGGTATTGAACCTGTTGATCACGGAGACATCCCTAAATATGTGCTTTTTATCCGTCAGGATGAAATCGATCTCGTTCTTCGTCTTGCCATCGGGGCTTCGCCACGTCCATTTCCTTTGGGGTTTTTTCTTGTAGAACGAGTTCATACAAAAGAGCCCCTCTGCTTCGAGGAACTTTACTAGCATCTGTCCCCTATGGTTTCTGCATCCATATCCATGTGGCCCAACATGCAAATCGTCTCGCCTTTGTTTCCCTACTTTAGCATTAAAGTCCCCCATGACAACGGTGAATTGGGTCTTGAATACTTAACTTTTGTTATTTCAATTTTACATCGCGCTATAAAAGAGCGGCTGTATAGGATGTCGGAACATGTTTTTTTTTTAATACTTAATTTGACAGCTGTCAGTTGAAAGCGATTCTCCTACTTTCAGAGTATGAGTAATGAAAACATTTTATTTGGTTCTTAGCCAAATAAAGTGTTTACTTACTTACTTACTTACTATGTTTGATCAAAATTGGTTCAGCTTAATCACTTCAACTTTCAAGCAAAGAAATCAGCATCAAAATCGACCCATTTGTTTAAGAGCTACGACGCCACAGACAGACACACAGATATACACATCAAACTTATAACAGCCATATTTCCTTACCGGCGGTTAAAAAAACAAAAGCGACAACCAAATGCAATTACACCCAACACATAGAGTATAGACCTAGAAAAAGTAGAGCTTCCAGTCGCGATATTACAAGAAAGAGAGCAAATAAACAAATAGAACATGTGCCACTGCCTACATAGCGACGCGTACTAGGGAATTAATATGAGCGACGACAGACGCAAAAACTGGCCGCTACGTGTTTTGAGAGATATTACTTTCCTTGTACCTATATGTAGCGGGCAAATTGTAAAATTAGTCTCTTTACAAATCGACGTTTGTACAAAGCCATGTGGTTTTCTATAAGGCCTAAAAATAGACACTACACACTGAAAGGCTCACACACAAAGTTTTCCTTTGTGTCGTGGGTCCCTTGGAACATACACAAAGATAGACACGAACACCAATAGCCCAAGAATAAACATCTGCTTTTTGCAGAAATATTTGTCCAAACTGGGAATCGAACCCAGCTAGGACCCGTCAATCAAGACGCGGTACCACTACCAAATGACCAAACCGGCCGTCAAAAAATAGTAATGCCGTATTAAAAGTTTTCGAGGTGCAGATGGCAAAGGTTTAGTCTACATAATAATATGTCTAAATTCAATCAAAAAAGGTATAGTCAAGAGCAGGTCACGATTTACACTACCAGTTAAGGCTGAGCTCTGATTTACACTGCGCGCCATACAATGCAGGGCCGGTCCAAAGTCCAAAGTGTCAAGCTTGACGTGCTCTTGAGTGTACCTAGTTGTTTAAATGATTATAGTAGGTTGAGGTTGCTCTGGGACAAAATAAATATTTTCTGAAAGGATGGGTTCCCAAACGTTTCCATTTAGTTTCTTTCTGAAAATAGTAAAAATTTTAAAAAAGTCTACACATGTTGGCTACTCTATTCCACATGACTCACTTTGTATATATAGTAAAACTTCCAAATTCTATCAAATCGATAAAATATGTAAATAGCGCCATAAAATAGACAAACTTATTTATAAACATATTTGGTACCAAGGCCATTTAGACATCTAGGTTAAGGTTATTTTATAACCTTGTATAGTGTCAAACACCATGGGTGCTATAAAATATTTGAAAACCTTTAGGAAAGTTGTTTAGATAAAATTACATTCTAAAGCTTAGCTAACTAATTTAAAATGTTCACATTTCCGTACAATTTGAGCGATGAACTGAATACCGTACTAGGAGAAGTCGAAAAGTTCATTTGAGAACATCAAATAGGTGATAAGTACATCATAAAGCCACGAAACAATTTAGCGGGCCTGGTGTGTGGAGTCGCAGTAGGGTAGAAAACATATACTAAGAAGTTATCTACGTCTTCAAGTACCCAAATTCGTTCTAGTTTGAGCCTTATCGCCAGCGCAGCGGCAAGAAACTTGGGAAAAATGTGGGGTGGTGCTATATATGGGGGGGTTGTTCAGCCTTTCGTCATGGAATAAGTCAGTTTCGTCTCTTCATGTAACCTGTGACTGCAGCGCACTGCACTGAATCGGTACCTTGGAGGCCACAACTTACCAACTTACACATCCTACCAAGATATTAAGGATGTGCCCACTAAGGACATAGCCAGATTCGCGGTTGGCATAGGACTCCAGGATGTACTGTAATACAGAAGAGTACTGTTACAATAGATCTGTCAAGGTCGCAGTGACGCGGGGGCCTGTGTACACGCTTGACCCCAACCCTTCGAACTCTTTAAGTCAGTGGTTCCCAAAGTTGACTGGGCGGCGACTCACCAAAATGATAGTCCAAATTTGGCGACCCACCTCGACCTAAAAATTTGTTAAAGGATAAGGTATCTTTACGACCTAACGTTGCAGTAACGTACCTAGTTTAGCGCCATCTATCCGGCGCCTGGGGAAAAATTTTAAAAAAAGAAAAAGAAAATCCACCATTGGCTAGTTGCATTCGCCACCACCGCCCGCGCGCTGCCCCGCCGCGCCGCCGCCACCGTGTAGGCTGAGCTGAGTTACACACGACGTGCGGATGCTGACCGAACCACACGTTTTTTGGTGTAACCACCGCGACCCACCTAAAATCTTCTCGCGACCCACCAGTGGGTCTCGACCCATAGTTTGGGAAATACTGCTTTAAGTAATAATAATGGGGGGTGACTGCAGCCAAAGCACTTAGCGTACTAATTTTAGTTTCATAGGAAGAATAAACCTTAAAGTTTCGTTTACTAATTTGAAGTCACCATATGCATTTGAGGATTCATTTTATTTACAAAAGATAACTTTTTAATTTTTGACCTCCGACAAAAAGAGGGGTCTTATACGTCTGACGTGTGTGTCTGGGGCATCGTAGCTCCTAAACGAAATGATCGACTTCGATGCAGTTTTTTTGTTTGAAAGCTGACGTAATCGAGACGGTTCCTAGCTTATATTTGGTCGTTGGTTGAGCCGTTTATGAGTTATAAGTTATAAGACTTATAAGTTATAAGCGATGAATATAGGGCTTACATAAAATTTAATTTTTACTTGTTGATCAAATACCGGGCTATCTATCACCTGTATCACCTATCACGTGAATATTGTGTAATTTTGTGATAAGGTTTGGATAAGCCATGATTAGATTTGGATTCGAGTCATAAGTGCATAGCTATCAATATCAAATGTTTATAATTTTGTTTCAATAAATCACTTTAAACTCTAAACATGTTAACATTTAAATTATTTATGAAATCGAAAGGTACGCACATTTTTTTTACCAGCCCCTAAACGTCCCCACCGAAGGGCACGGGCCTCCCTTCATAATACGAAGGGGATTTAGGCCATAGTCCACCACGCTGCTGGCCCAATGCGGGTTGGTAGACCGCTCGTCTTTCGAAAATGAATTTTCTTGGACGGACGGGTTTCATCACGATGTTTTCCTTCACTTTTAAGCAAGTGATAATTAGAAATCCGTACATAAATCCGAAAAGACAAATTTAGTGGTACAGGCCCGCACCAGGATTTGAACCTGCGACCTTCCGATTACAAGTCTGGCTCGTTACCAGCTGGGCTATCACCAAGTTTTTTCATTTGTAATTTTAGAGTTCTTCATTATATTTGTTGCTTTAGCACGCGCAAAAGTCTACGCCCAGGCCACTGACTTTAATAAAGTGCGTTCTTTTAGTTCCTTGTCCATATTTTATCCTTTAAATTATACTCAGAAATACAATCATAGCCTCGACATTCCTAGAAACACAATTCAAACCAACCTATTCATAATAAAATAATACAGTTCCCGCCATCCATGTAAAATGAAGCGCGCCAAACAGTGATTTATATTCAAACGTCATAACTGCAGTAAAATGCAACTCTCATTTGAATAACTACAATAGTAATCTTACCATATCTATATCCTAGCACGTTTTAGGGTGCAGTTTATTTATCTATCAATCATTTGAAAGATATATTCTACTTTGCTGGGCGTCTTTCTACTTAATGGCGGTGGTATGACAGTGGTGGCTATCTATGTTAAGGACCTTCTAAATTTCATACACTTGATGACAGCCGCCCTGACTAGCAGTGCCATCGCCAACCGAACGTTATGTTGCAAACTACTTAGCAACAAGGGCGTCGCCAATGCATCTGCCCCCCCCCCTCCCCATAGAGATTAGAAAAATGTAGTCAACTGCAAAGCAACCAAAGTTTTTTTTTAAATCTTTATTAAGGAGCTTCTTCAGAATTGAAGATGTCGCTCCATAAAACATAATCACTAACTTAACCAGACATGTTAGCTTAATATTAATTTAATACGACGGACAACAGTATATGACCCTAACGAGAAACGAATCCGTACCTATTGAGTTCGCTTTGCCAACGCAAAAAGGTAGGACCGGTACATAGCGATGGCCTCATCCGAGACGGGAGAGGCCAGCACCGTGTTACACAAAGCCTCGCGCTACAAGTGTAAAACTTCATGCTCTTCTCTGTACCTACAATTCATATTTTTTCATCCTCCATAATATTAACTTGCCCCCACCTGAGCCTAGGGCTGGCGACGCTCTTGCTTAGCAACTTAACATTCAGTTGGGGGTTGCGCCGCTAGTCAAAGCAGCCGTCATAAAATGTTAATTTCGATAGTTCTCAACTTCGTCTCTTGCATAGATATAACTCTAAAATTATAAATGGTGTATTAAAAATTATAAATGCTCTAAAATTATAAACCGTTTGGTGATCGGTTGAGAATAACACCACCCTATCTCTTTCCGTGGGTGTCGTAAGAGGCGACTAAGGAAACACAAATGAGACCTGCCTCCCAGTAATCCATCCCAGGCAACGACACTTCATTTTTTTCTGGATCTGAGGTGTCGTCCTATGGTCTCATGCGGTGTGGTAGGCTCTGTAAAGGGCCGTCTGGTTCGCGACCACCCTCCTACCGAAGTCCGACGCCAAACAGCTTGCTGTGTTCCGTCGGTGCGTAGGAGTACCAGTGCCTTTATAGGCATTTTCTGGGTTAACTCGCTCCATCGTCGACCTCATCTTTGACCTTATGGTCAAGATTGAGGTCAAGAGTTAACCCATCTTATAATAAAAAATAAAAAAAAATTACCCCCAACATTCGATAAATTTTAACTTTAAAACGACTAATTTAATTATGATCAAATATAGCTAAGAACCATCTCGATGACGTCAGTTTTCAAACAAGAAAACCGCATCGATTGGTCCATTCGTTTAGGAGCTAATATGATGCCACAGACACATATCCGTTTGTCAAACTTATAACACACCTCTTTTATGAAGGAGGTTAATGGACATCGTTGTCATACCACCGCCATTACGACGCCATTGATTAGTGGAATAGACACCCGAGTCTTCATAATTTAATAGTGGTTAGTTAGTGTTAGTGTCTAACTCTATTAACTGGGCCCCGATTCTGTAACTTCAGTTGTGTGTCGATGGAAAGATCGCCATTTTATCCGTTCAGGTGGCGAAATTAAGAACTATCCAAATGTTATAGTAAATTTAATGACGGCTGCTTTGACTGGTGGCGCTACCGCCAACTGAATTTCCAGTTGCTAGGTGGTTTGCAACTTTACGTTCGGTTGGCGGTAGTTGTCAGCAGTATATGAAAATAAAATAGTTCTTAATTTCACCACCTGAATAGATAAAATGGCCTCCATTCCATCGACAAACAACTGAAGTTACAGAATCGGGGCCCTGTTTTCCTGCAGGATTCCACTGATATAGATAAATATAAATACTCTATACTAAACATATTGTGTCTTTGGAATAGTGCTGGGCGACTATTCCATTAAACAATGGCGTCTCAATGGCGGTGGAATGATAATGGTGACCCTTTCATCCGTTCAGGTGACTGAATGAAGAACTATCTAAACCTCATACATTTGATGAATAGCCCTGACTGAATAGCAAAGGACTTAGAACCTTAGAATCACCTAGGCCCTGTTTAATAAACTTTACAAATTGTAATTGTAATTTACAGGCTACAATTCTACAAGTTTCTGTTTAATAAAGATTACAACTTACAATTTCACCACGGTGGAAAATTTACAAAATTGTAATACCTACAATTTTACATATTTCTGTTCAATAAAAGTTTTCTCTTTACAGGTGACAGTTTACAAATTTGTAGGAAAAACTGGTTTATTGAAACTGAAACTGGTTATTTACTGTTATGCACAGTAATTACTACATAGTTTACATATTTTGTAAATTGTAGTATAATACCGACAGGTGGACTCGTTTAGTATCAGAACTTTACAATTTTGTGTTTCAACCTATTAAGTAAATAATTGTATTTGTTATACACAAAATAATGGTTTTAACAACTAGCAGTGGAAGTATTGAGAGTAGTGATGAAGAATATATGAATCTATATTTTCGTAAATTTGAGAAAGAATTGTAATTTTGTTATTGTGCTCCATGACTTTCGTTATGAATCAAACTAATAGAAAAGTACTCACAAACCAAATTCTAAATATTTTAAAGTTTTTGAAATCCACCCTCGTTGATTAAGAATCTTCAACAAAAACCTAAATTTTTTGTAAATTGTAACTTACAACTACAAATTTGTAGATACAATATTTTCATCGATATCTACAGGCATTTTCTACAAGTTTAAACGTTTATTGAACAGCATTTGTAATTGTTACAATTGTAACATTTTTACCTGTAAATTTCTTACATAATTGTAACGTTTATTAAACAGCACTTGTCATACAATTTGACAAATATGTCAGTTATTTACAAAATTGTAGGATTGTAACGTTTATTAAATTGGGCCCTAGTTCCTTTATAAATTCAATGTAAATTCAAAAAAAAATGTAGTAAATTCTTCATCATTTTGAAGCCAAGCTTTCAAGCCATCGGTTCTAGAACCGTTTAATCTTCAACCGTCACGATTTTTTATATAATTGCTCTAATGAATGATTATAGTGCTCGTCTAACCATGAAATCGGCAAAAAACTAACAAACGGTCGTTTTACTAGCAGTTTTTGTTTATTTTTTTTGCATACTTTGTTCCACTGCCCTTGAGTACACCTGAGTGAGGTTCCATTTTTGGTTTTGTTTGTTGTACATGACATATATGAATTTGATGACGTAATAGTATGATGGGTATTACATACCCAGTGCTATAGTGCCTTCTTTAACATTTACTAAGAGTTTTTTTGTGATTTTTTTAATTAATTAATTTTAAATTCCTCTGATAGAGCTGTCGGCATTCGAGTGTTGCTGAAAGATAAAGTGGGATCTGATGCTGTTCAAAAATTGGCTGCGAGTTCAGCACTATCAGTGGATTGACTGTCAACAATCGGTTTTCGTGGACATTTAAATTACGAAAATGGTTACCGTTTGCCGTTGTGATATTTCGTTTATTATAAGGCCATTATAGATGCTAAAAAGTCTTAAAAACCGCCACTTACCGTAACCCGTATATTGACGAATCAAAAATCCCTTCTTGTAGCCAAGTTTTATCAAAATCGGTTCAGCTGTTCGAGACATATTCGAGTTTAGAGTGAAAACTTCGGAGGTTTTTTCTATTTTTTAAGTTGTTCTGTTCGTTAAACTATAAATTATGTTGTGTATGACATCAAAAAATCCCTAATAATGTGACGCACAAATCTATTCATTTACTAAGAATTTAATTTTGAATTGAGTCATGTGTCGCCTTAATTCAAATACATACAAACACAAGACAACAAAACAATGTAGTATTAACATTATTCGTAGAAATTCTCAGTTTTCCATTGTTTCTAGAAATCGAGAGATCTGGCTAGTAGTCCCTTTGCGTCCGCTGTCAGAAAATGTATCTAAATGTAGAATAAACTTAATCATAGGCCTTAGATAACAAGTCTATTGTCTTAGGTAGGTCTTTCAACGTAACAACTTGTTTTACCTTGCCTAAGTACTTGGCGTAGTTCTCTTAAAGTGCTAACGCTGGTATTGTTTGAGTCTTAAGTACTCAGCTACCGTCTTTTGTTTCGAGATATTTTGTTGGAAGCGGGTTAAATTCAAACTAAGAATACGAAATGATTCTTTTTTTTTTCAAATCTGTTTTTTTCTTTTGTTTTTCTATTGAAGTAAGTGGCTAAAGGGTGTTAACGGGCAATTGGCCTAACTCACGTTTTCTTTATCAGCCCATATACATCCCCACCGAAGGGCACGGGTTACTAAGTATATAGGTACTTAAGTAAATTTCCCTGGACATTTTGATGGGTTTATAAAGGAGAAACTCCACAATTATGGAGTTTGCTGACATGAAACATCGAGTCGTATCTTCGTTTTTAAAACTTTTTTATTAATTTAAGTCACAGTCTATTTCATTTGATCACCTAGCGGAGTGCCTCATTAACGTTTTTGTGGAAAATCGAACAATAGTATTTTTTCTATACCTTTATAATTATAACAATGTTTCCATTGTATAATAACTTTGATTAGGTCGACATTGACTGGGCAGTTACTTACTGAAAGAGTCTTAGACCCATATTACAGAAAATTAGTCAAGTCTTGAAATATACTTAAGTATTGATTGTCTCTTTGTGTCACTATCAAAATGACAAATCGACTGCTACTTAAGTATAGATCAGAGTCTGAGTCGCATTTTGTGCTATGAAACTTAGACTCTTGCTAGTCTAGACTAGCAATTTTTTTAATAGAGTGGCTAACTTAATCAAAAATATAATTTTAATATGCATACTTAAACAGACCACGTACTATTGCCTAGAAAGCTTAATTTTTTTTTACGATTTTGGGAAAATCTGTATCCTTTGTGGTATTCTGATGTTTAAGCTATATTTCATGTCAAATAGTATGAGTCGCTTGACAAATGCAATACTCCGATCGTGCATTGAGTATTGCAGCCTCCTTTGGAATGATTCGGCTAAGTACCAGCTAGCCACACTGGATTTGGTGGACCGCAGAGTCAGGAGACTCATCGATGATAGGAAGCTAGTAAACAATGAGCTCCAAACCTTACTCATAGACGAAAAGTGGTTTGCCAATCTGTTTTTATAAAATGTTTACTTCGGGGAGCATTCTCAGAAGCTGCATGAGCTCATTCCGCCTGTCCCATTCTTCTATTGGATGTCCAGACGCACCGCAGGGTACCATCCCTATCTTGTTGGAATCCTGCAGATTCGCACTGAGCGCTTTTCATCATCTTTGATATTGCACACTGCTAGGGAATAGAATTCCCCGCCTACGTCGCATTTCCGAGCTCATATAACCCGAATCTCTTTAAAGTTCCAGAGAATAAGCTTCTTCTGGGTGATTTTGCTACATCCTTAACCGCATCTTTGCCTTTGAGCTAGATTGCAGTCCAAGAGCAAAACAATCCATACTAATATTATAAATGCGAAAGTAACTCTGTCTGTCTGTTTTTCTGTCAGTCTTTATGTCCGCCCTTCACGCCTAAACTACTGAACCGATTTTGATGAAATTTGGAACAGAGAGAGATTAGAGCCTGGGAAAGGACGTAGGCTACATTTTATTCCACAGTTGGGCACGATATAACCTGTAGTCCACGCGGGCGGAGCCGCGGGCGGAAAGCTAGTTATTAATAAAATAAAATAAAAACAACGGGTTGCACTCCGGGAGTGCCGGCAGAAGTGAAAACTTGAACATTAACGTTGTGCATTAATATGGAAATAAAACAAAATACACAAAAAGAGTCCGTTATTGTCTCAGGATTCGAACCCTCGACCTGTTGCTTACAATCTGGCAACTTTTCCACTTGACCAAACTGTCTACTTACAATCCAGTAAAATAGTCTAACGGTATTTGCGCACTATGTGCGAATAATCGTTGACATCTGTCACAGAAATAATTTTACTATAGGGCTGCCATCCGTCCGAGTTTCCACCCATACTTCAAAGTACACAACGCCGCTAAAGAAGTTTTCACTTCAAAAAAGGTGGCAACTCTATCCTACCCATTTTCGATCACGGTCACGTGACATCTGACGATCTGACGCGAGTTCATCGCGAGTTTAACATTTTTTCCCCATACTAAAAGTGCTCAATGCCGCTAAAGAAGTTTTCACTTCAAAAATTGTAGGACAATAAAAGCAACACTAAGAACATAATGTTGTACTGGGTACCAGATATATTCAAACTTGCCATTGTAGTATACTATTACATTATTAGGGTGTCAGAAAAACGTGTGAATATGAGTGATCCATGAGAAACTGCGTGATTTATCATTACTCGTGATATAACTCCGTATTTTGTGTTATGCTTCGTATTTTGCGAAGGATAATGGAAATGGATGGAATATGTTGAAGATGGATTATTTCAAAAAATATTTTTTAAGCGAAAACGTACGTATCTGGAGGCCTACCCTGATAGCCTACGACCGCAATCTCGAAGCGTCGTTATGTCAGTGCATCTCTGTCTATAAATGACAGTGATAGTTGATCGTAGACTTACAGGGCCCCGATTCTGTAACTCCAGTTGTGTGTCGATGGAATGGTCGCCATTTTATCTGTTCAGATGGCGAATTTGAGAACCATCCTTTTATACATCTAAAGACGGCTGCTTTGACTGGTGGCTCCACCGACCGCCAACTGAATTTTCAGTTGCTAGGTAGTTTGCAACTTTATGTTCGGTTGGCTGTGGCGCTGCTGGTTGGGGTGGTTGTCAGCAGTATATGAAAATTAAATATAGTTCTCAATTTCGCCATCTGAACAGATAAAATGGCCACCATTCCATCGACACACAACTGAAGTTACAGAATCAGGGCCCCGAGTAGATGCCTGTTACGACTAAAAGATAAAGAGCGTTTACACGACTACAACTAGCCATATGAGTAAACTTAAGAACAACCCATTGGGCCTTTTTATAATTCGAACGGCACGGCACGGCATGACAGAATTTGTATTACCATTGCCTTCTACGAGTATATTCCCAGCTTCTAGTATCACTAGTGCATAGGAGGCAATGGTAATACAATTTTGCCGTGCCGTTTTCGTATTATAAAAAGGCCCATTAAATACCTAAACCAAGACCAACTGCTCTTCGATTTTTAGCCGTAACCATAGAACTCCAGGGATTTTTCATATTTTTATATAAATCTTTTAATTATTGACTAAGCAGTTTACAGTGTTGGATTGAGCCCTGGCTTCCTAACTAAATTAGTACCTGTATTTTTGGAAACAGTGCTCAAAAAATTTCATTTTTTCTATGCCCTAAAAAAATCTGATCTGATTTACACTTAGGAAGTCCAAAAACCAAGTATCTAAAACGAAGTTATTGAAATACTTTGACACAAGATCATAAACTTAATATTCAATTATTGTATAGTTCAATGAGTTTAAAAGTTGCCTGAAGTGATATTGTTGCGTAAGCCTGCCCTTTGAGTGACAGCGTCTTGTTAAAATCAATTCTTATGATTTCAACAGTGACTGTCAGGTAAAGGTTTCGATTTTAAAAATCAACAGACGGTCAGAATGTTATTTTAAGAAACAGTAAAGATATATTTAAACAACTGCTTAATTTGTGTGGGATAAAGTGATTTCATATACTTATACAGTTTCCTACTATACACTTATGTGGTTTAAAGATTTTTCCGCAAAATTTTCTGCATTGAAATTCGGATATGTTATTTAACGGTGTAAAACATTTGAGTAGGTATAACCCATCCAGCACATTACCTTAACACACAAAAATAAAACAAAGAAAAAACATAACAAAAATAATAATAAACGCTAAACACTCAAAGGACCACACTAAGGTTTTCCCTTGTGTCCTTTTGATCATACACAAAGACATACACGATCACTTATGACCCGAGAACAAACATCTGCTTTTGCCCCGAATGGGGTCATAAAACATATAATATAACTAAAAATAAATAAAAAATAAACGCTACACACTCAAAGGCCCGTCGTGGGTCCCTCGGAACACACATAAATACAAACACAAACACCCATGACCCGAGAACAAACATTTGCTTTTTACACAAATGTTTGCCCCGTCTGAGGATTGAACCCAAGACCCGCCGATCAAGAGGCAGCGTCACTACCACTCGACCAAACCGGTCGTCAATAAATATAAAATCCTTATCCTGACTAATATTATAAACGCGAAAGTTTCTAAGGATGTATGTTATTCATTCTCGCTGAAACGGCTGGATCAATTTTGATGAAATTTGATGTTGAGGTAGCTGACACCCTGGCTTAACACATTTTCCCAAATTCCCATTGGATCGAAGTTCCAGACGGACAGATGGTAAAACACAAAACAAACTGGAGTGACAACCTTCTATCTATTTACGATTAAAACAATGCGTTGTCTAGTAAACCTACCACCTTTTATGTATGTTCTTATTCTTGAAAACCTCAAAGTGGTAACGTCTTTCAAATATGACTTTCGTGTTTCATTGTCTAAACCTAGTTCATTGTTTATACTATTACCTAGTTCACCAGAAAAAAATAAACAATATTTTTTCGTGCCCCCGTTTTATTTAGGTGCATGCCTTTATAGTGTCTAGACACTATTTAGTCACCGTCTGTGACCGCATTAGCTTCCTCTGTTTTAATTTTAATAGATTTCCCTTACTTAAGAATCCGCCGATGTTCTTATTAGGAAGGGATAAGGTTCAAATTGGAAGGTCTTCTAAGTTGACTGCACCAAAATAGAGACAGCTGATATTCATGAATGAATACACATTGATAGTCTTTCATTTGGGTAGGTACTGTGAAGACTCTTCTGGGGGCGAATGAGTAAAAGACTTAGTTCTTCTTCAGGTACACGATTATAATCAAATTCTGCACTTTTGTTACACTTATTTTATTGTTACAACGTCTACTCGGTTATAATAATTCAACAATGCTTATTAAAGTGCTATTTGCACGCCTACGAACGCATACAAGAACTTCTTCCGCGAGCTCACTACAATCAATCCACAATCAATGAATCAATGAATGGCGCAAGACCAGATCTTCAATCATTTCGAATCTTGACATCGAATACCATTTCAAACCTTTTAAATTGATATTTGAATTATCTTCTTCGAAATGACCGAATGAGAAAGAAGTTGCGTTATGCCCGATCCTCCATGAAGGTCTGCATACCACAGTACCTAAATGCATCTTTGCAATATTTCCTGGACGTAAATGGCGGTTGAATGACAATGGTGACCATTTTACTCGTTCAGGTGGTGAAACTGAGAACTATAGAAACCTCATACATTTAATGACAGCCACACCGACCAGCAGCGCCACCGCCAACCGAATGTTAACTTGTGAACTACTTGGCATTTAAAATTCATTTGGCGGTTGCATAAAAGCAGCCATTATCAAATATATGGGATACTCGTAGTTCTCAGTTTCGCCATCTGAACGGCTAAACTGCGACCATGTCATTCAGCCATCATTTTGAGATGCCATTGATTAGTGGAACAGCAAGCAGCAAGGTTTCATTTAATTTAAACTTTTATTTGAGCCATGCTTAATTGTCCTTAAATAAATTATGGGGTGTAAGTAACATTGCATCGCTAGCAAAAATTTTGTCAAGCTATGCCAAACGGATGCATTGGAATTTTTAGTTTTTATCATATCTTAAGCTGTTTTGCTTCGAGACGCTTACGAGTATATTTGGACATAGTGAGCTCTGACCTTTTTTTTGCACTATAGACAAACACACAACACTCCAGATTATCTTTGTTGTAACCTTCTGTTTATTACGTGTATTTGTATCTGTGGTTATTTTGTATGTTGTGTGTAAGTTTTAAAGCTATGAATAAATTCTTTGTCTATCTGCCTGAAGAAATAAGATATCATTTGACTCACACACTGCAGTTATCCAAATACAAGCACAGCTCATAATCATAATCTTCCGAGAAATGATGAAAGTGTCGCCTGACTAATAACTGGAATGTTGCGGATGTGAGACGTATTGTTCATTCATTCATTCATTCGGTTTCTTATTGAATAACGCTGGAAAATTAAATCTTCTTCATATCGTGTAGGTACATTCAAGTGTATGGCGAGCTTGGCTAAGCCTGGTTTCAGAGTTTTCAAATATTTCGTCCATTTATACAAATGCCCCGTTATTTTACAAGATCGTGTCATTTCATGTAGTAATTAACATTTTTTTGGCGCTGCCTTTTAGAAATAGCACGTTCAGAAGACTAAATGGGCCTTGTTATAATTCGAACGGCACAGCATGGCATTTCAAAATTTGAATTACCATTGCCCCCTATGTTCTCAGCTTATAGTATTACTAGCTATTACATAGGAGGCAATGATAATACAATTTTGCCGTGCCGTGCCGAAACTACTGGACCGATTTGAAAAATTCTTTAACCATTAGAATCCTACATTATCCGGGATGGACATATTGTACATGATTTTCCCGAATTCCCACGGGAACGAAGTCCCGCGCGGGAAGCTAGTCGTATTATAAAAAGGCCCAATGTGTAACCATGATGGTAAGATGACAGGTTCCTCCACTGTACAATACAATACAATATACTTTATTTGCACACAGAGACATACAGTACAATTATTTACAGAACATAAAACATAGTGTACAACAAGGCGGCCTTACCTGTAATTACCTGACCTTCCAATTTCGGGTCAAACATCCATCCATCTATCTATACACTCACATCTTTCGGGGTAGGCAGAACGTCACGTAGTTCGAGAACCACTTGACACGCCACATTTGATTAATCTTTCTTCTAAAAGTGAACAAAAATAACACCTCCTATTACAATCCTTTAACAAGGATGTGTCGCTCTTATAATGACCGTTGCAAGGACCTTGATATATTTAACCCTAAACAAAAATTATTTAAAAAATCTGTTTCAAGGATCCTTAACCTCACATAGAATAGTATCTTCTTGCTTTAGTACGTTAAGTAACATTTCATGTTGTTTAAATTTAGTATCTCTAACTTAAAAGCCTATTTGATTAATCAAGCTGTACGTCCACGCCCAAGGTTCACAATTTAGAACTATGACAGACATATGTATGTTTTATTTCTTTATATAATTGTGTACTATTGTGAACGTCTTAATAAATAAATAAATAAATCAATCAATCAGAGGGTTATCAGATGGAGCATGAGTATAATGGTGATAGGTTATACTCACGCGATCTCTTCTCTTTCTTACTGTAGCGTCTAATCTTCGAGAGCAAAACTAGAAGCGCCTCATCTCCGTCTATGAAGAATCAGGAAGACTCTTATTATTTCTCTAAATTACCATTGTCCCGTTTATTATAACACGGGGTATTTATCTATACTGTAACAATGATTTCGCCCTAGACCACACTTGCCACTGCAGTTCTCCACATCTTCTACCACATCTTTGCACTTGAGCAAGAGTGTGGTCTACCCCGTATAAACGGAGGAATGAGGTGAAGTAAACAGCGACGTTTTTAAAAAGACGAATTATACAATATTAAAATGTATAATCTCGATACTTACTGCTATTCAACCGTTATCGTCCAAGATAAGCCGCATCATTACGAAAACTTTTATTTAATTTTACACATACAAACATCTCTTTGGACTTGAATAGTGTTACCTATATTATCTATGTTTTGGATTATACTTTTTGTATTTTACTTATTAGAAAGGAATCTGCTAAATTGCCTACATATTTATTTAGTAAAACTATTTTCGTCAGTTCGTTCATCGACCAAGAATCCAACGTTTTAAATGCAAAATAACTGTTACAATGCAGTGCAGCGGTTCTAATTTCAAACGTAAACAAAACACGATCGCCTGGAACAATACAAAAGGTTTGTGAACCGTTTGAATGTGTAACAATTTGTTAAAGAGTACTTCATGGCTACAAGTTTTGTTAAACCTAACATATTATCAACTTGCTCTAACAAGCTGCAGCTCAAGCATAACGTGAAACAACGCGGTCAAAAGTCAAAAAAGTGTCGAATCGAAATGACAACGCCAAAGGGCAACTAAGCCTTTATGCAATGCCCTCGCGCAATCAAAGAAAAGTGCTAGTTATGTAAATTTTGCTCTTGACTTTACTTAACTAATAATGATTTAAAAGTCTCTTCTTCCTAGCGATTAGTCCCGTTTCTCTTTCGGGGTACGCTTGACCATGATTCAGGATTTAGCAGGTCTCATTACAGTGGAGCGACTCCCATGTGGAGGATTAATAAAACAACAAGAAACATCAATCTTGATTATCACATGACCAGCGCATACGCTAGAATTTGTATCAATCAGAGGTTAACGGACGGTGCCTAGTTCATAGTCAAGGGACGAATATATTGATATTGTCTTTCAAATAAGTAACTAATATTAATGCTATGCTATTTTAAATTACATCTTCTCAGTAAACTGAACGATTTTCTCCAGGGAACCCATATTTTATTTAAGTTGTCATGTTTTCGTTTTCTGTTTGTTGGAGAAAATTGTTTTTAGTTTCAGGAACATGGCAAAATAAATTGTGGTTAGATGAACGATGCCTATCGGTACAAGAAACTATACTTGAAAAATATTAATAATGAGAATTAATTCTCTAGAAATCAATGATTCCATCAGATGTACACACAAAGCCATTATATGTCTAAAGCTCTGACCCAACCAAAACAGGATTTGTTAAAGTAGCTACAATCAAAACCTAAATAAAAGAAGCTAACACCTCTAACATCCCTATTCTGCTAAATCACAGCCATCAAGCGAGCTATTTACTTCAATTTAGAGAGTATAAAGGTCGCTCGCCATATATCAATTACGTTAATTTCGAAGCCGAGAGTTCTGAGTTCTAGTGTATTAATGTGTTCCTTTATTTTTTCCAGGTAAGGATTTCTTGGAGTTTTGGAGATTTTGACAATTGTGTGGTAAAGTATTCTTGTACTCGTTTAGACATTTTTAGTAACGGTTTTTTTTTATCTACCTTCTGCGTTCATAGCCTAGTGGCACTCATGGCTTGTAATCGATCAGTAAGTTTAGGCAACGTTCAGTACAGCAAGTTAAGGAACGTCTTCGAGGTTTAGGTTCTATCACTGGGGCATACTATTTCAAACAAAAGCGGAATTTCGAAATTAATACAAACACACAAACATAAAAAAATACAGACAGTCGAATTGCGAATCTCCTCCGATTTTTAAGTCGGTTAATAATAACTGGTTCGCCTCTAAGCTACACAACGAAAGTGAAACTTCGTGATCAAAATTTACCTGAAATAAACTTATGAAGGTCTTCAAAACCAAATACATAGTACCTGTAAAGGACGAAAAAAGTATTTCTCTATTATTCAACACGTTCCTTCCAACATTTAGTTTGTACGAGACACAAATCCCCAAAACTGGAAGCGTCAGAACAAACAAGTTAAGCAAGATAAGCCTAGAAAGCCAATCGGCTGAGCCTAGAGAAAAATGTAAGGATGTAGCTTACTTTTTAGATTATGGCACAGCCAAGAAGAAAATCTCGTTCCTGCCGCGGAAAAGAGGAAAGGTGCAAACCAAGTTACGATTCAAAAATACTTATTTATCTTTTTTGGTAAACTTAAGCAAAATTCTATTATTACATGTTTCTCTTCTTTTTTTTCTCCCTATCAAAGAGGGTATTCCTAACACGCGGACCGTAGTCAAGCGTGCTAAGATAATTTTACTATTATTACTATTGATGAGAGGAAGCCATCGAGCAAATAGGTTATTTGCTCGATGGAGGAAGGCGGTCAAGTGCGCAGGATATATTAAGGTGCGTAAGCGTTCGCGCAAACGCAAACGCACGCACACTCTCGTCCTCCCCCTTCCCGATTCAGATTATTAAGTAGAAAAAGGTAGACTTCCACCCCCCTAAAATACTGCCCTTATTAATTTGCCACAGGGAGACAGGGATGCCTGTGTTGTGTGGCGGGTTAAACGCTAGCTTCTTTATGGTTGCCAAGCCATACAATATGTAAAGACTTATGCCAACTTCCGAGTGTGTATTGCATAGGTTGACATTTTATACAGTCATACGGTTACCCCTACATTTCCTAAGGGGTATGCAGAGAATCGAGTATTCTATACAGGGTTTTAGGTAAATTTCAACCTCACGGGTCATGAAACTGAACAACTTTCCCCCAATAATAGGTCAAAATACGAAAAAAATAATTTGAGTTCCCATACAAACTTCATCAGCATATAGCGCATTTTTTTTCGTATTTTGACCTATGGTCCTGGGGAAAGTTGTTCTGTTTCATGGACTAATTTAGCACCCGATAGGTTGAAAGAGATTTACCAAAAGCCCTGTATATGTATGTATTTACATGTCATAGATACTCGTTGGTGAACATTACCTCCCATATGAACACTCTGAGGAACGCTCTTATTATTAACTCATTTCGCAGCGTCTATCTCCTAAAATTAAATTACACAAGATTTACACCATCATTAAGTAATTAGCTTACAAATTTTGTTAAATACACTGTCTGTAATAGGAAATTCTTATTACAGCTGCTTCACTTCTTCACCGATCTCGATTCGATGAAGCCGATTCAAGTGAACTTTTTTTCGTTGATTGCTGCGTTTGGCATGCATCTTTGCTAACTTCCAGTGGATCACTATGTTACGGAGCAATGTATGACGAATTCGAGATCAATAGTATTAATCTCGGTTTCACGATAGTAGGGGCCATAGAGACGTGGAGCACGTCTCTGTGGCACGTTTTGGGGTAGTGGTCCAAATGCTCTATCCAACTGTAGGACTATGTGCGTTTAAAAGGGGTCGTGGCCCTAGATTTATTTGGTCTATCTACCCAGGCTTTTTACTAAAAAATAAAATTTAAAAAAAAAGTCTTGAAATTACTTAAAATTATTACAATGCACTCTCTTCTGACTTTTCTCTTTTTGTCAATAATAATATCTTTGACGATAGAGTTTCAGACGTTTAGGTAAACTATTTTTTTATTAGCTTTCCGCCCGCGGCTCCGCCCGTGTGGACTACAGTTATATCGTGCCCAGCTGAGGGATAAAATGTAGCCTCTGCCTTTTCCCAAGGTCAAATCTATCTCTGTATCTACCAAATTTCATCAAAATTGGTTTAGTAGTTTAGCCGTGAAAGCGTAACAGACAGACAGAGTTATTATCGCATTTATAATATTAGTAGGGATAGGAATTTGAGGATACTTTACCTCAATATTTGAGGACAAGAGAAAATCAAATTATTGTTAATTGTTTTACAAAAATTAAATCTGAGTTTCCTTCAAACGCTGATCTAAATAAACATCAATCCCTTAGGAGAGTAACCAAGCATTTGCTTTGTTTCAAAATCAACCAATCAACGTCAAGTACACCATTCACAATAAACAGTCCGAACCTTCAACCTGATCTCCTGTTTCTGTCCTCTTCTGATATCAAAACAAAGAAAAGGACACAACGAGATTTGCAAAACTTATTCGGTGAAGAATCCTTCGAAATTGAGGTGATAGGACGGTAATAGAGGCTATTTTGGTGAAATAGGTGATTCGTTTTGATTGGACGAACCGTTGGAGCTAAGCCCGTGTATCCCTAACAGGCATAAGTCGTCTCGATACCGAGTATCACGCACTTTACATCGGAAATTGAGTTTTATAAGGGGTTTTATACATAAACAATGCAGATAATCAGTTTTTCCCTTGCTCCCGTAACATTTTCGCATTATTTTTTAAACAAACTCTTTGATCTGAATTTTTTTGAACCTACATGAAGGAAATTAGGAAACCTTTAATAAAATGATAGTAACTCTTATCAAACAATCTTGACTTTTCTATACTGCTACAGAATTTTTTTGTATTTGTTATGTACGTTTTTATGAATTTTTTAAAGTAACTCTTACTGTTAGAAACATCAATCAGGCTGTCAAAATTAACTAAAACATCCGTTACATACGCGCCGTATATTTTTTTTCTTAGTTTTATTAAACCACTGTCAAGAAAAAATTACAAATAATTTATTCATTGCTTTAAATTACACTTAAAATTAACAGATTGATGCAATTAATATATATATTGAATTAAATCAGATACAACAGCATTTATATATTTTTTTTGTAAAAATAAACTTTAGTTCGAACAAAGTTTCTCGTAAAGCTGGTTATTATGATGAAAGCCTCCCGTTATCAGCATCACGTGTCAACGTGAAGCCTCCTACCGGCGGAAGCACTGGGCAAAGCTTCCGACCGTCAGGGCTGACATAACTATTTTGTTTAAGTCCACTGCAATTTCTATTTTTGACACGATTTTTTTCAATGCTATTTTCGACATATAATGAAAGCACAAAAAAAAAACACTCTTTTAATATGAATGTTTGAAATGTAAGTGAAAGCCTGACATTCTTTGTATTTTTTGTACTTTTAGTTCTATC
The DNA here is from genome assembly GCA_949987775.1 of Aproaerema taeniolella. Taxonomy (NCBI): domain Eukaryota; kingdom Metazoa; phylum Arthropoda; class Insecta; order Lepidoptera; family Gelechiidae; genus Aproaerema; species Aproaerema taeniolella. The sequence goes on along the minus strand of OX465258.1, from coordinate 13,891,345 downwards.
GGTCATATCGTATGGCCATCTAAATTACAAAAAAAAACGATCCTAATAACGGTGTAAATAACATATTGATTAGGCCTTTTCGGCAAACGGTGACTTTTTTCGTAATTTAAATGTTTTTCTCTAGGAAAGAATCTTTTGTAAAAATCTTTTAAAAATTTACATACAAAAAAAGAAATACCTTGTTCGGTGTAAAATAATAAGTTCGACATTCTAACGGGAACGAAGTTTCGTGAAAGCTAGAATTTTCACTACCAGCCCTATTTTCTTTTTACCCTGAAACACGCTATCACCTTATCGTTATCAGTACCTAGAGGTACTCGTAAGTGTTAAATAAAAGTGAATGTTTAGTTTCACGACACTCTACCCTTTACAAAGAATTTAAAAAGAAAATGTCAATGTCGGAGCAAGGACTTTTTTAATACTGTGACCTTTTACCTTGAATACGTTTTGCTTTTATACGAATCTTTTACTGAGTAAAGTGGTTTTTAATTAGAACTCGAAAACCAATATCATTTTACCAGAAAGATATTCTCAAAAATAGGAATATTTAAACTTTAAGCTCTCTGTAACAATCCTTTAGCTCTTTTTGTTTCTGAACGAGCAAAAAGATGTAAGGTTCTGACAGAATACCAGCGCGGCAGCCTAACTGTGGCACAATGCTGAGTCAGCGCCATTTAAGTGTTCCGAATTAATTGTAATGTTTTACTTGTAATTAATTGTAATGTGGTTCACTTAATAAAGTTCTTTCTTCTTCTTCTTCTTCTTGTTCTTCTTCTTCTTCTAATTTCTGGAAATTTTCAGCACTTGAGCGCTTTCGTAATCAATTCAATTCTAAATAAAATGGCGTTCAGTTTTTGTGATTATAGACTGTGGCAAAGTCGCCAATATCGAGTAAAGAAACACTGTAAGGGTTGTAGTACGTCATAGCTTCGTCCGTTGATCAGCAGGGTGCACCGGTAACAGGCGAGGATGACGATTTTGGAGCACTAAGATGTTATCACCCCACACATCTCGCTTTACCCCGCTTTCTTTATCAGTGTCAGTGGTTTTAAAACTCTGACACCAGAATAAGGTAAGTTGGCTACTCACTTGATTATTTAGGTAACTAGTCATATAGCCCTGTTGGTAATGAGCCAGACTTGTAATCGGAAGGTGGCGGGTTCAAATCCTGTTGTGGGCCTGTACCATTAAAGTACGGTACTGTACGGATTTTGCATTAATTATATCACTTACTCAACGGTGAAGGAAAACGTCGTGATGAAACCTGCACATCTAAGAAAATTCGTTTTTCCAAAAGCGCACGGTCCACCAACCCGCATTATTAGACGTACAATGGGCTGATCAAAAAAAATAGGTATACCTATCTCTTTAAAATAACTTTTTTTCCTCGAGGAAATTAATCACGTCTGAAACAACATCCAAGAAACAAAGTAACCAAACGACAAAAAGTACAGAATGACAAACAAACATCATTTCAGAACCCTTTTCCGAGTTGACAGGAGAAATTCTCATGAAAAATTTATACCTTAATATCGTCCCTTTTGCAAAACAATTTTCCAAAAAAATTCTTATTATAGAGGATGTTCGTAAATTGTAAGGCGGGACGCGTCGTCGAGAGACTTAATAAACTTACATGTATGTAACATGTTACATGTAACTTGCAGACTCGAGTTAATGTCGATATCGAATATTGAGTCACGTTAAGGAATATTGGGCAATTTTGTACTGATTGACACATATTAATACGCTCAGTTGCTACGCCTGGTTTATAAGGAACTGGCTTTTCATTCTTGACTTTGTTTGCTGGAAAAAGTAGCTTAGGTACTTGCTCCAAGGCGGCTATTTACCTGTCAATGGTGGTTGGTAACCATTTTACCCGTTCAGTTGGTATAACTATAAAATTAAAAATGTTGTTTCACCCTCGACATTCGATTGCTTATAACTTTTATAGGGCTGAACCATTTTTTTTCAAATAAAGCTAAGAACCATCTCGATTACGTCAGCTTTCAAAAAGACACACACATACACAAATACACCCCTCTTTTTTTGGCGGGGGTTAAAAATTCAGAACTATCTAAACATTTGACGACAGCCACCACGACCAACAGCGCTGCCGCCAACCTAACGTTAAGGCGACTACAGCACCTAAATTACGATTTTATGATGCGTAGATAAGCATGACGCACTGCATTGAATCAAAGAAAAAAATACTACGGTAATATTCAGGACATAAATTAGGTAAGTAGTTTGCTGAAAACATGATTCAGCACTTTTGGTTCGATAGAAAAAGCTCACAAAGTCACCTCTAAATTCCAATATTGTGTACCTTTTAAGCTGTAAAAACGATAGTAAAATGCACACAGGAACTTGAATTTGCTATTAAAATGTTCGTGATTGAACACTCTCGATAAGTAGTTAACGCATTTTTCGATTTAAGCTTTTACCTTTCCATAAATCTCATTTTTCTAACTTTCGAACATGTTTTTACGCACGCACGCTTTCATAGTCCGTAAACTTCGTGTATCGACACTGTCCACACTGCCGGCCCAGGCCTGTTGAGAGACGGAGATGGCACTATTCCTATGTGTGCTCCCTTTATCGGGTGCTGAAGTCGCCTTAAGTTGTCAATAGGTATAGAAGTATAATACCAAGTAGCTTCTAGATCAGAATGTCTATTCCACTAATCAATGGCGTCTCAATAGCAGTTGAATGTCAATAGTGACCATTTTTAACCCCTGACGCAAAAAGAGGGGTGTTATAAGTTTGACCGCTATGTGTGTGTGTGTGTGTGTGTGTGTGTCTGTGTGTCTGTCTGTGGCACCGTAGCTCTCAAACGGGTGAACCGATTTGGATGCGTTTTTTTTTTATTTACAAGCAGGGTTTTTGGCGATGGTTCTTAGATACGTTTTATCAAAATCGGTTCAGCCGTTTCAAGGTCATCAGCTCTTTTGTTAGCTGCGGTAGGGTTCTTAGACTCTTAATGTGTATTTACTTTACTTTCAAACATACATGTGACCTAAAACTTGAAACACTCATGTATGCTTAATAACTATGCAGGATTATGGAATTCTTGGTCTGATGCTGCAGCCAGGATATCCAGAACACTAGCACACTCTTAAAAAAATAATAGCAGATATGTCGTGTTTGGACTCGTTTTGTTCAGTATTTGATTCTGCATACAATGCAATGGTGGAAACACGGTGAGCTGATGCTGCGGCCAGGATATCCAGAACACTAGCACACTCTTAAAAAAATAATAGCAGATATGTCGTGTTTGGACTCGTTTTGATCAGTATTTGATTCTGCATACAATGCAATGGTGGCAACACCGTGAGCTGATGCTGCGGCTAGGATATCCAGCACACTAGTACACTCTTAATTATTTTGAAAATAAGTTAAAAATTTTGAAATAAAAATTAAATTAAAAATTTAAAAAACCCCCCCGCAAAAAAGTAAAGCGGACATTTAAAAAGTAAAAAATAATACCTTTTGTTGAGCCATCAAATTCATTTCAGAAATACTTATATATATTTTAATTATCGAAATCGATGGATGGCACGATAGGGTTTGCTCATTAAAATGGCGCTATAATGTCGCGTCGGGGTACCGCTTTAGTGAATCAGACCCAATCAAATGAAGGGTCAATCAAATGAAAAGTCTGATTCACTAAAGCGGTACCCCGACGCGACATTATAGCGCCATTTTAATGAGCAAACCCTATCGTGCCATCCATCGATTTCGATAATTAAAATATATATAGGTATTTCTAAAATGAATTTGATGGCTCAACGAAAGGTATTATTTTTTACTTTTTAAATGTCCGCTTTACTTTTTTGCGGGGGGGGGGGTTTTAAATTTTTAATTTTACCCGTTCTGGTGGTGAAATTGAGATCTATTGAAACCTCATACATTTGATGACAGCCACTCCGACCAACAGCACCACCGCCACAGACCTATATCGGATTTACATAATTGTTTTACTTAATTAAGCGCCTTTGAATCGTTTCCGCACGGTCTTGATTTCCCATGACTAAACCTTGCTCGTGACGTCATTGTAGGTACGAGAAATTTGACACGTTAGGTTCTCATACAGTTTGAAGCGCTCTTTTCGTCTATCTCGATATAGGGTCTGTGGCCGCCGCCAACCTAAATAGAAGTATCATACCAAAACAGTAGCTTCTAGATCAGCTACTGGCCCATCCCTACAGCTATCCGCGACAAGCTAAATTATTATCATTACAATATTAGCTTTCGGTTCACTTGCGTCGTGCGTCGCTTAAGGGATTTCACAAAATTCGGGGCCTCTGCGAGAAAAATTACGTGATGTTATGACAGGCGAAATATGGAGCGAGGGGATGTTTACATACACACTGTGGATGTCACGAGGAAAACGGGAGGCTAGTGGAATTTTTTGTAGATTTATTATCTATGGTGACTTCAAATTTGCAGAACTTAGCGGATGATTCTCTCTATAAAACTTTTAAAAAATCCGTAAGGAACCCTTGTGAAATTTTCCTTTCGGCCGCATTATGTAACTGTGTTTTGTAACCAGTTCTAAAAGAAGACATTTTTTTCTTTTCTCGTAACCGGATATAATTCAATTAAAAATGTTTACTTCTCATTGTATGGGGAGAAGACTTTTTTTCAAACGATTTTTGTTATTTGGGGAAACTTTTTGCTAAATTTTTGCTGGTTTAAAGTCCCGGCCCGTGCCCTTCGGTGGAGACATATATGGGCTGACAAAAAATAGTTTAGAGTCACTCGAAATCCTGTTAAGATTAAAATAAATGCAAAAATGTAATGTATGTAATATGTGTAAAGATTACACACTTTACACAGTAATGTAATGTAGACTGATATTTTGCTTCAAGCAGCTCGAGTATGGTGGTGATAGCGCGCGTAATGCGCCGCGGTCCTGATTCAAAATGTCAACATTGACAACGCCAGAGGGCGAGCAAGCCTTTGCGCGGGGCCTTCGCGCAATCAAAGTGAAGTTTCACCGTCAGCCGAGTGCCGATCTTCCGTAGTTCCCATAGGTGTTGTATAAACAGCGGCTGTTCTGCTAATCTATGGCGTTCCAAAAGCGGTGGAATAACGACAGTGACCATTTTATCCGTTCAGGTGGCGAAAATGAGAACTACCGAAATTTTATAATATATTTTTATGACAGGTGTCTTGACTAGCAGCGCCATTGCCAACTAAATGTTAAGTTGCTAGGTAGTTGTTGTTTGCTATGAAATGCTTTTTAATTAGCAGAATAGAATCAGCTAAGCTGATTACTTTAGATTGGAAAGTATTTTTCGTATTTGCACCTGACTCCTTGAAGAACGTCCACAAACTACGTTGATCGTTCCAGTGCCACCCTTTTTGTTTTTGTTTAATCAATAAATAGTTTATTCTCAAACCAATAAACATTAATCAAACGATGTGATTCAATCAGTTTTTATTTCTCAATCACAATTTAATTCACCTCATTGCCAAAACCGTCAACGCACGTCAACAGCGATCAAAATCTCATTACTTCTCGATTGTTTCGCCATAATTTGCATACAATGCTGGCGGCGTAAGGCAAACAGATGTGCCTCTGACTCATACGCTGACATGTAATCGTTCTTCATTTGGACAGACGTGCGAAATGTCTCGGAGTACGGTAATGACAGTATAGGAGTGAGGATTGCTGACATACTTATGACCAAAAAAAAAATTCCTACATCATAAATTCACAGAAAATCATTACCTACGACTAGCAACACGCTGAACACGCTGCTCCCTAAGTCAATTTACCGACTGCGGCACTTCAGGTTACTTATTTGTACTACAAAAGCCGGCGATATGCTCTACCTAAACGGATCGGCAATATAGGTACTCGTAGGTATGCGTCGTCGATATGTGAAAGATTGCATAGGAATTGCAAGGAAATAACTTCTACGACCATCCCCTGAAATCTTCTTAATTTGTCGCCAACTTCACTACAGTGAATATAGTTCTCAAATTAGTTTATAACCAACTTCAGTACACTGTCATATAATTCTCAAACCACTAAATGGCCATTAACTTCGCTCAATGACTGCAGTCAGTTGTTAATGCCCTGAGTACGGTTTAATCTAACCATGTCCTGCGATGCGCTATAAATGAACTGTAGGGACTTAGTAAAAACATTTCAAGGTATTTTTCATTAAAATTTTCTTCGCCATACACCACAATCTTATTGTATAGTTCTTAAAAATCACACGGTGGGTCTAAAACGTTTTACGCGAAGCACGAGCGAAGCGTCTCTGATTCAGTTTGGGCAAAAATGCTTTCGTATGTGCAGATGTCCGACTGTTTACAGGTTGCATTTCTCAACCAATTCTCGTGTTTGAAAGCAAGTTTGATAATTGTATAGCTTTTTTGTCGATTCAATTAAAGGAAGTTCCTTTTTTTGGTTGAAAACGTAAAAAAAAAACATATTTGAGCCATTATGAAACATTTTGATTCACGAGGTCTACAGCTCACAGAACTTCTGGTTTATTTCCTAAATCTTCTCTCACAATATTTTTAATACAAGCTCCTATAATTAGATATAATTCTATCTGGCCAATTCTTATTGTGTGGCAAAGTAGGACGGATGGCATAATGGAACTCCTATGTACTGCGGGAAATGGTGAAAGATCATCTGTCGTTTAGACTAAGGCCTAGAATTAAGAAAAGTACCTTTATTATTGTTTTGCTTTTGTTTACTGCGTAGATATCATTTTCTACTATGGGGTGACTTAAATAAGTTAGCAAAACTTCAAGGGGTGAAACAACACATGAAACTGAGTATCTAAATTCCCAAATAACATTTTCGACTTGCCGTAGTTTCAATAGAAGCTTATCTCAAATTGATCCAGGATCTATTTAAGGGGTTTGCGCATTTTCACAACTACCTCTTTCTTTCCTCCTAAAGGTGTCTCTACCTTAATGTTATTCGAAAATCTAAAAATTTGTGAAAAAATAAAATTCGTAGTCTTAAAAAAAGTATCATAAAAAAAGCGGAAAACGAAAATTTCAAGCACCTAGAGAAAGCAAAGAAAATAATCTTACATAAACAAAAATTTGGTAGGTACCTACATAATTTAAGGGAAGAAAGAAGTTATAATAATTTTGAGGCTGCCATTAAGATTTCCTTTGGGAAAACCTGAAGCAAATGTACTTTGCTCGTTACGATTGGCCCGGACTTTAATTAGGTTTGAGTCTGAGATACCTTGGAGCTAATTAAGAGATTAGTAAGATAATTTTGTCTAGAAAACGTTAAGGAAAGTATTGTTCTGGTTTTGTAAATAAACCTCAAGAAGAGGAATAGGTATTTGTGTTTCTTCTGGCATTTTTCCTACATTTCTAAATTACACTACTCTACTATTACACATATTAAAGTAAGTTTGTGAGTTTGTTTGTTTGCCATAGATTAGGAGGTTTGAAGAGCAGATAAAGCATGCACTGGGCTAACACATAGACTAATTTTCCGAGAGAACGGATTCGCAGTCAGAAAGCTATCTACTAAGATATATGGTGTTTTTAACTTCTCATCTACTAAGATGAGAAGTTAAAAACACTATGCATACTTCCGATTTTCTCTATGGAACATTCCACAATGATCTTCTGGGCTGTTCCGAGATGTTATGAAATGATCTGGAATACTCGGGAATGTTTTGTCATGTTCTAGAAATTTCTTAGAGGGCCAAACTTCCAGCCTTTATGTCCAAAAGTACGCCCTTCATACCAATACAAAAGAACAGTTTTTTTTGGGAACTTGGAGAAAGAAGCAAAACCACTCTACCGCCTAATCAAATTGTCGTCTCTGAGTGTTAATTTAAATACAAATTAACACTCCAAAATAACAATTGTCACGTTAAATTAAATACCAATCTACCCGCTATTTTCTCAACATGGCAAGTGACATTTTCGAGACTTCGAGTGCCCACTTTAAGGGTAGTTATTGCAAGTGCATTGCAAAGACTCATTTACCCCAAATTTCCCATAAAATGGTGGAGAAATGGAAACATGGCAACATTTGGAGGCGTTGTCACGCATTAGATTTCGTTTTCAGGATAAATGGGTTCTCGATGTTGATTAAAAAGTAAATTATCAAAATGTTATATGGAGTTATTGGATCTTTTAATTAGTTAGCAAAACTTAAAGGGGTGATTCTCCCCATGAAACTGAACAACTTTCCCTAAGGAAAATGAAAATTTCTAAAAAGAATTCCGACATAAAATGATTTTTTTTAAAGTTTCTGTTATTATTAGCATCCACAGACTTTATGTGGCTTTGTCTATATTAAGTTTTCTAGTTAATACTTGATTTTTAACTATAATACAATACTTTTCATAGAGGTTTACGATTTATAAATAATTATAATAAATATATGAATACATAATGTATATAATATATATATTTAAACGAGTGACGGTTCTTCGCTGTTGCATTCAGACCTCAAGGCATGTTAAGTTTTTATTTTATTTTATTTCTGCTTAAACTTGAAAGTTGTTCAATTTAGTGGGGTGATTTTATCATCATTAATGTTCGCTAATAATTTAATTAAAGTAATTCAATATAATATAGGTACAGAGGTAGTGTTTGTCTAAGTTAAGTTTTATAGGCGGCCGAAGGGAAATTGTTGACACAATTTCATAAATCATAAGAGTAGTCATAATCATATCGATCATAAGAATAAAAATTATAATTTTTAAATTTGCCAAAAAGCGTATTCACAAGGACCGTTAAAAAAGCGGAAGACACTCCTTTGCTTATATTCTTATATTTATGTTAAAATATTTTTCTTCGTGGAGTGGCCCTATAAAAATATACTCTGCATACACTGCAGAAATATGGGGCCACGGCCAATGAAGTAGAGTCACTGGATGTGGATGAAAGTGTCACTAAAACAGAAAAGACATCTTTTTACAAGTCTTTTTTAACTAACTTTCTACAGGTTATTCGTGCCCAACTGTGGGATACAGGTTATATTGTGCCCAACTGTGGGATAAATGTAGTCTATGTCCTTTCCCAGACTCTAATCTATCTCTGCACCAAATATCATAAAAATCGGTTCAGTAGTTTAGGCGTGAAAGACGGACAGACAAAATTACTTTCGCATTTACAATATTAGTAAGGATATATATTTTTTGGGGTCAAATCTAGCAACTGAATTTTTAATATATCCAATTGAGCATGAAATTTTGCATATCCCTTTAGTTTGGATGACAAAGCATGGTTAGCTAAGCGATGTCATTCTAAATCCAACATGGCGAATCACCCAAGATGGCGGACTATGTAGTTATTCAAACCGCTAAATAGCCTCTGGCGTAGTTTAACAACTAGACAACTACCGGCATCGATGCGATGGTTTAACGTGCTCTTCAAAACACGAAAAAGCTCATGCTTATTTTTCCCGTAAACATGAAACTGCCTCATGAACGTTACTTAACCTCACTGATTGTATGTATGTACGTATGTAAACTCTTTATTGCAAACTCTTATAGACTAATCTTCTTCTTCTTTAGACTATACATAATATTCCACGTTAAAAACGTATGAGTCACCGACTTCAATCCTAACAGTTCGCACAAAGTAGATATCTAGTATTTTTTGTGGACTACAATGCTTATTAGCAGATAACTACAAGCAGAAATGTCATTCATTTATTTAGATGATGTTCTAGTTTGTAGTATTTTTTGTTTTTGTTGTTTTTTTTTTTAAAGCGCTGAATCATTTTTGATAAAATTTATATGGGACCTCTTCAGGAGTATACTCTTTCGAACAAACAAAGAATTATTCAAATCGGTTTATAATTGCCGGAGTAATCGCGTAACAAATATACAAAAAAAAAATACAGTCGAATTGAGAACCTCCTCCTTTTTTGAAGTCGGTTGAAAAGATACATAGATGTGCAAGATGATTGATTCCGAATAGTGAGCGATACTAGGCTACTAAAATGAAACACGACAAAGCGTTAAGGCGACTACAGCACCTAAATTACGATTTTATGCGTAGATAAGCATGACGCACTGCATTAATCGAAGAAAAAAAATACTACGGTAATATTGAGGACATAAACTAGATAAGTAGTTTGCTGAAAACATGATTCAGCACTTTTGGTTCGATAGAAAAAGCTCACGAAGTCACCTCTAAATACCCAATATTGTGTATCTTTTAATCTGTAAAAACGATAGTAAAATGCACACAGGAACTTGAATTTGCTTTCAAAATGTTCGTGATTGAACACTCTCGATAAGTAGTTAACGCATTTTTCGACTTTTCCATAAATCTCATTTTTCTAACTTTCGAACATGTTTTTACGCACGCACGCTTTCATAGTCCGTAAACTTCATGTATCGACACTGTTCGCACTGCCGGCCCAGGCCTGTTGAGAGACGAAGATGGCACTATTCCTATGTGTGCTGCCTTTATCGGGTGCTGTAGTCGCCTTAAGATAAAGCATATCTAGATATTTTAACTCCGAAAAAAACTGGGTTAAGTAAACTAGCGTATCGCGATTCACCTTTGTTTCGCTGCCTCAAAAATTATAAATCCCGAGTTACACCCTGTTTGTTATGGCCGTGGGCTGTTTGTGTTTTCTCACAAAATATTTTTATTGGATGATGAATGGCTTTTATTTTTATTGGGTGAAAAATAAAGAACTGGATTTTAGGCTGTACAATTTATACAGAGCGAAGTGCAGATCAGTAGCTGCATATTAAAAACCTGCGACATATACACACGCACACATATGACATAAAATCTATACATATATATAGCAAAAAAATCACAGATTTCGTGCCTCACACGACTATCGTGCGCATTGGAAATGAATCTACGGAATTAGAAAAAATGTCGTTCTGACTTTTTGACTTTTTTCAAAAGGGATAGGCGACAGGGCAAACCCTTAACCCTGTCGTCTTTGTTTTAGATTCAAATTGTAGCTGACTAAATTGTCCATAGGAACTTTTCTCAAATTTTCGATATCATTCTTCGTTTCCAAAATATCGAGCGCCAAAATCAAAAATTCAAAAACAATTATTTTTTTTTTTTACTATTTCGCCATAACTTTTTCGTTTTTGACTTTCTCGAATAATTCTTTTTGTACCTTACAGCTCTTATGAATACGCGTCTTTTAAGTATTTTTTGTATATTATATCTTCACAACTCTCCGCAATATAAGGGAATCGCCACTTTTTCGTGAAATCAGTGCCTATACCGGAGCGAAAGAAAAGACATTTCCAATGTCAGAAATGTTTCTATATATGTGCGTTATAGACTTTGAAACGATTCAACCGATGTACCCCAAACCAGTTTCATTAGAAAGGCGAAAATTCTTTCAGACCAACAAACAATGCATTCGGCGCATTCCCTAATTCCCACAAGAACGAAGTCCCTTACGGAAGGCTATAGTAAAATATGATAATAAAAAATCGTTTCGTCAGATCCGACAGGCTGAGAAAAAATTAGGAAGAGCTAACGCTATTAGCTAGACAACAACAACAGTGAAGCCTTTATTCCTCCCTTTACACGTTAGAATAAAATTATACTACACGAGTAATAAAATGTATATTTTATAGCGAAAACAATAACAAGAATATTACTAAAATAGCTTCATTTACAAAGGTACCGATATCATATAATAATACAATATATTTTATTTCACAGTCTATAGCAAATAAAGCTTTGCAGTACCGCTCTTATGGTAAAGGAGCAAGGCTGCTATTGTCTTGTGACTGTACTAATAAAAGTAAGAAAAATTCAAAGAAATATGAAGGCGTAAAATTTTATCGTAGCATCGAATGTCTCTTTCTTCTTACAAACGATAGGGTTTGTCCTTGTCTTATTTCCCGAATTGTACCGCGTTGCTTAGAGTTGGTGTAGTCCCGACTTTCAGCTTCGTTGTCTCGAATTTTCTCGATTAAAATTACGCATCAATTTAGAAAAACGTGAAAAATAATACCGAAATAACTATTTGAAACTTTTTAAACCAATTTAAATCACCTGGGTGCATTTAATTTACGAACAGTATACTTTATTCACCCAGGTGATATTGTCAAGTGAATTAAGTAAATTACAGGGAAAATCCTGACACAATGTGTGCGATATGTAGAAGCTGAATGGATAAAAATGACAGATTAATCGCGACCAGCGAGTTTTAGATTTGATATCGAGGCGAATATTGCAAAGCAGATTAAGAAGACGCATTTGTGGCCCAAGGAATAGTAGGTTACAACTTGTTTCAAAAAAAACACAAAAAAAAGATAAATCAAGATTAATTAAAATTTAGCTTATTGTGCAGCTCTATTACAAACTAGGTTTCGCGTGGTGCGCGACCTGCTAAAGCAGGTCGCGAGGCGGTTGTGCCTTTTTTTATAACTTTTAAGAAACTTCTTAATTTTTTTTGGTTTTTCACGGCCGCCATCTTGGATTTCAAAATGGATGTTATTTTCTTGATCAGCACCCCCGAATACCCAAAAAACGACACCCATGACGATATTTTGCAAAAAATTTATGTCCGCCATCTTGGATTTCAAAACGTACGTCATTTTTGGAATTAGCACCCCCGAAAACCTATTAAACGACACCCATGACGGTATTTTCCAAAAAACCCATGTCCGCCATCTTGGATTTCAAAACGGATGTCATTTTCGAAATCAGCACCCCTGAAAACCTATTAAACGACACCCATGTCGGTATGATGGCGGTCGGCTGGTAATATGCTTGGTGACGCTTCGGGCTTCGCCCTACGCGGAGCTCGGCCTTCGGCCTCGCCCTATACGCAGCTCGCCTTGGCCTACGGCCTCGGCTCGCCAGTTCGGCTCGGTCTGCGACCTCGCCTCACCTTAAAAATCTAAACATGTATATTGGCCATCTTTGATTTGGGGGGGGGGACGCTCCGGGCTTCGCCCTACGCGGAGCTCGGCCTTCGGCCTCGCCTCACCTTTAGAATCTACACTTACCGCCATCTAGAATTTGGGGGGGGGAACTCTCCGTGCTTCGCCCTACGTGGAGTTCGGCCTTCGGCCTAACACTATGCGCGGCTCTGTCTTCGACCTCGCCTCACCTTTAGAATCTAAACTTGTATGGCGGCCATCATGGATTTGGGGGGGGGACGCTCCGGGCTACGCCCTACGCGGAGCTCGGCCTTCGGCCTCGCCTTTTACGTAGCTCGCCTCGGCCTACGGCCTCGCCTCGCAACGTGGCGTCGTGGTTCGGCTCGGCCTGCGGCCTCGCCTCACCACTCCTTGTATGGCGGCCATCTTGGAAAATGGTGGAATCGAAAAACTGACCCGATATTCGGAATCCTCGACCCTCAAACCCCCCAGATACCGATTTTCATCCGGATCGGAGCAACTTCATTTTCGGCCGCCATCTTGGATCCGCCATCTTGAAAAAAAAAATTTGACAGCCACCTGCCCCTCACCTTCCTGTGAAACATTTGTTCGAGCACACCCCACTTATGTCAAACGGTTCCGGAGATACAGCAATAATCATTTTGTATGGTGGCCATCTTGTTTTTGCGAAAATCGAAAAAATTACGTCACCGGTAGAATTCGACCAGGGTGTGGGTCGACCTTTGTTCGTGCGCCATCGCTCCATCTGCAACGGTTCGCCCGGGAAGAAGGGTCGCCACCCGATGAGAAGGTGGATCCGAGGATCTCGAGGTTTTCCCGTACCCTCCGCACCACCCTCTCCACACCCCCCATACAAAGTTTTCACCTCCCGCCGCTCCATCTGGGAGAACAATTCTGTCACCCAGTCAGTCAGTCATATGAAACTTTCATTTTGAAATATATCAAATTACTAGAGTTGCGACTATTTGACTTTTAAAATTACATTTTGGAATTATTATTATTTTTTGTTTTTTTTTGAAACACCTTGTATAAACAAATTAACCTTATAGTGTAGACATTTCAATGTTTATTCCACAAATCAGTGGCGTCTCAATGGCGGTTGAATGTCATTGGTCGCCATTTTACCCGTTCATGTGGCGAAATTGAGAACTATCCGAATTTCATACATCTAATGACTGCGGGTACTTTGATTGGTGACGCCACCGCCAACTGAATATTCAAGTGCAACTTTACGTTCGGTTGGTGGTGCCGTTCCTTGGCCCCGATTCTGTAACTTCAGTTGTGTGTCGATGGAATGGTTGCCATTTTATCCGTTCAGGTGGCGAAATTGAGAACTATTTAATTTTCGTATACTTGCTGACAAGCAGGGCCACCGCCAACCGAACGTAAAGTTGCAAACTACCTAGCAACTGAAAATTCAGTTGGCGGTGGCGCCACCAGTCAAAGCAGCCGTCATTAGATGTACGAAATTTGGATAGTTCTCAATTTCTCCACCTACCTGAACGGGTAAAATGGGGACTATTCCACCGACACACAACTGAAGTTACAGAATCGGGGCCTCGGTCGATGTGGCTGTCAGCAAGTAGGTATTTCATATACTTGCTGAAATTAAATAGTTCTAAACTTCACCCCTGAACAGATAAAATGGCATCCATTGTCATTTAAACGCCATTATGACGCCATTGATTAGTGGAATAGCCCGCCTCATGTAATTTAGATCGACGTAAACTCAGAACGTCCCGTATATAATTTTAGTCCCGTATTCAAGCGATTTTTACAAACTTTCTAAGTTTCACAGACAAAGAATTCCCTCCATGCGATGCGAGGACCAATTCAGCTCAATTGACAAAGTTCGGGACATTTATGGGGGTCCCGATTCCATATCGAACAAGGTTTTATTTTATTATATTCCTCTATATTTTATTAGCAGTTTTCATAATTGGATTCTGGCTTCTGTGACGTATTTACATTGTTAAGAATTTAGAAAAGTTTATACCGCTTTATTTAACTGTACAATTAAAAAATTATTACTTATACGTGTCAGCGGGTGACATTTTAACGAGGCGGAAATTTTGTTTATACGTGATAATTTTCCCGATTGATTTTCCTTTTTTTATTTATATAAATCTAGTCTTGACAATTAGGAACACAACAAAAATCATCTAAATTGATCTAGCCGTTTGATACGAAAGTGCATCAGAGTGTAAGAAATCAAGGCAATTGACAATGTTCAGTGCAATAATAAATTCACTAGTGAAATTGTAATATCTTGGGTGTCAGCTTTAACAGGCTCATGAAGACTATTGCAGAGAGGGATGAGTGCACGATTATGCGGCACCTATAATTTTTTTTTTGAATCTGAGGTGTCGTCCTATGTTCTAGGACTGTGGTAGGCTCTGTAAAGGGCCGTCTGGTTCGCGACCACCCTCCTACCGAAGTCTGACGCCAAACAGCTTGCTGTGTTTTCTGGGTTAACTCGGTCCATTGTTGACCTCATCTTTGACCTTTATGGTCAAGATTGAGGTCAAGAGTTAACCCATATTATAATTTAAAAAAAAGTTACTAAGTCTGTGGTAGATATAAGTAGGTACTAACATAGTTGTAATTCTGTACTAACACTCAATAGATCTTTGTTATCTAAATGAATGAATGATTATTTTTCCGACTTATATAAATATCCCTGTGACAGATTGCATTCATGATTGTAGGACGTTGGCTTTGACATTAATTACTTTCTTCTAGGGCCCCAAAACGCTATGTTATTCTCATAAGTTGCAACCTGTGACAGTTTCCAAGCAACTGCATTTACCCAACCATTCCATGTGTAACAAATCAAATGTCACAAGTCTGCGGCGCCCCATGCTGGAGTATTTATACAGTTGCTACGTTGCATTTGTACTGAAATGGGTCAGGAGGACATATGAAATAGTGCGCTCACTCGTTCCGAGAGTAATGCTTTTGCGACACACAGATCTTTTATTGAGTTGATAAATTATAGACAAGAAAATAACCATTTTAATGGAATGGCTAACGGACAATCGTTACTTCGTTTCCTGAAAAAAATTAATGACAAATCTAACCCTATTCACGAAACCTCAGTCTGTACAATAGATAGGACAGTATAACTACCTAAATTTGCGAGTTTGCAAGACAGAGCACGCGTGAATATCACAAGTCTCGATCCGGTAGGTAGGGAGGAAAAGCTAATGTATAGTCCCATGCAGTGTCGTAAAGGGCCGTCTGGTTCGCGACCACCTGGTTCCTATCGAAGTCCGATACCAAAAAGCTTGCTGTGTTCCGTCGGTGCATGGGAGTTCCAGTGCTTTAATTGACATTTTCTGGGTTAGCTCGCTCCATCGTCGACCTTATCTATGACCTTGGTCAAGATTGAGGTCAAGAGTTAACCCATTTCATGATAAAAATAATAAAAAAGATTGGAGCCAGGCGTTGATGAGTCAGTGAAACGACTGCTTGTCTTTTTGACTGATTAGGCAACCTCATGTTCAAAAGCGTAGCCTGAGAAAGGAGCTACGTTGTCACAGGCAGACACATCGATACACAGATACACATACCAAGCTTATAACACCCCATCTTTTTTGTCGAGGGTTAAAAAACTAAAAAATCCATACAATTTCTGTCCACATTTCGATACAGGAAATCTGTTTCCACATTCTATTTCTTTATAGCCTCGTGCACCCGCGCCCCAGATTTATTGAGGGGAATCCCGTTAGAAAACAGCATGAAAGATAAGGAAAAATGTGGAATACGATTCTAAATCGCAATGGATGAGAAATTTTATGTACGTGCCTTGCATTTTGCTGGAGTATGCGATTTTGAATATTGAAGTTGATTCACGCGATGGAAATTGCAGCTTGAAAAAGTTACAGGCCGATCGTGGGTCTTTTTTATAATACGAAAACGGCACGGCAAAATTGTATTACCATTGCTTCCTATGCACTAGTGATAATAGAAGCTGGGAACATAGAAGGCAGTGGTAATACAAATTCTGTCATGCCGTGCCGTGCCGTGCCGTTCAAATTATAACAAGGCCCAAATCAATGGTGTCTCGATTGCGGTGGAATGACGTGTAGGGCTTTTTAACCCCCGACGAAAAAGAGTGGAGTTATAAGTTTGACATGTAAACCTACGCATGTAATAACTGGACACGTTACATGTCTGTGGCATCGTAGCACCTAAACGAATATGCCGATTTTGATGCAAGATTTTTGGTTTGAAAGCTGACATGATCAGGATGATTTTTTTGCTGTACCTATACCGTTTGAAAGTTATATGAGGTGATGCAATTTTGTTTTGGTTCGAGGGTCGAAAGCTTGGTGGACTGTATCACAGGTTAACCGCCTATCACGGCCACCTTCTCTCACCAATACTGAGTTAATGTCTGTTCACATATAGGTACATGCCTTGTAACATTTGATTGATGAGAGGAATAAAAATCTTTATTTATTATTATTTTAATTTTAGAGTTATTATCCGTTCAAGTGATGAAATTCAGAACTAACCTTTCACCATCTGAACGCATATAAAATGGTTACCTTCATTATTCCACCCCTTTGAGACGCCATTGATTTGCAGAATAGCCGGGTGTTAATATGCCATTTTCTACATTTGGCGTGAGAGTTAGTGAAAAATATTAACGCCCCAACTGCATCTTGTTTCGGACTTACGTACGGTTATAAGACAGTCAAAGAACATACACACAACATAACCACAAGTACAAATAAAGGAAACAAACAAAAGGTTACAAAGTTATACTAGAGTGTTGAGTGTGTGTGTGTCTGTCAGAGTGCAACAAAAACCCCATAGCTCAGTATAAGTTTTGTATAAAGCACAAAATACTGGTATTCTGCTGTAACCTAATTAGCATCAGTCACGAGTGCCCAGTAGTGAAGACGTATAACTCCCAACATTTACCGCTTATAATTTTGGTCAAATTTAGCTAAGAACCATCTCGACTACGTTAGCTTTAAAAAAAAAGATATACGTTAGGAACTACAACACCACAGATAGACACACATATACAATACACACTTCAAACTTACAACACCCTTCTTTTTTGTCGGGGGTTAAAATACTGTGTGTCTGGATGTAGCATCGAAGCTCCCAAACGAATGTACCGATTTCGATGTTGTTTTTTTTATGCTGCCGTAATCTAGATGGTTTTATCTAATCTAAATATATAAAAGGAGAAACTGACTGACTGACTGACTGACTGATATATCAACGCACAGCCTAAAAGGCTAAACGTAGGCACTTAAAATTTGGAAGGGACATAGCTTAGGTACCGTAGAGGTGCACTAAGAAAGGAATTCCCGAAATTCCCACGGGGACAGGAATTAGCGGGAAAATCCTTTTGTATGAAAAATCTAAAACGTTTAAGTTAGACACTTGAAATTTGGCATGCAGATACCTTAGTAAACTTAAAGCTTAGTTGCAACAGGATATTGCAAAATTCCCACGGGAACGGGAGTTAACGGGAAAAAACTTTTGTATGTAAAAATCTAAATTAACACGCAAACGAAGTTGCGGGCATCGGCTAGTGTTTTTATATATCAAAACTGGTTCAGCCCTTTAAGAGTTATAAGCGATGAGTGTCGGGGTTATTCATTTTGTAAAATTTTAGAATTATTCTATCCATTTACAACGACATTTTTATAGGTTTGTTACAGTTACGCTATAATATGGTTACAACACAAGTTTAATAATGTTACCCCTCCTTCCGCTAACATGGTGTTGTGTTTGATCATGATTTATTGTATTTTTACGACCATGCACTCGTGTTGAAACTAAGGGACTGTTTAAAAACACTTTGAAGATCTATTGAATGTTATTTTTTCCTAACAATTTATTAGAGCACTTTTACTAGGTCGCGGAGTCTCACTTTGAAATAACATAGACATATAGACATATACTTTATTGCATTCCATAGATGGCACAAAAACATTACAATAACATACAAGGACAGAAAACAAAAATGTACAAAAAGGCGTTCTTATTGCTAAGGTATCAATCTCCTCCAGGCAACCTTTGGGTAGGAAAATAATGAAAAAAATATAAAGCAGAGCGGGTATAAATAACCATTTAAAACACGTTACAAGTTGTCTACTTTGAGTACACTCCATAGAAGCCACACCTTAAAAGGCAAGGATCCCATTGGACAAACTGTTACCAGCCCATACACGTCCCCACCGAGGGACACGGACCTCCCTTCGAAACACGAAAGGGATTTAGGCCATAGTCCACCACGCTGGTCCAATGCGGGTTGGTGGACCGCTCGTCTTTCGAAAATGAATTTTCTTGGATGGGCGGGTTTCATCACGATGTTTTCCTTCACCGTTGAGCAAGTGATAATTAGAAATCCGTACATAAATCCTAAAAGACGAATTTAGTGGTACAGGCCCGCATCAGGATTTGAACCCACGACCTTTGGATTACAAGTCTGGCTCATTACCAACTGGGCTATCACCGCTTACGATAGCCCAGTTATAGGTAGGTGAGTTTATTGGACAAACTCACCTACCTATAACTCGACGATAACAAACTCCTGCTTTTTCTACAAATGGTATACGAGTACAACCGAAGCTAGGTCCATCGGTTAATTAGGAGCAACATCACTACCCCTTGATCAAACCGCTTGCAATTTAGAAAATATATTTTTTATGAGTGGTAATCAGGGCTCGAAATGGACCGGAACGCACCGGAACGCCGGGCACTTGACTACTTTTATTTATTTTAAGTAGAAACATCCTAAATCCTTACTAATATCATAAATTGGAAAGTAAATCTATCTGTCTGTATTTCTGTCCGTCTTTCACGCCTAAACTTCTGAACCGATTTTGATGAAATTTGGTACAGAGATAGATTAGACCTATGGAAAGGACAAAGGCTACATTTTAACCCACAGCTGGGCACGATATAACCTGTAGACCACGCGGGCGGAGCCGCGGGCGGAAAGCTAGTGTTCTATAAAATAAACCTATTTTGAATTCTGACTTTTACTTGAAAAATGGTTTGTAAGATTTGCCCCATACTAACAAAGCAAGATTTAAAGGGAAATATTGCAAGATTTGAAGGAAAATCCGGTTCATAAGTCCAATTCGACCACTGGTTGTACTAACATATTAACTAGCATTGCTTATGAAAACCAGACGACTAAGCAAAATGCCTGAAAAAGTGAAAATAAAAGCAAAGTAACAATAACACTGTAGCAGATCGAATACTTGAGCAGATAACTGGGAACAATTTCCGCTCAGCAGTTAATTCGCGCGATTCGCTCGGCGCGTTAAAAATGAAAGCCATTGGAATCTCTTCAATAGGGGTGGGATTCGTGGTACTTTTTCTGTACCGAGATTTTATAACTTTTTTTTCTAATAAGACAGGAAACCTCTTGACCTCAATGCTGACCAAGGTCATAGATGAGGTCAACGATGAAACGAGTTAACCCAGAAAAAACGTATTAAGGCACTGATACTACATGGAACACAACAAGCGGTTTGGCGTTGCATTTCAGTAGGAGGGTGGTCGCGATCCAGACGGCCCTTTACAAAGCCTTCCACATCTGTACTTTTTTACTCAGTACTAAATACGCAGTTCTAGTACTAAAGCTTTCCGCCCGCGACTTCGTTTATAACCTAAGTCACTCCCGCTCTCTAACTATCCTCAAATAAAAAAGCAGGTGGATCCTTTGCTTAATTTCTACTATAATATTATAAAGATTTCTTTTCAATTTCTACACTAATATTATATTTGTATTTTTTAACGAATAATCTCAAAAACTGCTGATATCAAAAATTATTTCACCATTAGAATGCTTTCATTATCCCTGAATAACATAGGCTACATAGTTTTCCCAAATTCCCAAAGGAATGAGGTCCCTGGCGAAAAGCTAGTATTAAACTGTCCTACGTGGTGGCACATGGTGTTGCCAACAATAAAAATTCCGGTATTTACCGTTATTCTGGTACGGTTTGAAATCCCTAGCTTTGAGAAAGGATTTTAAAAATGGAAAGGAATCGGAAAGGGAATGGAATTTATAAGAGAACCGTTGCACGCACACATTCATCTTTTGAATATTAAACACCTCACATTATTTTTCTTTGGAACAGCAGAAAGCACCTTAGGGATCAATCGACTATTTCTTTTTTTTATTAAAACTTAATTAGTTGCGAGGAACTCCAATGCATAAAGCATCATTTTTAATAGAGCAGTTTTGAGGTTTAAAATTCTAAGGTCTCTTTAGGTTTCTTTTCTTAAGGTGTAGGTATAGTCTAGTGTGTGGCGAACTTGACTTACCCTGCAGGGCAATCGCGCTAAAAAATCGCATCGCAATTGAAACGTATCTGGGGGGCTACCACCTAAGCGAAGCTTATGCTGATTGAACGAATGGAATGATGTACATTGCTGTGTTTGGTTCATGTCGTTAATCATAATGTCTCATTATAAAGAAGCAATCGACAACGTTCAATTCATTTACCCAGCATCAGCTTCGCTTAGGTGGTAGCCCCCCAGCTACGTTTCAATTGCGATTTAATTCACTTTTTTTAGCTCAATTGCCCTGCTATCAGAGTTTTCAATTGTCGAATGGCCTCTGACTTTCGCTAGCTATTTTAACCACACCATATTTTTACTCTAACACAACAATGGCCTTTTTTTTCTTTGTATATCCCTTTATTTAAAAAAAAAAATTAATTACTGAGTGACCATGACAGCTACATAGTACCCTAAACTTAACTATAACACAAAAAAAACTTTTGTAATGAACAAAATTCCATCTCACGGAATTATCTCACTAAGCCTGGAAATTCTACAAAAGTACCAACATTTTCCCGTCGGAATTCCGTAGTTTAACCCGCAAAATGCATCCTGGCACATATGAGCACTCCCGGGTCACCGAGACCCAAAATACAGTGTGTAAGGGACAGCTTAGCAAAAACTTAAATGGTGGAATCAACCCGTTATCGTGATCGGCTACAAGTAATATTTTTTTTCCGGAAACGTCTTAACTTGTTTATGAGTGTTTGTTATTTACCTACTAAAGTACCGCGAAACCGCGCCAAGCGCGCCGGTCCCCCCGCGCCGCACCGCTTTCAGAATACGATGTACACACGGCAGCATATCAGGCTATACATGTTGTCCTTGATGTCACCCTTATCTCACCCGTAATAGCGTCGGCTTTCGTAAAGCAAATGGGTAGCCTTATGTGCTGTTGTCTGTACATTGCAGGTTTTCGTGTTTTACGCTGTTATCATCGTTTTTTGTTGGAAAATGGAGTGTATTATCATAAATAATTTAATTTCAAACCATAAAATACTAAAAAAATTGAAAAAAAAAATCCTGAGGAAAATCCCGCTGGAAAATCATTTGGAATGATAGTCTGAATTCAGGGTTTCCGTTTTAGCTAAGTTGTCCCTTACACGCTGTATAAACAAAACTTTTTAAACCTGCCTTCATTACGGTTAATTTGGCTTTAATAACGCGCCTGTCTCGTAAATTCAGTCCGACCCTGTGTAATTACAGGCTCGGATTAAGGATAATGGCTCGCGTAGTTTAGAATTTTTAAGTTGCTTAAGAAAATTTGTAGAGGTTGGGTGATTAAATTTTAGTAGCGACAAATTGGAAGTGAGTGAGTATAGAGCAGGGGTGGCCAACTTGATTATACCCAAGATCTCCTGTTTACTAACGAAACCCTGTGCGATCCACCAATGACATACTTCTTGAAATCCTTAATGAAACAGCATAGTTCAGTACATAATCATGTAGTATTTTTTATTATATTAAGAGAAAAAACTTAAATGTGAAATGTTTTATGCCAAGTGGTGATCGGTTGAGAATAACACCACCCCATCTCTTTCCGTGGGTGTCGTAAGAGGCTATTAAGGAAACACAAATGAGACCTGCCTCCTAGTAATCCATCCCAGGCAACGACACTTCATTTTTTTCTGAATCTGAGGTGTCGTCCTATGGTCTCATGCGGTGTGGTAGGCTCTGTAATGGGCCGCCTGGTTCGTGACCACCCTCTTACCGAAGCCCGATGCCAAACAGCTTGCTGTGTTCCGTCGGTGCGTGGGAGTACCAGTGCCTTTATAGGCATTTTCTGGGTTAACTCGCTCCATCGTCGATCTCATCTTTGACCTTTATGGTCAAGATTGAGGTCAAGAGTTAACCATCTTATAATTAATGTTTTTTTATTTTTTTGCCTTGCCACGATCGACTGGACTAACAGTCGCGATCGACCAGTTGGCCACCCCTGGTATAGACGCTTTAGTGAAGCTTGTGTTTATAAAAATGAATTGTTTTACTCACAACATATTGGGCCTTTTTATAATTTGAACGGTATGTCAAAATTGTTATACCTCCTATGTTCCCATTCCCAGCTTCTAGCATCACTGGGGATATTCATACCATAGCTCCGGTATATGCAATTTTGCCGTGCCGTTCGAACTATAAAAAGGCCTACAGGTGAGTTTAAAATTAGTTAACGAAAAGTAAGGATGTAAGTCAGCCTACGAAACTAAATAACTTTCCCCAAAAAATATAGGTTGAAATATCAAGTATAACTTTTGCCTCTCTATGTAACTGTGTGATCAACGGGTCCCGTACATAGTTTCGAATGACGTTCCAACTGAATTGCCTTTGTATGGAGAGTCAAATATTCAATTTAGAATTTCGTATAACTTCCTTGGGAACGTTGTTTAGTTTCATATTCAATTTAAAGTTCTCCATAAACGAATTTTGTGTTTTTAAGAATTAAATTTAAGCGGTTTTTTTTTCCACAGCCCATATACGTTCCTACCGAGGTGCACGGGCCACCCTTCGAAACACGAAGGGGATTTAGGCCACAGTCCACCACGCTGGCCCAATGCGGGTTGGTGGACCGCTCGTCTTTCGAAAATGGATTTTCTTGGATGGGCGATGTTTTCCGTTGAGCAAGTGATAATTAGAAATCCGTACATAAATCCGAAAAGACGAATTTAGCGGTACAGGCCCGCACCAGGCTTTGAACCCACGACCTTCGGATTACAAGTCTGACTCATTAACAGCTGGGCTATCACCGCTTTAGGCGTTAAATATTTTTAAATAATGAAAATATTACAAAAAAAATTGATTACGTTAATTTTGTCATAGTAATTTCGTGAGTTGGAGTTAAATTAATTAAGAAAAAGTCCATCCGTGTTTTGCAAATTTTTTAAAGTAATTTACAGTCGCCTAAATCCCTTTCGTGTTTCGAACGGAGACCCGTGCCCCCCGGTGGGGTGTATATGTGGTAAAAGAAATAAATTAATTATTACAAAAACCCTACAAAATTCTAAGTACTACCCCACTCAGCACATTGCACCATCTGTCATAGAAATACTTTTTAATATAAGAGTATTTTTCTTAATTTATTTAATGGTAACACCGCCATAACCGTTACGGTGCCGAGGGCTACAGCGCGGACAAACACCATATTTTACCTCCCGGCCTAATCTCGGCCCATGGCATTGTCAGTGTTAACGTTTTTTTTCGTTAAAAATAGTCAAGCGACGGTGTTTTTTTCCTTTTGTAGAAATTTCTTTTGTTAAAATCCATTTTCTCTAGTAAGTTTACATTGGTTATGAAAAATCCTTACCTACTAATAATATAAACATGAAAGTTTGTATGTATGGATGAAAATTTTTTACTCTTTCACGCTCAAACGGCAGGACCAATTTTGATAAAATTTGGTATAGAATTACCTAGCTTTCAGCTTTGGATTAACACATGGGCTACATAATTTTCCCTATTCCCATGGGAACGAAATCCCGGGCGGAAAACTAGTATACAGGGCTTTAGGTAAATCTCTTTCAACCTCTCGAGCGGTTAATCAGTCCATGAAACTGAACAACTTTCCCAAGGAACCTAGGTCAAAATACGAAAAAAAAATTTTGAGTTTCCATACAAACTTCATCAGCATATAGCGCATTTGGTATGGGAGATCAAAAAAAATTTTTCGTATTTTGACATAATATGTTCCTTGGGAAAGTTGTTCAGTTTTATGGACTGATTTAGCACCCGAGAAGTTGAAAGCGATTTACCTAAAGCCCTGTATATTTGAATTACTGTTACTTCTAGCTGACATATGATAGATCGCGCTTGTGAATAATAATTGTCCAAAAATATTTATTTCTAATTCTATGTATGTACTGTACATGTAAATCCTTTATTGTACAATAAATATGGTACTTACAGTCAAAATAAATTTAAGGTACAAAGGTGGACTTATTCCACTAGGGGATCTCTTCCAGTCAACCTAACGAACAGTGAGAAGAAATCTTGATGAGTAGGCGTGATTCGATTTGCACATACTAAATTAAATAAACAAATGAGAAAATATGCAGAATCGATATTTTATTGCTTAATTTATATAGATTGTTATTTAATGACCTGGAGTCAGTTTAACGTAGTAAACTATTATTATGAAATTAAACTATTTTTTTCGGTTTAGTGAATGAATGAATGAATCGTTTATTTCTGCACACACAAAGCTTACATTATTATATTAAATCAATCAATTTCAGAATTAAAAATTAAAATTACAAATTATAAATTATAAATAAGAAAACAAGAACAATCATTAAATTATAATAAATAATTTTAAAAAATTAGGCTAACATAAATAAAGAAAACATGGAGAAATGTGCTGCAGAAATATGCCGTATCAGTGACAATTTTGCCGCTGGACGCGACAAAGCACTGATTTTCAGCTATCACCTGCGAGGTGATTCACATGCCATGACATCCAAAAAATTTTGAATCTAGAAAAAACAAGTCTAGCGGAGGAATTCAGCGACACCCATTTTGGATTTTTTTTAATCCCGCAAGTAAAAATGTAAGCAAATGAGGCCATAGAAACAAAGCGATGTGTGTAGACAGTAGACATGCACTTTGTATCGGCGGCGGCATATTAGCACTAATGGGCTTACCGTGCCGAGGCCCTTCCTTCCGTCTGACCGCGATGACGCGTTAGGGGTTAACATCCTTGAAGGGATGTGATATGTTGAGCTATAAAATTTGATTTGGTTTTTTAATTACAAAAGGAACATTCGAGTAACAAATTCCAAGAAATTATTTTATTTATTTATTTTATTATAAGATGGGTTAACTCTTGACCTCAATCTTGACCATAAGGTCAAAGATGAGGTCGATGATGGAGCGAGTTAACCCAGAAAATGCCTATAAAGGCACTGGTACTCCCACGCACAGACGGAACACAGCAAGCTGTTTGGCGTCGGACTTCGGTAAGAGGGTGGTCGCGAACCAGACGGCCCTTTACAGAGCCTCGCTTCGCTCGCTCGGCTCGGCTCGGGTCGCAGTTCTAACCTATCCTAACCCAACCAACACTTAATGGGTTGTTCGGGTTAAGCTACTAACGAACCTACTTGTCGCAGTTCCGTCTATCACAATCGAAAAAAGAAGCCGAATTACTCATGAACAGAAAAAATCAAACATTTTATACATTTCCGATTGTTATTGAGGAAATGGAAATGTTTCCGTTTGAATTTGGAAAAATTGTGTAGCTTATGTGTTAATCCAGGGTGTCAGCTACCTCCACACCAAATTTTATCAAAATTGGTTGAGCCGTTTGAGCGTAAAAGAGTAACAAACATCCATACATCCTCACGAACTTTTGCATTTATAATATTAGAAGGATATGTACCAACAGGACATGTATTAAATCACAAACAAAATATCACAATCCACGCTATGTATCTAAAATATGTGACAATTACCGGGTTTACACAATATTTTATAGCTACGCCTCGGTCACGCCTAGCTTTCATTGAAATGAACCCTAACCTAACCTTTTAGTTGCGTTGTAGAAAACTTTTAATGTAAGTACATACCTAACTTAGTAAGTAGCTAAGTATAGTAAAGTAGTAGTCAGCGGCTACACTAGGCGTGGTAAATACAGTCATGAGAACATTAGACAACGAAAACTATACAGTTTTGTTACAATGACAGTGAACTTATGCGACGGGTGCTTCGGTAGAACTGGGTTCTTCAAAGATAAACACTAGATTACTTTTGAGACATTTATAAGAACATCAATTAATCACATGTTTACCAGTCCTCGAGTGGCGACGACGTACCGGAAGGCTCAGCATAGGAAGGCCTCCCACATGGTGGACCGACGATTTGGAGACATATTTTTGAAACGATAGCATTCCAATTCGCATACGACTGGGAATTCTATTGTTTCAAAAATCAGGCCCCTGGTAAAGATTGCGGGAAGCCGCTGGATGCGGGTGGCGCAGGACCGATCGAGGTGGAGATCCCTGGGGGAGGCCTATGTCCAGCAGTGGACGTCCTGCGGCTGACATGATGAATTAATCACAACTAGTTAATAACTTTTATACACACCACCTGCATCTGGAGCACGTATTATACGTCAAGTATTCTATTTTTGAAAGTAAGCCATTAAAGCTTAAGGGAAATAAAATTGTATGGAACTTCCCTTGGGCATTAATGACATTTAAATATGGAACGCCATAATTTCAACAAAAACTTCCATCAAAAATAATTTCGAAAAAAAACTTCCTTGGTCCAAGTAGATTTTAACTATAAAATTTGACACATCAAAGAGATTTTACTTTTATTAAAAATATGTAGTATAAAAACTTGGCTCTATGTCTTAGCTATTGACTAGGGTTTATGCTCGAGCTTTCTCGAACTCGAGAAAACTCGAGAAATTTGGATTCATTCGAGACGAGAAAAAAATTACCAGAACTCGAGAATTCTCGAGTTTTGAACTTGAATCGAGCCAAACGCACCGTGCGATTTTTTTTCACCGCATATCAGTGCCCGCGCTCCATGCTTGTTCATTTATTTGTTCTCTCAGTGCTTCACATCGTCGGCACGACTCTACCAGTAAACTGAGATCTCAGGGCCGCGAGACCTTATTTTCTCAGTAACCAAGCGTGGGAAAGAGTAGTGCTAATATACTATTAACATATGAAAACCTGATAGCTTCGGCGGACGGCCAATTTTCAGCTACCAGGTTCTAAAGGTACTTCCAAAAAGTACTCACTTGTCTTGAAGACTAGGTGCTAATGTCTTATAGAATATAGTTAATTAAATATAAAAATTAATGATCTACACCGCTAGACGCTCTCAGTAGGCTGTAATTTCTGCCAGACGCTTTACAGCTCGCAAGTAAATTATGCGATTGTACCTACAATCTGAGTCGTGATTTTTTAATATGATGTTCAGGGAACTATAACAATACTTTTTATAGCACGCAGACTTCAGGACAAGTGAGTAATTTTTGGAAGTACCTTCAGAACCTGGTAGCTGAAAATTGGCCGTCGGCCCAGGCTAGCAGGTATTCATAATAGTACATATTAGCACTAATCTTTCCCACACTTTTGTTTAATGAGAAAATAAGTAAGGTCTGCCGGCCCTGAGATCTCAGTTTACTGTAGAGCCGTGCCAAACGAAGTGTGGCAGTGAGTGAACAAATGAATGAATGTCTTCTTCAGCCTAATGTCTTCTCGATACATAAAGATACATAGGTAAAGGCCGTCTAGATACCGTTTACCTTATGATAGATAGATAGAAGATTCAATTCTGCTGTGCAAGAGGAAGACAACAGTTTTACCTGCATTGTAGGTGTTATTAACACAAAAACTTGTTTTTATCTGTTGAAAATTAATAAAATGCGACTAAGTATAGGAAAATAGCGAATTTGTGATGTTACTAAAAACTTTTCATAGCTTATTGCATACCGTTAGAAAGCGTACAGTCCAAAGATGTTTTGAAAAAATTGGAAGAACATGATGACTTTTAGTTTTATATTCAATTCTAAAGTTGAGGTTTCAGTTTATTTTATTAACTTCAAAAAACTTTGTGGGGCTATAAAAAAAACTAGATGTTGCTGGCGAGTAATTTCGACTTTGGTAGAACCGTATACCCATAAAATAACAGATTTAAAAAAATTAGACCAGTACCAAACACTTTTTTTTCAATGAATGTTAAATGCGGACTCTTATAATTTTTCACACTAAAATAAAAATAAAAATGGCATAAAAAGTTCCGTGGGGTCAAGAATTTTTATGGGGGCTGAGGAGGTAGCGAAAGAATCCTCTTACGGCCCATTCAATTTGGCAAATGATGCACCAAACACCTTGTATTTAGGCAGATTTCAAAGGTTTTGATAAAAAAGCTCGAGACCCGAGAAAACTCGAGAATTTGACCTCGAGTATTCTCGAAACTCGAGAAAAAAAATAGGTCGAGAAATCAGAAACCCTACTATTGACTTTCCTTTGCCTACGGAACTTAATATTATAAGAAAACGTCGTAGGTGATTTTGGATCTGTGATTTAAATTGTTTTGTGGTAAGTTTTTTAAATAAATAAATAAAAAGTCCAGTATGTAATTCCAGCGACTCTGAATAGAAACGGAGGCTCAAACCATTATTGATGGGATGAATTTATAATTTCTTTTTTATTTAACCTCGCAGTAGGTGTATAAAGTAGAGTAAGCTACTCGGGGATAAAAGTGTCTTAGTCTTGGGCAGACTTGAATCCTTCGCTTCATTCAGGATTCTTACCATAATTCCCTCGCTCCGCTCGGGAATTAAGATCTTAATTCCCTCACTACGTTCGGGAATTAACTACAGAATCCTTCATTTCGCTCAGAATTCAATATGCTGCCCGTAACATTATACACTGTTTTATCCCCTTGTTGCTTAATCTACTATAAAATTTAAAAATATATCACCCGTTTAAAACTTATAAGCTTATACTTAACTCATAATGGCTGAATCAATGTTGATCAAATACAGCTAAGAACTATCTTGATTACGTCATCTTTTAAGTGAAAAAACTACATTGAAATCGGTCTATTCGTTTAGGAGCTACAATACAATACAATATACTTTATTGCACACCAACATTATGGAACAAGGTACAAAGTAAAACACAAGATACAATGCCACAGACAAATAAAGACACACACGTCAAACTTAAAACACCCGGTGTCGTTGATAAAGACCCATGACAGACCAAACTCTACGAAGCTAGTTGTAAATAAGTGGATTTGATATTTATTATGATAGTTATAAAGATTTTTTTGTTTGGTTTCAGGTAATTTCTTCGTCTACTCTACAAATACTGCAATAAGCAATAACAATCATTATCTGTGCTTTAAACGGTGCGTAACGTTACAGTCATTTTAATCCATTGTCAACACGTTTGGCAAAAGAGTTGCCAAGCGTAGTGTTATGATGAATATGTTATAAAACGTTATAAACGTATAATTCTGTATGTTGCATTGCAGAGCAAATGCTTTTTTTATAATTTATAATTTTGACGTGACAACGTCTTAAATTAGGTTGCGGCTGGGAGTCACTTATGAAAAAGTGTAACGCTCGGTAACGTTACGATGAGTCACCGAACGAGAGAGAGGCCCGCCGAATGCCTTGCGTCTCTCTCCCACTCAACTATGATCGGTCTGCCGCGCGCGCAGCACTAGAGAATTAGGCGCATTGAATCGGCGCATGCTTGTGTCTCTGTCTTTGTCTTTCTCGAACGTTCTTGGCGTTACCACTCAAAGTCGTTGTCACGTAAAACTTTCGCCCGTATACCGACTTTACAGGCAACCGGTTTTTTATTTTTATTTTAAGCCTCTTAAAAACTATTACAATTTTTAAAATAATTATAATTATAATTTTTAAAACGTACAATACAGGGGGATGGCTTGTTAGGGACACAATTACAAAAAACCGGTTGCCTGTAAAGTCGGTATACGGGCGAAAGTTTTACGTGACAACGACTTTGAGTGGTAAAAG
This sequence comes from Aproaerema taeniolella, assembly GCA_949987775.1. Classification (NCBI taxonomy): domain Eukaryota; kingdom Metazoa; phylum Arthropoda; class Insecta; order Lepidoptera; family Gelechiidae; genus Aproaerema; species Aproaerema taeniolella. The sequence continues at coordinate 13,860,664 of OX465258.1, read as the reverse complement.
TGGGAGAGAGACGCAAGGCATTCGGCGGGCCTCTCTCTCGTTCGGTGACTCATCGTAACGTTACCGAGCGTTACACTTTTTCATAAGTGACTCCCAGCCGCAACCTAATTTAAGACGTTGTCACGTCAAAATTCCCTGACTTATGCTAGGATATCCTGTGTTATAAAAGTCAGTGGTTCAGTGCTAGGACACCTGGTAAGTACCGTAACAAAGAAGAGCGGGTAGGTAAGTAAGTGCGTGCGTGTGTGAGTATGTGCGTGTGAGTGTGTGTAAGCGTGGATGTGTGTCAATGCGTGGAAATATACGTGTGTGTGTGTGTGTGTGTGTGTGTGTCACCACATACGATCTAATGTCTTACATTTGGGTGTCACAATTATAAATAATATACATAATATACATACATATACTGTTTGTTTTGTATCATTTGACACATATATATTTTACATATATCAAACATGTCATTTATACATTTAGTTAGATACTGTATAACATATTCAAAATAAAAAAATAAACTTACAGCATAAGTTCTTCGGTCTCAAAATAATCTAGTTATTGGAGCCAAGATTAAGTTTATGTTTTACCTCAAATTTATTTAAATTATTTATCTGCAGAGATTTATTTACCCTATTAGGCTTTATTTAATCCCTCCGCTGATGCAGTATGGCGAGGCGATAATGTATTTAAACGGTTTACCTATAGATACACTATATTGAGTTCATGTACTTACCGTGGAATTTAACATAGGACGGAAAAGAAAACCTGATTTTCTGATACGTACAGACAGCGGCATAGCAGAATACGTATTTGCATTACGAAAACCGGCGCTATTACAACCGACACAAAATCTGATGTGCTGATGTGCTGTCACGTGTACTTACAGTGCTTCCATTTTCTTTTTGTTTTTCTTTTTTTTAACTATAAGATGGGTTAACTCTTGACCTCAATCTTGACCAAGGTCATAGATGAGGTCGACGATGGAGCGCGTTAACCCAAAAAATGCCTAGGCACTGGTACTCCTACGCACCGATGGAACACAGCAGCTGTTTGGCGTCGGACTTCTGTAGGGTGGTCGCGAACCAGACGACCCTTCACAAAGCCTACCACACCGCATGAGACCATAGGATGACACCTCAGATTCAGAACAAATTGAGGTGTCGTTGCCTGGGGTGGATTAATAGGAGGCAGGTCTCATTTATGTGTCCTTAGTCACCTATTACGAAGCCAACGAAAAGAAATGGGATGGTGTTATACTCCACCGATCACCACACGGACAAAATTATTGTGGTTCAGCAAATTTCGTATTTTGAAATAGTAACTTAATTTTCAAATGATAAGAATGAGAAGACACTGTTTGCCGAGAGACACTAAGAAAATAGAAATAGGTACTTGATTTTTTCCAGAGTTTAATAAAATAATATAGATTACTTATAAATAGATTCACTTAATTAAACTTAAAGATATGATAAGTTTAATGTAGAGGAAGCGAAAGAGGTTTGTTTGGATCGTAGCAAGTGGCAATCTATGGTCTCTGCCTACCCCAATGGGAGAAAGACGTGAGCTTATATATATATATATATATATGCATATACATATGTATAATAAGTAATCCAATCTATTACAACCCCACAGCAAATGAAATGAGCTCTACATATCATTCCCATGACCTACCCTCGTAATAAAACACTCTAGTAATGATATTGTTCATATAGTAATGACAGCGACAATTGATAAGCATGATAAGCTGATAAGAAACTTGGAGGGTGAGTCTCAAACGCCCGAAATATTTTTAATATTCCTATTTCGGCGTTTATTACGAAATGCCCTAGAAATTAAAAAAAATAAAGGTTGACTTGAACGTAGCCGCTTGGACGGCGGATTGAGTAGCGTCCATAAATAAGGTCTTGTATAATGTGTAATAGAAGAGCGGGGCTTTTTTCCCGTGTGGTGATCGGTTGAGAATAACACCACCCCATCTCTTTCCGTGGGTGTCGTAAGAGGCGACTAAGGAAACACAAATGAGACCTGCCTCCTAGTAATCCATCCCAGGCAACGACACTTCATTTCTTTCTGAATCTGAGGTGTCGTCCTTGGTTTCATGCGGTGTGGTAGGCTCTGTAAAGGGCCGTCTGGTTCGCGACCACCCTCCTACCGAAGTCCGACGCCAAACAGCTTGCTGTGTTCCGTCGGTGCGTGGGAGTACCAGTGCCTTTATAGGCATTTTCTGGGTTAACTCGCTCCCATCGTCGACCTCATCTTTGACCTTTATGGTCAAGATTGAGGTCAAGAGTTAACCCATCTTAATATAAAAAAAACAAGTAAAGACACTAAGACTTGCAAGCGACACTTTAGGGGGTAAATCTCCCCATAAAACTGAACAACTTTCCCCAAGGAACCTATTTGCAATTCTAAAAAAAATCGACTTCCCATACAAAGGCAAATTAGCTGGCCGCAAAAATAGTATGAAGACGCGAAATATTTTTGACATATTTTGCCCTATGTTCCTTGGGGAAAGTTATTCAGTTTTGTGGGCTGATCTACATCCTTAAGATAAGATAAGATAAGAAAACTTTATTGGCTTAAAACATGGTATACCTAACAGGTGTAGCAATAAGGTACAGAGCTCATGTTTTGCCATATATGAACAGCATGCAAAATGTTGACTTTAATTAATATTATTGATTAAGTCAGCAGTAGGCAAGTGAGTATTATATTAGTAACTAATTATTATTTAACAATTCTGTAACATCATAATAATTTCTTTCCGTCAACCATTTATATACAATTTATCTATATATATATAAAAGAAAGTCGTGTTTGTTACAACACTTATAACTCAAGATCGGCTGGACTGATTTTGATCAAATTTGGTATGGAGGTAGCTGATACCCTGGATTAACACATAGGCTACATAATTTTCCGAAATTCCCACGGGGACGAAGTCCCGGGCGTAAAGCTAGTTCTTAAATATATTCAGCCTAAAGGTTTTAATATATTCCGCTTAATTTTCGCTTACTAATGTAAAGTCACCCAATATGTCTTAAAAGACAGTTGAAGCCAAGATATCAGGAAATATCAGAAAATTTTTGAAGTGAAAACTTCTTTAGCGGCGTTGTGCACTTTGAAGTATGGGTAAAAAATGTTAAACTCGCGTCAGGGTCACGTGTCTGTCACGTGACCCTGATCGAAAATCCGTAAGGCGGAGAGGTGTTTAATAAATATAGGAAACTAGCTTTCCGCCCGCGTAGACTACAGGTTATATCGTGCCCAACTGTGCGATAAAATGTAGCCTATGTCCTTTCCCAGGCTCTAATCTATCTCTAAACATCAAAATCGGTTCAGTAGTTTAGGCGTGAAAGACGGGCAGACAGACAGACAGAATTACTTTCGCATTTATAATATTAGTAAGGATTAAAACTACAAAAGAGGGGTGTTTGATAAATATAGGAAATTAAAGCTGCAAAAATCAAGATTTCATCCGGTGTCAGCATAGAAAAAATTAAATAAAATATGAATACACAACGTTAATGTTCAACTTTTCACTTCTGCCAGCACTTCCGGAGTGCCTTCCGTTGTATTTTTCTTCATAACGACACAAATTGACAAGTAACTGACAGATGATGGACAGATGGAGTGTGTATATGACGTATCTGTCACGCACACATGCCCATTAATGTTGGCCTATTTTTTATGTCAATTTAGTATCTGAGAATAAAATACACAGGTAAGGCGAAGCTCATTTTAGACATATAATTATTCTAAGGGTAAGTATGTAAATTATTGATATGTAAATGTGATAAGATCCTAAAGGAATCAGAAAACCGAACTTCCATTAGCTTAGGAACTTATCACTATTTATAACACTACAAAGGCTATATTTAACAACTATCTAACACTTGATTAGAAATTAACCCGAACGACAACGTCATTTTTACACATAAAAAAATAAAAATAAACGCTACACACTCAAAGGCCCACACTAAGGTTTTCCCTTGTGTCGTGGGTCCCTTGGAACACACATAAAGACAAATACAAACACCCATGACCCGAGAATAAACATCTGCTTTTTACACAAATGTTTGCCCCGACTGGGCATCGAACCCAGGACCCGCCGATCAAGAGGCAGCGTCACTACCACTCGACCAAACCGGCCGTCAACATTTTTTGGCGTTTTGTCTGATCTTCTATTAAACGCAGATTAACCATAATCTGAGTATTTGGTAAACATAGCCCTAAGTCCTTTTTTATTTGCTCTTTCAATTTTAAAAATTCCGCCTGCTCATAATTTCAAAACGTCACACAGAACTCCGAATATCTCATAATGAGTTACACAAATCATCACCCACGCCACGACCTACCCCGTAAACACTTAACACTAATGATATTGTCCGTTTGTCCGTCCACAGGGCAGTGGCGTGAGCCCATCAGATAACAAATAAAGCTGCAGGAATTTTATACCGAACCCACGTTGTAGGTGCGGCCACACGCACTTGGCTGACCTGTTCTTGACCTCGCGTTGAAGTGATAAATTAATTTCGTCATAATGCTCGCTGATATTTTGTCTTGTACTAAAAGTAAACACAGAATAAGTTTACTGCTTGGAAAGACAGTGAAATATCAGAATACCTTTTACATCACTTTAAAATTAAAAATGTTGTATCACCTCCGACATTCATCGTGTAAACTTCAAAACGTCTGAATCAATTTAATCAAATATTATACCTAAGAACCATCTTGGTTACGTCAGCTTTCAAACAAAAAAAACTGCATCGAAATCAGTACATTTGTTTAGGAGCTACAATGCCACAGACATACACATAGATACACACGTGAAACTTAAAGCACCCAGTTTTTTGTCGGGGGTGAAAAAGCTTTTTACTAAATTACAATGTATGTTTTTCGGGACAAATCTTGCAACTGAATTTTAATGCAGTTACCCTCAACTGATAGAGCTGAAATTTTGCATACACGTTTAGTTTGGATGAAAATGCATTGTTAGCTAAGGTGACGTCATTCTAAATCAAATATGGCGGATCGCCCAAGATGGCGGACTAGATTATTTTATTTTCCACTATCATTGGGCCTTTTTATAATTCGAACGGCACGGCACGGCATGACAGAATTTGTATTACCATTGCCTTGTATGTTTCCAGCTTCTAGTATCACTAGTGCATAGGAGGCAATGGTAACTCAATTTTGCCGTGCCGTTTTCGAATAGGTATCAAATGGGTTTGCTGAGATGAATGCGACAAAAAATGAAATAACTTGTTTTTAAAAATGTATTTTAATAATTAATTTATTTCAACAAATTAAGACGATTTATTATGTTGATTTAACACTGAAGAAGACACTAATTTGACAACTAATTACTATCTAATTACGACGCAACCTTCATTGAATCAACGTCACACTTATTATAAGGTGTTTATGATAATTTATGGAATTTTCACAGAATAAATTAAAAAAATATTTTCGTTCTATTCATCAAATTATATTTAATTAATTATTATATTGCGGTACATCTTGGAAACTTTTAGCAATCGTTACTTATAAAAGTTACCTATTAGCTAAGTTTTTCGATCCCAAAAATATTTACAGAAATTCTGACACCACTAATAAATCGATGTGTTTGTTTTCAGTAGTCATCACGTGAATCATTTTAAACAAACGTCCAAAATTTAATTCACTTAAAAATTCTTACAAACTCTCACGTTTATAATATTAGTTAAATAAACTTTCATGTTAATGAATATAGAAAATCTTACGTAGACTGAGTGCTAAATTCAAGCACTAACATTAGCCAAGGCTCAATTTTCACTTTCCATACAAAGAGATTTTCTATTCCCTCGCGTGCGCGTGATTACCTGTTGGAATACTCTCGTGGTAATGACAGTTTGTAATGAGGCTAAATCACGACAACGCATAACATAAATTACATGCGCATTTAGTTGTGTGACCAAAATTACGCGAGACAACACTTATAGTCGCATATTTTTTTAATAACTTCTTACATTACACTAGCTTCCCGCCCAAGACTTCGTTCCCGTGGGATTTTCGGGAATAAATTACACACATTAACCTTACTCTTGAATCATTGGTGAAAACCGAATGAAAATCCGTTCAGTAGTTTTTGAGTTTATCGCGTTCAGGCAGACAGATGCGGCATAGGACTTTATTTTATAATATACAGGGCTTTAGGTAAATCACTTTCAACCTCTCGGGTGGTAAATCAGTCCATGAAACTGAACAACTTTCCCAAGGAACAAAGGTCGGAATACGAAAAAAATTTTTTTAGTTCCCATACAAACTGCGTCAGCTGATAGCGCATTTTGTATGGGAAGTCAAATATTTTTTTTCATAATTCGACCTTTGTTCCTCGGTAAATTGGTTCAGTTTCATGGACTGATGTAACACCCGAGAGGTTGAAAGTGATTTACCTAAAGCCCTGTAGTCTTATCTAAGTATTATCTAAGTAGTGTTATCGTCTCCACAAGGTCACGAACTCTTTTATGGGTCAATGTATACGTTTCTACAATAAGATTCCCATGTGTATTCAAAATTTACCTTTGGATAAATTTAAGACAGTAATTAAACAAAAACTTTGCAAAAAGGGCTATTACAAAATTTCTGATTACATAACTGACAAGCAGCCATGGGAATGAACTGCTCAGCTCTAGAGTTATTTCAGACTTTGTTAAAATTAGAAAATAAGAAAATTTGTAATGCGATTAAAAAGAGCACCCTCAGAGTTTCTTGCCTGTTCTTCTCTGGGGAAGACTGCACCTTTGCGAATAGGCGTAGAGTCAGTAGGGTCAATAGAAAGAATGCGTATGTATGTATTTAAATCCTTTAATGTTTTTTTGTATGTATTTCATGTAATCTTGACTTGTTTTAAGTGGCATCCTGAATGTCCTATAAAATAAAGATTTTTTCTATTCTATTCTGTTCTATTCTATAATTGACAACAATAAAAACTTTAAAACAACCATGTTAATCCTATTTATTTACATCGGTACTCACATACTTTTGTTCCTGTATTTTATGAATCAGTGCAGTATAATTGTTGGCATTTTCCCAACAAACAATATTAAGGTATTGAATCAAGTAATTTAACAACACAACATTATTTCCGGGAACTTCGGAACTAATAAGATTATGAACAAACATGCGCCTTTTGTACTTTTACACGGCAATTTAATATTATTGCGTATTACTGAGAACATGTGTCAATAATCCTACCAAATGGTGTTTCGATTTTCAATCACTATTTCATTAAATCGGCATCAGCCCATATACGTGGCATAGGGGCTTCGAAACATTGAAGGGGACTTACGCCATAGTCCACCATGCTGGCCCAATGCGGGTTGGTGGACCGCGCGTCTTTCGAAAACTTTCTTAGATTACCATTCATCAGCCGGATGCACCGTTAGCAGTTGAGGATGACAATTTTGGAGCACTAAGAATATGTTATGACCCCCCACCCTAGTTTTTCTCTCTTTGTTCGGGTTCTCATTGTAAACTCAAAATACCTGCATTTAACCCATCATTCGAAATTCTAAAAGTGACGCATTCAGTCGTCAGACCTGTCTCCAGGCAGACGTATAATCTACGATCAGTTTTGAGCAGTCTTTCGTCATATAATCAGTGTTTAAAAAATGATTGAAAAATTCCTTTTAAAGGTTTTGATACGTATTAAAACCAGTTTACCGGATCCTATGTTTCATTAGCTGCAAGAGTCTCTATTCTACGGCAGAGCTAAGCTGAGCCGAGGTGTAACATGGTTGCCTGTCTGTCTTCGTTTGTGTCTGTAGACCTTTGAGCTTGTAGAGTTAAACATAAAAAAAATAAAGCAGTAAATATTCTTGACGCAAATTTGGTAGGGCATCAACCACATCAACATTGACCAAATCATATTCAAGGCCACTCTTTGTCACTTCTGCCAAATATTCAAGCACACGAAACTCATAAGCTCGTAATACAAAGACTGCTAAAAATATCACCTAATGATGATGCTTTTCCAGGAAATAAGAACCTTGAACAAAGTGTTCCTTAAAATATCTCTCGAATCATTAAAGAAAATGACTGGACAATCGAACACAATTAAAACTTATTTATGTTCGCTTGCTGCATCCTCGACGACATCTTTGATTGATTGAGATTGAGGTCAAGAGCGAATTCATCCGTTACAAAAATGTATGTAAGTACATTAAAAACAATTTGACAGTGTACTTACTCTTAGGGGCTGCTAGTTAATTGGTGTTCTGCGAAATCCTGAAACCCGGTCAATTTTAATTAGTTGGCGAAACTTTAGGAGTGATTGTACCAATGAAACTGAACAACTTTCGATTATAAAAAACTGATCAAAATATAAAAAAAAATCGCTCTCATTTCACAGTTATGTTTATGATGGAATAACATTACTTTTTATAGGGAAATTATTAGTAGGCACCATTAAGATCGACTGTCATCAATTTTGATTGCTGATTCTTACATTATAGACACTATAAATAAGTCATCCTAATAGAATCAACTAATTTAAAAATTATAATCTAAATATATAAAAGGAGAAACTGACTGACTGACTGACTGACTGACTGATTGACTGACTGACTGACTGACATATCAACGCACAGCCTAAACGGCTAAACGTAGGCACTTGAAATTTGGAAGGGACGTAGCTTAGGTACCGTAGAGGTGCACTAAGAAAGGAATTCCCGAAATTCCCACGGGAACGGGAATTAGCGGGAAAGTCCTTTTGTATGAAAAATCTAAACCGCTTCAGTTAGACGCTTGAAATTTGGCATGCAGGTACCTTAGTAAACTTAAAGCTTAGTTGCAACTGGATATTGCAAAATTCCCACGGGAACGGGAGTTAGCGGGAAAAAACTTCACACGGTTCCCGAAGTTCACGCGGGCGAAGCCGCGGGCAGAAAGCTAGTCTTATACATGAAAATGAATCCATCATTGGTCACGGCATCACGCGTGAACGGCTGGACCGATTTCGCTAATTCTTTTTTTGTTGTGTTTGTTATTGTCAGGAGAAGGTTCGTTGAAAGAAAAATATGAGAAAGTAAAAAAACAGGACAACGTCTGTCGGATCAGCTAGTAAAATGATAAAAATTTACTAGTTTCTGATTTTTTCCTTTGTATTCACCCAACTACCTATCTGGATGCTACATTTGAACTTTTTAGGTCATCTGGAACTGGGATGTAGTTTTGATCAATAGGTCAGTGATAAAAATGACGATTTTTGGACGTTAATTTCTAAATAACCATTTGAGTTATGTTTATGAAATTTAGAGCACATATATATCTCGCGGATCCCAATATATGAGCCTTTGACGGTTTTATGTGCAATAGTTTTTGAGTTATGAGGAGTGGCTCCAAATGGTTCGTGTAAAATTACGTTAAAATTCTTTATTTTTAAATCTTCAGTATCAGCCCATAAAAGTCCCAAGATAGGTTTTCTTGTTGACGTATTTAGTAAAAACCCAATTTTGGCCATTGATGTCTCTCTTCTAACAAGGGATAAAAAGGATATCTCACATTTTATCCGCCAAAGAATGAAAAAAGGTTTCCTTTATCAAAATCTGGGATACAAACATAAACCTTAAAAGTTTATTATATTGGGGGCATTGGCCTCCATATTTCATCGGTACTTACACCATTACATATCCAGGGCCGTACCTAGATAATTTATATCGCCTCTATTATAAACCTTTTTGCGCCCCCAGGCAAGCTTAGGCCGGTAAATATCGTAATTTATTGCCCTACCTGTATTCCTAATGCCTATAAAAAACCAATCAATCAGGCTTCAGTTGTTCGATTGCCGTGAACCGGTATAACTTTTACAATTTTACTCGGTATTTTTGTGGGTTTACGACATAAAATAATTTTATTGACGCCATATTTTTTACTTAAGACTGTAATGTGAGAATGTTCTTAAGCGTTTTTATATTTTTTTAAGTAATTGGAATCGTTTTACTTGCCTTCGTTTTGTAGTTAATCATTAGTGTTTAATGCTTTGTTAGAAATCTAGGTGTTTTTTAAGCTCGCGAATGTTTAAGCTTTGTAAGGTTATGTTAAGTTATATATACATGCACTGTGCGATAGGAAAAGTTTAAAAAAAAGTGCACTGGCGTCTATATGTCTATATATATAGAGAGATAGTTGTGTATCTATAACTTCAATAGCAAAACAACAACAAATAAAATACTGCTAAATAAACGTGATTTACAAACTCAGCTAGATTAATAAAAAAAGAGGGTTGTTATCAGCTTGACGTGTGTATCTGTATCCATAAGACAGATTTGTTGAAATAGGACATCTTTCTATCTGTAAATATCTGAAATAGGACATAAACGCAAACAATTCAAAGATCTTCCTGCAAACTAGGTACCTCTCTGTCCAAAAAATTGGCCTAAGAATGGCGTGGGCGATTATAAAATTGTAGTTTTACTAGCTATGTGTGCCAACGACCGCGTAACGCGGTGCCTGTAGGAAGGAGATCGCCAGCGATATTGACCTCTTTACTCGAACACTATTGTAAACATCGGGATAATATTAGAATGTAGGTGTAGACGAGATGTGATGGGTTTGTGAACCCTAGTGCAGGAAAAAGCATCACCTGGCTTTATGAAGCTTATTCCGTTGGGATAAGACTTAAATGTCAAACTTGATGTGATATTCACTGTGTCAACACAATCAGCAAAAATCGTTAACGCAAAATAAGGATGTGAATCAATTCAAACTGAACAGCTTTCTCCAAGGAACATGAGACCACTGTTATTGTCTAGTCTAGTGGTCGTTATTTTATATTCTCCTTGCCGTGTCCGGCTATGGCGACTTCAGCATGTTCATTCTCTAGCGTAGATTTAAAGTTCGTTTAATGAAGAGCCAGTTACTCCCAGATTATTCATCCTGCAACTTTCTAACCAAATGAGAAACATCCATAAAATATCTCAGCAGCAAACGCTGACGTCACTATACTTCAGAACTCATATGACAGCGTTCGTATTGTTGGGAAAGTTCAGCACATGTGCTTTAACCGCTACATATATTTATTAAACATCTGCTGAATGAAATCGGCAACCTACGTCATCCATTGAACTAGAGTTTCCTCTAAGAAAAAGTAAACAATGAGATTTTTAACCTCGAAAAAAAGATAAAAACATTTATGTGCCACATAACATAACAAATACTACAAAAATAATCTAGAATGAATTACAGTAATCGTTACTTTAGAATTTTCCGAGGAAAATGCAGAAAAATCATCATGAATAATAATATACAACATAACCTAAATCTTGGCCGGTTTGGTCGAGTGGTCGACGCTGCCTCTTGATCGACGAAAATGTTCGATTCCTGGTCGGGGCAAATATTTGTGTAATAATAAAAAGCAGATATTTGATCTCGACTTGTGAGTGTTGGTGTCTGTCTTGTGTGTATGTTCCAAGACCCACAATAGACGGGAGAACCTTAGTGGGCCTTTGCGTGTTTTTTTTGTCATGTGGCTGTGGCGTCAAACGCACTGTTAAAATTTAATGCTATCTATTAGAATATACTCAGAGTAAAGGTACTTATCAAAAAATAAATTGAATTTGAGATTAATTGTGTTGCACCTAAACTCTCATAGAGCTCTTTGAATTTCAGAAGAAGTTATCAGGAAAAGAGTGAAACTATAATACATTTACAATCTTGATTTTTTTCTCAATTTTAGCGTTAGACGATATGTGAAATAGAAAGCTAGATGTAAGCTGTAGTTGTAAGGTAAAGTGTAAATATACTAATTAGAAAGGGGCAACTTAATTGGAGTTTAATTTAATTGCACTGAAATTCCCAGTCGCGTTTCGAGCACGCTCTTTCAATCCCATGTTTTCCTGGTAACTCGAGCTCCCACTGCAGTGGGTAGAAAATAAATTACGTGACCCAGTATGCACTACTTGAACTACTCGAGTTAAAAACGACCTAAATATTACCGCATTACCCAATCTAAATAGGTTTGCTCCTAAAAGCTACATTTTCAGTTCTTTTAAGTTCGTCTTGCTGAAAACAGTAATGGAAGTCTCAATTGCACAGATGATGATGTCAAACAATCGTCGTCTTCTTCTAATGATTTTTCTGAACCGACATTTCTGAGTTCGATTCCCGTTAAAGGCAATATTTGTACAGGGACGCAGCTTAGCAAAAACTGAAACCCACCGTAATTCTAAATGATTTTTCAGTGAACTTTTCCTCCAAAAAAGTTTTGTATTTTCTACTTTCCGCAATTTTCCAGTACATTTCGGGAAAAAATAATTCAATCTTGTATTTTTATAGGAAGATTCTTATCTTATCTTATCTTATGTAGCCATTATGTGTCCCACTGCTGGGCAAAGGCCTCTCTCCGTTCCCTCCATATTACAAGATAGGGAAGATTCTACTATTTAAAAATTTACTTAGCGGTCCCTTGCACACTATGTGAAAATCAGATATTTGTTCACGAGTCATAAGTTTTGTATCTGTTGTAATGTGTCTCAATGGACGCACCAAACAAGGGAACTTTACTGTGGGCCTTCAGCATACAAAATTAACGTTAAAAAAATTAGTAAAAACAGTCAAGAATTTCGTTAAAAATTTCATCTACTTACTAACCGAGGAACGTGAGAAGAAAAATTCCGGCAAGGCACCAATTCCGGGCCGGACAATCCCATCATTCCGGGACTTTACACGTCCCTAATAGTGCATTCCTCTGGGGATTAGGACATTCTTGGGACCTAGATAAGCGTATCTAGTGTACCTAGGTCAAATGTGATAGGGCGATGTGCTAGCACTTCCGAATTGGAAATCGGATTGGCTAGGCAATCACGTAGCCTTCGCTGAACCTATCTTGTTAGCTGTAAGATAGGAACAAGTTTCCCGTTTTCGAAGGAATTGCGAATATTTGCGAAGATCTTGGAATAAGGTAATGACTTTGTTTATTTTCACCCTTTCACAAAATAAAGATTCACAAGAGTAACAGAAATAGCGTTGCTCTGTGCAAGCATAGCAGCGACATGCTGAGTCAGCGGCTTTTCGACTGACGCGTTTTATTTTATCTTTAAGTTTAATTTATTTGTCTTGTGTTGCTTAAATAAAGTTAGTATATTCTATTACTAGCTTTACACCCGGCGCTTCGATCCCGTAGGAATTCAGAAAAATTATGTAGCCTATCTGTGAATCCAGGATGTCAGTTTCCATACCTAACTTTATCAAAATAATTGGCCCAGCCTCCTTATCAATTTTTTTTTATTGGAATACACAACAGGTTACAACAATTAGGTGTTGTTACAATCTAGTACACAAGTATCTAAGCTAGGCTATAACCCTAAAAGTGTATACACAGCATGAATTCTAGTAAGAACGATAAAGCATTGTTTTTTTTTTCGAATAAAGCCCTAAGGACTACTTTGCCATGGCAAACCCCTATGGTTGATCAACCGTCGTTTGGGTTATTAAGAATTGTTATAAAGTTACCGATGATGTCATTTTGCAGTCATTTTTAAATAAGAGTTAAATGTTTCACAACATAAGTATTATTTTAAACAACACCATATTAATTCCCCAATCCATTTATGATATTATGTACGGCCTCACACACGTCAAAATCCATTGCCTTCAAACTAGATATGAAAAATATGATACGCACATTAAACTGGCAGCTCTATGAAAAAAACACATTAATAAATTAGTATGAAAGGAAATGCCGGGTCAAAGACCTTTACAAAAAAAAGATAAAACTTTAGAATGAAGTTTATTGTATGTACATTTGACGTCATGCATTCTAATGTTCTGTATTTCCGGCAAAGGATAGATAAAGAATAAGAAATTGTTTTTTTACTATTTATTGTTCAAAGCCTTTAAATTTGAGTAGGTTAAATGTAAAATGGTGATGATAAAAACCTGCTATCCCTTATTACACGGGGTTCCCCACCTCCACATTATCTCAAAAATTACCCTTTTTGGTTTCACCAATTTTCACTTTCATTCATTCATTCATTCATTTATTTCTTTATTTGCACACACATAAATATAAACTGACAAAAACAAACAAAAACAAGAAAGTGTACAGAAGGGCGGCCTTATTGCTAAAAAGCAATCTCTTCCAGGCAACCTAGGGGTAGAGGAGAAATAATAAGAAGGTAAAACAGAAGCGGGTGGTGCAAATATTAATGAATAAAAAATAAAATAAAAATAAATAAAAATAAAAACTTAGTAACAATTTAAAATACGTAGAAATAGAAATCAAATATAAGTATATAAAATAAATAGAAGTATATACCTACCTATAACAATAAATATACATATATACATACATACATAGCGTAAACAAAAAGACGAGAGAAAGACCAGTTGATAAAATAAAAGACAATTATATCTTAAGGAAATGCGCTTTAAGGCGATTCTTAAAGGATTCCAGAGAGGGAGCCCGCCTAATTTCTTCTGGCAAAGCATTCCACTTGCGGATGGCTTAGACTGTAAAGGAGTGAGAGTAGAAATCAGAGGAATGGGAAGGAATATCGAGCGTCAGGGTGTGTGAAGTGCGAAGTGTGCGATTTAAAGAAAAGGATCAGTAAGAGAAACGTTCTTTGAGGTAATTAGGAGTGGAAGGGAGCATTAGGAGGTAATTAGGAGTGGAAGGGAGCACTTTCCCGAATAGTGTTTTTGACAGCCAGTTGAATCTAGTGATATTTATCTTATAGGTATATGTATATTGTACATGGGCCATGCAGGCTTATTCAGGCAAAGATAAAAGTAAAGAGTTTATGTATATATCACCTGAAAATTAAACCTTAGTATAACAATTTCACTTGTGAAATTATAATCTCCCGCAACATTACAATTTGCCGAGCGCGGGTCACATTTTCGTGGTACATTGCGTGGTACCAAAGAGGGAAATACTGAAATTTATTAAACTTGACGTTTCCGAGGAAAAAAATCCTCATAGCTGAACAGAGACATGGGTACATTCCACTATTTAAGTAAGTATTTGCTAAGCTGACCCTTACCCTGTATTAACGTTTCAATCCTCGACAAATTGCCGATTTAAAAAAATCTTTTAACATAATAATAATTTGTACACACACACACACATACACACACACAGACAAATACTTTTTTGCTCAAATAGAAAATCTATAAGAAATGTCCCTATTTAATCATAATGTAAAGATAATCACGACACAGGCCTAGCCTAGTGTGGTTATCTCAGTAAAACTATGTTGTATTATTCGGACAGTTTAATAATCATTTATCATTATCATTTATCATATAATTTTTCCATATGTTTTTATTTATTTCATTATAAGGTGGGTTAACTCTTGACCAAGGCCATAGATGAGGTCGACGATGGAGCGAGTTAACCCAGAAAATGCAAATTAAGGTACTGGTACTCCCACGCACCGACGGAACACAGCAAGCTGTTTGGCGTCGGACTTCGATAGGAGGGTGGTCGCGAACCAGACGGCCCTTTACAGAGCCTATCACAACGCATAGACCATAGGACGCCACCTCAGATTCAAAACAAACTGAGGTGTCGTTGCCTAAGATGGATTACTAGGAGGCAGGTCTCATTTGAGTTTCCTTAGTTGCCTCTTACGACACCCAGAGAAAGAGATGGGGTGGTGTTATTCTCAACCGATCACCACACGGCGGATGTTCGTCACAATATCTAGTTTTATTGTAATATATTTACCACATTGTGCTGTAGTTAAAAGCCACATGACATTGAACATCGGACGACGGATGTGTCGCGTAACTTGTTGACGTTTCGCACTGTACGTGTTTGTTACAAGACAGAATAGTTCTATACATGAATTTTGCTAATTTTCGCCTATTCATATGTTTGTCTTTTTTTTCCAACCCATATACGTCCCCACCGAGGGGCACGGGCCTCTTCGAAACACGAAGGGGATTTAGGCCGTAGTCCACCACGCTGGCCCAATGCGGGTTGGTGTACCGCTCATCTTTCGAAAATGAATTTTCTTGGACGGGCGGGTTTCATCACGATGTTTACCTTCACCGTTGAGCAAGTGATAATTAGAAATCCGTACATAAATCCGAAAAGATGAATTTAGTGGTACAGGCCCGTACCAGGATTTGAACTGGCGACCTTCGGATTACAAGTCTGGCTCATTACTAACTGGGCTATGACTGTTATGTCTATCTATTCCAAAGTATACAATACAGGGTGTCCTAAAACATATTACTACTCTTTGGGACACCCTCTATACTATACTGAAGGAGAGCACCTCTAGGGACACCCGGAACACCCTTAGTTTTCGAGTTACGACGTTTTTTCTAGTTTTATAAAACCATTTTTTTCTAATTTATGTAATGTGTGACTTGTGTTTGTTTGTTATCCGTGCTTTATAAATAAAATAAAATATAAGACTTTTATAAGAAATACTGTTTAATGTCAAAAAAAGTCCCCTGCCACGTCAGTCTGTCTGAATGCGATAAACTCAAAAATTACTAAACGGATTATCATACGAATTTCAACAATAATTTGAGAGAAAGGTAAATGTGTATAATTTATTTCCAAAATTCCCATGAGAACGAAGTCCTGTGGGCGGGAAGTTAATTAGGCTATAAAATATACTACATGTACAAAGATCAATTCCTCATTCCATTAACGGTTGAAAACTCATCAGTGCATTAGATGCATTACATCCTAATGCAATCCGAATGGGAAACTGCATCATTTCCGATGACGTCAGAACGCATCCTACGCGTCACACGTGCGCGTGATTTGAGGCAGTAATGTGGGAATTAAATAAAACTAGTCTTCAACTATTATTAACTCCCGACAAAAAAGAGGCGTGTTATGAGTTTGAGGTGTGTATCTGTATGCCCGTTTGTGGCATCGTAGCTCCTAAACGAATGAACAGATTTCTATGTAGTATTTTTTAAAGCTTTTTTTATCAAAATTGGTTCAGCCGTTTAAAAAGCAAAAGCGATCAATGTAGGAGTCGACTCATTGTTTTTTAGATTTATTTTGAGCAATGTCTTTGAAGTGTTGTAAACATGGTAGAATTTGAAATATGTTTCAGTTTAACAGTGGTATTTTTCACTTAATATATAAAACCTGCGAAACTTTAGATGAACCTCATACAAAATCAATAAGTTTCCCCAAGCAACTACTTGGAAATTGAAAAAAAGGCCTTACGCTTCATACTCAGAACAAGTTCTATGGGGATATTTTTTAAGCATTCCTGAAAAAGAAAATACTTCGTTTTTAACTATACGCCTACCTACATCAAAATATTAAATATCATGCTGTCATATTTTTCTCATTTTGACGTAAACACTAAACTGCAGGCCGAGTACGATAGTGACAGCGCTGCGACAACACCGCGATCCTATGTCAAAATGTCAACATTGACAACGCCATAGGGCGAGCAAGCCTTTGCGCGGGACCCTCGCGCAATCAAAGTGAAGTTTCAGCGTGAGCCGAGTGCGAGTTTTTCGTTGTCGTGCTAGAGCTGCAGGTACAACATGACATCTAATCTATCTAAATGCACACAGGATTTTTTAGTATTTAAGAGTCAGAGGCCATTGTGCGTTTTGAAAACTCTGACACCAGGGTTTGTCAAGTTCGGCACATACTTGACTATACCCACACGATAAGAAGAACAAGTATTTAAGCCAACCTTACATCGACAATGCAAGTAAAAAAATATTTCCCTTTCCTACTTAAAAAGAGGCCCACGGCTCTAATTGCTACAAACTATTATTCAAAACCTTCTCCATAATTACCTTTGTGAATATTGTTAAAAGCTTTATTTTCCTTTCTACACTTTTCAATTTATTCTTTACGTCACAATAGACCAACAAGTTGTATGTGAAATTAACAGAAGAGATAATTCTTTCGCTTATTTTCTTATATACTTAAGTACAGTCAGACAACCGGACGAAGTTTATTGAATGTTTTTCGACACGAATAAATAACAGGACATTTTATGTCAATTTATTCATTACATGTTTTAAGAAGCTTCTACTTACAACGATACCATACCCAATAATTTCTGAAATTAAATACTAACAAATTTTCTCATACATTCATTACTCTTCATTGGACACCAAAAGACATAATCTTTTGGTTATTATTTATTCTGTGACATAATCATAAAAACAAAAAGGTGGAATTATTGCTATACAGCCATTTCTTCCAGGCAACCGAAGATTTTCTCATAGTAAAAAGAATTTGTATTTATGAATAACTTACACCAATCCCATACATATTTGTTTTTTTTCTGACCATACAGGGAGGGAAGTTGTTTCGGCTGTCGAAAACAAAAGTCATGGAAAAGAACAATACTTAGTTAGCCAAAGATTACAGGTTCCGGGCTATATTTAACAGTATCGTGGGACGAATGTTAATATGATAGGGATGTGCTCGTAACTAGTATTAAATAGAACTTGGTAATAGGTGATATTAATACAATGAAAGATGCTGTGTGATGTGTGTGTGTATTATTGTATGTATATATTTATATATATATATTAGTTTATTATATTATAGTATTATTCGTATGTATAAATATGTAGGTTTTTAATATATTTATTTTTGTAGGATTTAAATAATTTAATAATTAATTTCTAACTTAATAATTTTTTCAGTACACCCGCTATGATATTTCCTCTCTCAAATTCTTCCCTAAGGTTGCCTGGAAGAAATCGCTTAAAGCGATAAGGCCGCCTTATTGTATATGCCTTGGGTTTATGTAAATGTATTGTTATTTTTAGTTATTTTTCTGTTTGTGTGTACAATAAAGTATATTTGATTTGATTTGATTTGATTTGATTTGATTTGATTTGATTTGATTTGATTTGATTTGAAAGATTCTATAAAATTGTAAAAAGCTTGTGATGTAGATAATCCCTATCAAATAAATAAAAAAATATTTTATAAAAAAAAATGAGTTTACATCTAGAATTTTTAAAACGCTTCCCCACGTAGAAGGATTTAAAAAAATCTTAAAATATTATTGTAGTTTCTGTATATTAAGTTTTTTTAAGTCTTTGCGATAGCCTCTAGTACTTTCAATCTTAGAAACTCCATCTTAAAAACATGTAACTTCATTGATTCAGTTTAATACACAAGAATAATTCATGAATTCATTGAAATTTTAAAGGTAGAGTTACAAACAGCAAGATACAGAAGCTAATTTAATATACACATCAACACGGTCTAGGGATATTGCACGATTTTTCATACAAAAGAGGTCTGTTTGAGAAGCTACAAAAGCATACTCGAGATACATGGAGCGTTATAATTTTGAGACAAGTAAGTGTTGAACCTGAATTTTCAATTCTAGTCAATAGATTTGGTTTTACTTGAAATTTGTGAAAACGTGACGAAAATGAAAAAAAAATTGCGTAAATTCGACTATTTTCATACAAAAAGCAGGCAAAAAGTGCATTTTCGTTTTCGTTTCCGTCACGTTTTCACAAATTTCAAGTAAAACAAAATTTATTGACTAGAATAAAAAATTCAGGTTTAGCACTTGCTTTCCTGAAAGTTATAGCCCTCCATGTATCTCGAGTATGATTTTGTAGCTTCTCAAACAGACCTCTTTTGTATGAAATATCGTGCAATATCCCTAGACCGTGTTGATGTGTGTATTTTATCGTCTCCAAGCTTCAGAAAAGACAATGAAAATAACAGTAAATGTAAAGCTAGTATCCTGTTACCTGGAGCTAATTAAGAACATCGCTACTGTTGTTAAATGAAAGATAAACTTTCACTAAGTTTGGCCACTGTTACGTAACTTGACATGGATTTAGGTAATTTCCGTTCTTATCACGCACCAAATTATCTAAGGGAAGGGCATTGTCTCTGCGAGGCTTAATGATGTAGGTAGATAATGGAGAACATATCACATGGGAAAATGATCTTAGGAAATTGAATCCGGCAAAAATTGGAAGCTCTTTGAATATGAGGAAGCTGAAAAATTTAGTTTTTTTTTCGTTTTTAAGATCCCATGGCGTTAAAAAACGGATAAAAAAACTATCTTCATTAAGAACAATTTCTCGTATTCTTTTTCTATTCCAAAATCCATTACACCAAGCTCAGGCTTCTAGTACATAAATTCTTTCACGTGAACAAAATTCCAACCACTTTTTGCTTCTAATACTAACCCCCTACCACAGTCTTTCGACGCGACCTATCAATCTCGTGAACGTTTGACAGATGAGAGTGACAAGCCACAAGCGATGCGTGTCGCGTCTAATAGAGGCTAACTACTGTTATTTTGAGGAATATTTCCATTTTTAAAAACTTCGCTTGTTTAGTGTGACGGAAATCTCAACGGATCTGGGTTTCTACTCTGTACAATCTATAATTGACGGACGGCCGATGATTGTCACTACCTGTTACTGTCATTTGTATAGTGAAAGTCAGAGATGACAAGCGGTGATAGCCCAGTAGGTAATGAGCCAGACTTGTAATCCGAAGTTCGTGGGTTCAAATTGTGATGCGGGCCTGTACCTCTAAATTCGTCTTTTCGGATTTATATACGGATTTCTAATTATCACTTGCTCAACGGTGAAGGAAAACATCGTGATGAAACCCGCCAAGAAAATTTTCAAAAGACGAGCGGTCCACTAACCCCATCGAGCAAATAATTTATTGCTGGTGCCATAGTGCCCCTCGGTGGGGATGTATATGGGCAGGTAAAAAAAAATTCAGAGATGACCTGATCTTACGAGTAATTCCCATAAAACTTGTAATTCTTTGACCATGAAATTTATGTAACTACCAGCTTTCTGCCCGCGACTCCGCCCTCGTGGACTACAGGTTATATCGTGCCCAGCTGTGGGATAAAATTTGGCCTATGTCCTTTCCCAAGATTTAATCTATCTCTGTACCAAATTTCATCAAAATCAGTCGAGTAGTTTAGGCGTGGAAGCGTAATAGACAGTCAAACAGACATACAGAGTTACTTTCGCATTTATAATATTTATAAGTAGGAATTTGTTTCTTCCCTTTCTTTCTTTCCATTGTTTGATTTTCAAATCATCGCAAAATATTAATAAAACATAAATAAACAAGTTTCTCAGATCTCCCTGCTAATTTACTGCCCTAACTTCCAATCCAACTACTCGTAAATTAATCTCACATATTTCAAAACTCGGAAGTTCCCTATTAATGTCGTAGTTCGACACATTGCCAATCAATCTCGGCGACAGCGCCGTATTTCGGTGACAAACGAGTGAGAAACGTCGGCTGTGACGCATGTCGACTTCAACTACAAGTTTCCGTTCGAGAACCAAGCGTAATATATTGCTTTCTTCATTTTTTCGTCTCTGACAGAGATTGAGCAGGATTAGTGTGACAGTTTTTTTGCTCACAATGGGGGTTTTAGGGCCTTTGTGTACGGATTTACTATTTTAAGGGGAAAAGGAATAGTTGGAGTAACGTGTAGTGTTGTTTGAGATGTTTTTAGAACGAAAGTGGATAAGAATGTGCCAGGGTAAATGTATATTTGGCGAATGGCGAAACTATGGCTATCGGTGATGAAAGGACATCTGCCTGCCCTGCACCCAAAGTTACGTCACAGATTACCTATCTTCATGTTTCCGTGCTTCCACGCTGTATTGAGAGCGAAAGGAAAACTTTGAATGTGCCAGCTGCCAACTCTTTCTAGGCACACAGTAGAAGCCAGTAAGTCGGATGCGAGTGTTTTGCTGTATCGTGGGCGAAAGGCTGACAACCTACTTGTATCACCACCACTATAAGTATATTCATGTTATATCTAATATGTATATGTATATGTCAGCGTATATGTCAAAAATGGGGTCAAGTGGTTTTAGAACTACTGGCATTCTGCCTGCCCCGAAAGAGATTATAAGCGTGAGTGTAAGGGCATGGACCTTTCCGTGCAGCTCGCTTGTAGTTTTCTTCGTCTTTTTTTAAAATAATAATAATTGTATTACGTGAGAATTAATATGCAAAATAGGCAACTGTCCATTAGCCAGTTGGTTTGGATCAGTTGGTTATTAAATAGGGATTTTGACAGTGTTTGATTTTATGAATTATTGTATGTGAAACAAAAAATGATGCTAGAAATATATTAATATCCGAAAACAGCATTAAAATTGATTTATAAATGAACAAATGGTTGGCATTTATATTATCGTAAGGACTAGCTATCTCGTTTTGTGGGGAGAGCTAGCTATCTCTTTTTTACCTACGCAAACAAATGGCGGTGACGTCACATGCCTGTAAGTGCATATCTTTTTTCGTTTTTTGACAGCTTCCTCCTCTATTGAAATTTAATAGCTTGTAACTTTTTTATTTCTCAATAGTTTTCAAAAATTATTTCAGTTTTGGGTTTTGGATTCAGTTCCTTTTATAGTTTTCCATAAAAAAAAAATTGTCAACATCCCTATTGTTTTACTAACATAGTCTCTTAAGATCGGAAGACTTAAATAAGTTTTTTCATCAAAATATTTAAAAAAACACAATCAACTGTCAGGCAGGCCTATAGTCGTGCCAATGTCGTCGTATCTTGTGAAATCACTCCCTTGAAACAGTTTAACGTGAAATGTGAATCAGAGGCTATTTCCTCGCCATGCTATTTCGTAGGCTAAAATACGACTTTTTTTCGAGTGCCTGTTAGATTTAGAAGATAAAATGCCACTACAGGATTGGAGCCCATTAACTGCCTAACTTCATGTAGGATTAAAGAACTAGGTACAAGATTGTGAGTCAGGTTTTCTTGGCGCGAATTTCTATTTTTGTGAATACCACTAAAAGGAGATATGAATGATTGGTTGGTTAATATTTTTTGTGAATTGTATTTAAGTGTTTAATTTAATTACCTACTAAGCTAGAAAGTAGTTCAATATTCTGTGCCCAATGATTTTATGTACAGGAAATTTTTTTTTCCTTCCTCATTTCTATGGATTTTATGTACAGCATTTTATGTGAATTATAGCCCTAAAGGGACGTTCATGGGTCAATCATTTCCTTTTTCTATTAAAACTGGCCTTATTTATTAAAACATACTCCTTAGGACAGACTTTCCTAAAATTTTATAGTACTTAAACTAGCATTCCGCTCGGGACTTCATTCCCGTGAGAATTCGGGAAAATCATGTACCCTATGTCCATCACGGGTAGGATTCTAATGGTGAAAGAATTTTTCAAATCGGTCCAGTAGTTTCGGAGCCTATTCAATACAAACAAACAAACAATCAAATCTTTCCTCTTTATAATATGTATAGATATAGAAAAATCGAACTTGGCCTTGCCTTACTGGCGAAAATGAACTCTATTGTAAGAACATAAAGAAGTGTCAAATCGGCAATCATTCAGCGGCTCTACAATAGCCTAATTTTCCCTAGGATGTCCGATCCATTGGCTTGTCTCATAAATTCTCCCACGGGCTCCTAACTGAGAGTTCTGGAGCTATTTTAAAAATGGCGGCGGTGGCGGCCATCATTTTTCAGGCTTAATTGAATAGTGCTGCTCATGCGTCGGTTAATTTGTTTGGAATGGCTGTAATAGGGTTGCCAGTCTTTTTGAAAATTAGTTTTTTTTTAATTCTATATCTTCAAACTAGTTAACAAATTTTATTTTTTATTTATTTAATATGTAGATCACCAACAAGTTACACACTAACTGTTAATTAAAATGACACAAATTTACAAAAAGGTTACCATTAAACCCAATTATAGGTGACAACCGCATTCAAAAAAAATTTAAGTAACTTTATACTAAGAACATAGTACCTAATATTACACCTAAAGAAAAATAAAACAGGGTACCTACCACGATCGTTTAAAAGCATTTCTGTTTAGGATCCAATTTTGAACTGCTTCGCAATTGGAATGTTTTTTAAAATGGTATCATGATAGCGCTGCTTTTGAACTGCTCGGTTGTCTATGGTCCGTTTTTATTTTTAAAATAAATTGTCGCTGGTCTGCCTTTGAATCGCAACAGCGCCAAAATTGAATCGTACGAATAAGCGTTGCAGACTTGTTTAGGTCATAAAATGGATCGCGCTAAGCGATCATGGTAAACCTCCAGTCATAGGAAAACAATTTTTTTTCCATTTGTAAAATGAAAAGTTACATTTAAATTATACATATTAAACATAGTATTGAAAATTAAAAAAACCCCCCCCGCAAAAAAGTAAAGCGGACATTTAAAAAGTAAAAAATAATACCTTTCGTTGAGCCATCAAATTCATTTCAGAAATACCTATATATATTTTAATTATCGAAATCGATGGATGGCACGATAGGGTTTGCTCATTAAAATGGCGCTATAATGTCGCGTCGGGGTACCGCTTTAGTGAATCAGACCCAATCAAATGAAGGGTCAATCAAATGAAGGGTCTGATTCACTAAAGTTAAATTTTTAATTTAATTTTTATTTCAAAATTTTTTACTTATTTCAAGGATGTGCTAGTGTTCTGGATATCCTGGCCGCAGCATCAGCTCACCGTGTTGCCACCATTGCATTGTATGCAGTGCAGAATCAAATACTGAACAAAACGAGTCCAAACACGACATATCTGCTATTATTTTATTAAGAGTGTGCTAGTGTTCTGGATATCCTGGCTGCAGCATCAGACCAAGAGTTCCATAATCCTGCATAGTTATTAAGCATACATGAGTGTTTCAAGTTTTAGGTCACATGTATGTTTGAAAGTAAAGTAAATACACATTAAGAGTCTAAGAACCCTACCGCAGCTAACAAAAGAGCTGATGTCCTTGAAACGGCTGAACCGATTTTGATAAAACGTATCTAAGAACCATCGCCAAAAAACCTGCTTGTAAATAAAAAAAACCGCATCCAAATCGGTTCACCCGTTTGAGAGCTACGGTGCCACAGACAGACACACAGACACACAGACACACACATAGCGGTCAAACTTATAACACCCCTCTTTTTGCGTCGGGGGTTAAAAATAAACATGGGTGAGCTACTTTAAACAATTTAGATCAAGACCAAATTAGCTTTCCCCAAGGAACATAAGTCGAATTATTTAAAAAAAACAGCTAATCGCACAAGATGTACCTTTACGGAGAGGCGAAGTTTTTTTTTACTTATTTAAGTCATTAATATTTATATACGTCACTACACATGTCATTGAAAAATCGTTTTGTCGTAAAATTTGGTACAATAAAGCAAAACAGAAATTTTCACTTTAGATAAAGGTGTGTAGAATTCAAAGTTAAATTAAAATTAGTCAATAACATTTGTTTTTTTAACTCTATATCCGTTCACAAAGGCAGGGGATAATAGCTTCTCAGGAGAAGAACAGACCAGGAACTCAAGGGTTGCTCGCGATATATTTGGGAATTTAAAAAAAAAAAATGTTTAATTTAATTTTTTCTTCTTTTGAAATCAAAGTCAAAATTGCTTTATTTCATAAAATATTCAGGATGAATAAGTCAAAGTAGTGAAGACATTAAAGGATGTAAATACATACTTACATTCATATTTGTTCTATTGACTCTACGCCTATAAAATTTGTTTTATTTTCTACTTTTCACTAAATCTGAAATAACTCTAGAACTGAGCGGGTTTTTCCCACAGCTGTGCTTGTCTGATAGATAATCAGAAATTCTGTAACAGTTGTAAATTTTTTTTTTTAATTCCTGTCTTTAATTGACAGCCCTATTAGGAAGGTGAAGATTTCCCTATATGGTTTGGGCACGGTAATGTCATCTATACCGTGGTTTGGGGGCACTTAAATTAGATGGAGTAATTAAGAAGGTCAGAATTCTTTACCTACACTTATTTAACCAAGACATTTGTTCAATACTTAATGGACGATAACAAAAACTCGTGATTTTAATTAAAACTCTATTTTTTTAAGCGTTACGATGCCTATAACCATTATCTAAAAAGTCTTACATCTAGCTTTAGAACTGTTAAGCATTGGCTAAGGTGAGACATTAATATAGCAAAATATTTATTTTTTAACCTCCGATAAAAAAAGAGGAGTGTTATACTTATGATTTTGACGAGTGTAACATAGGTCAAAATACGAAAAAACAATTTTGATCTCCCATACAAAATGCGCTAATGCTGATGAAGTTTGTATGGAAACTCAAATATTTTTTTTCCTATTTTGACCTATGTTCCTTGGGAAAGTTGTTCAGTTTCATGGACTGATTAACCACCCGAGAGGTTGAAAGAGAGATACCTAAAGCCCTGTATATTTTTCAGTTGTCTGTCTGTGGCATCGTAGCTCATAAACGAATGTACCGATTTTGAAGCTAAAGTAATAGAGATTTTGTTTAAACCGTTTAAAAGCATAAGTGATGAATTTCTGGAGTAATACATACTAAACTTGTAGTTTTTGAGTTATAGAGAGGTTTTATTTATCCGGCCAGTTGAATTTTATTACTTTTCTACATCAACGTTTTTCCGACTTTCATCTTCGAAATTTAAATTGAAATCAAACGTCAAGCAAACGTCGAACATAGGTAATACCTATAGGTAGGTACACATTCAATTCATACATCTCGACTAATGAAGTGAGCATATCAAAGGGTGTTCCAAATATAAATTTTACAGGCCCGAATCTAGGCCGACCTGCGGTTGAGGCCTACTTTAAATGTAATTTGATACGGCCGTATAAAGGCCAACTTTAGCCTAGTATAATCTCCGCTCGGATGTCTCCTTACTTAAATGGCTTAGTGGCTTAGAGACCACCTGTTGGGTTTCTAGAAGCGATAAATATTAGGTCTTTGTGCGTCTAAAATAGTTTGTTGTCGTTTTGTTACGCTTAGAAATTGTGAGTTAGCATAGTAATTTGCTAACTGCAAAACGTGCTGTGTTTTTGACAAAGACTGTGACTAAGAATAATATGAAATTTAATAAGAGATCAATTGTTAAACTGCCATTACAAAATCAGGCATATAACTTGATTTTTATAATGTAGAGCGTAGCAAAATTGCAAAATTTTGTTTAGTTAATTATTGTTAGTTGATTTTAATCTAAAACATGAATATGGTAAAGAACATACAGTATTTCTGCCCGCATATCGTTTCTGTTGGAAAATCCTATGACACTTTTCAACCTGGAATTATAGTTTTGTGAAAATTCACGGTTAAAGATAAATTAATTAATCAAAAAATCCTGATTGATGCTTGTATGACCAAAACTAATATCCCTGCGCCTGTATATAAAATTGCAGGTCCTGAGTCACCGACTCATCAACGCCTAGGACAAACCCTGGGCCCCAGAAAGCTGAAAATTTTTTTTTTTTTAGCCTGAAAGTTCCTTTTCTAAAGTAAGCAAGAAAGAAGGAAGGATTTTACGAAATTCTCATGGGTCCTAGGTATCCTCTAGTAAGAAATAAATCCATCTTAGTTCATCTCTGTCTTTTGGTTCAAGTACAGAGAGCATTGGTTTTGGCCACAGTACATCTTACGTTAATTTAGGACTCAATATAGAAATGCAAAGGTTGTGGGCATTTTGAACATCTAATAATATCTGAATAATGTTTCTTTATTTATATATATATTTTTGCTGTGCATACCTATGCGCTGACACACTTGCAAAGTTTTAAATGATTGTATGACCTTTGAGTGGTTTAGTGTATGTGCGTGTTTTAATAATAAATAAACAAAATCAATAGCAAGTAGTAGTAAAAAAATACACAGAACACAGAATTCACAGAATTTACAAAGAACTTGCAACAACAATTCTGGAATCTTCATTTGAAAATAGGTAAATATTATTTATTATATTTAAAAACCTTCAATACAGAAAGGTCGTATGGTGATCGGTTTACAATAATACCACCCCATCCCTTTCCGTGGGTGTCGTAAGAGGCGACTAAGAAAACTCAATGAGGCCTGCCTCCTATCAATCCATCCTAGGCAACGGCACCTCAATTTGCTCTGAATCTGAGGTGGCGTCCTATGGTCTCATGCGGTGTGGTAGGCTCTTTAAAGGGCCGTCTGGTTCGCGACCACCCTCCTACCGAAGTCCGACGCCAAACAGCTTGCTGTGTTCCGTCGGTGCGTAGGAGTACCCGTGTCTCAATAGGCATTTTCTGGGTTAACTTGTTCCA
This sequence comes from Aproaerema taeniolella, assembly GCA_949987775.1. Classification (NCBI taxonomy): domain Eukaryota; kingdom Metazoa; phylum Arthropoda; class Insecta; order Lepidoptera; family Gelechiidae; genus Aproaerema; species Aproaerema taeniolella. Next base: position 13,832,604 of record OX465258.1, on the reverse strand, counting down.
TCGTCGACCTCATCTATGACCTTGGTCAAGATTGAGGTCAAGAGTTAATAATAACAAAAAAAGGGCGTCGGCCGAAAACTATCGCATTATTAAATCACTTACATTTAAATTTGGGACTTCCTGTTACAGTGCCTGTTTGCGTTTCTGCTTTTCGCACACAAAGTAGAATGTTGTTAAAGTTTTAAAAGCTTTCGAGATTCTAAATTTGAAAATTCAAGTTTCGAATGAATGAAAAGAATGAGAATTCGCAAGGGGCGAAATGGAAGTATGTATAAACAAAAGAATAACGTTTGTAGACTGTATTTTGTCGTTTGTTTTCCAATTTTCCTTTTGTAGCTGAAGGCCTTTGCCGAAGGCTTTTGTAACTAACATACAAGGTACAAAGGTACATGTACTTTGTTTGTTATTTGGTTTTAAAAAGAAACAAATATATGTTATAACATGTAGGTACTCCAGCAGGCCGAGTCCTATGTCAAAATGTCAAGCGAGCGAGCAAATGTAGGGCAAGCAAGCCTTTGCGCGGGACCCTCGCGCAATCAAAGTGAAGTTTCAGCGCGAGTTAGTCGTTATCGTGCTAGAGCTGCAGGTTCTTTTGTGATAAAGATAAACGTATGTGCGTATAGCTATTATTAATTAGTTTTGAAGTAGTCATCACTCAATCACACATTTTATATGTAAAATATATTATATTATCTTATTTCTAAATTATTTACTTTTTACCATTAAGTAAAACTCAAGCTCAAACAAAACTCTTAACAATATATTAAAGACGCGACGCGATAATTCACTCCATTCCACCGGAATCGCAATGTGAATAAAAAATAAATAACGTCCTTTTAAAAATAAACAGAATATAAATAGTTAAAGAGGAATATGGGATAACACGCGGGAGAAATCAACCAGTCGACTTTGAATTCTGACGACGCGCGGCCGCGATATTTGCGTCTCAAAACAAGCTCAAAACGATAACATTCGAAATACAAACTACGAAATAATTAATTCAGTAATTGTTTTCAAATAACATTTTCAAACAAAAACATTCTTAATTTGAAGAATCTGGTGTGTTCTAAAATATCAAACATTTAAAAAATTAAATATTTTGAAAATTTTAAATTGTGAATCAATGCTACGCTGGGATTCTAAATTCTATATTTAAATTGAATTAAAATATAAAATGTCAAATAATCATAAATATTATGACTATTTTAATGAGGTGGAAAAAGGGTGAAAAGTAAATAGCTAAATTGCTCAATAGAATAGCGAAAGAAAGTCTTGATAATCATACACGTGCGGTATTTTAGTGTTTCAGTTAGTGCGGTAATAATTCGTAGCTTATTACGAGAATACGAATTATTTTAGTATGTCATGCCAACAACGCTTGTGTGGGAGTTGTGTATATGTGTAAATGTGCTTTAAATAAGTGTTTATATCTACACAAGCTATATTTACCCCGTGACTATGCTCGAGGTAGCTGAAAGGGCCAACAATAATTTCTTTAGTACATTTCTGCCAGTAAGTTTCAGCAACATTTCATTTCCTAGTCGATTACATTTGAATTATTACTTCCTTTGTTTTTTCATTTGGTAAGGAAACGCGAAAAGTATCGATTTTAGCTTTTGCATGAAAAAAGTTCAAGTTGATTTAGACAAATGTTTATTTCCCGAAAAATTGCCAATTAACACCAGAAAATTTGGACATAAGCTGAAGTTTGGTTGATTGTTCGTGTGCTGTGATTATGTGAATAAATGTTTTTATCTATCTATCTATCTAATTGGATAGTTCTCATTTTCGCTGCTTTAACAAATTAAATGGCAACCGTTGTCATTCCACCGCCCTTGGGCCTTTTTATAATACGACTAACTTTTCGCTCGGGACTTCGTTCCCGTGGGAATTCGGGAAAATCATGTACCCTATGTCCATCACGGATAATGTAGGATTCTAATGGTGAAAGAATTTTTCAAATCGGTCCAGTAGTTTCGGAGCCTATTCAATACAAACCAACAAACAAACAAATTATCAAAGCTTTCCTCTTTATAATATGTATATAGATATAGATATAGAAAACGGCACGTCAAAATTGTATTACCATTGCCTCCTATGTACTAGTGATACTAGAAGCTGGGAACATAGAAGGCAATGGTAATACAAATTCTGTCATGCCGTGCCGTGCCGTTCGAATTATAAAAAGGCCCATTGAGACGCCATTGATTAGTGAAATGCCCTCCAGCAGCTTTAGCACGATAACGACAAACTCGCGCTCGGCTCACGCTGAAACTTCACTTTGATTGCGCGAGGGTCCCGCGCAAAGGCTTGCTCGCCCTATTGGGTTGTCAATGTTGTCATTTTGACATAGGACTGCGGTGTTGTCGCGGCGCTGTCACTATCGTACCCGGCCTGCTGATCTCCTGGTGCTCAAAGCAACCTGTCTGCTCTTCGTTATTTAATATGTATACCTAATAAGCTTTAAATATAATATTTTATTTATTTATTTTTTATTATGAGATGGGTCAACTCTTGACCCCAATCTTGACCAAGGTCATAGATGAGGTCGACCGACGATGGAACGAGTTAACCCAAAAAATGCCCATTGAGGCACTGGTACTCCTACGCACCGACGGAACACAGCAAGCTGTTTGGCGTTGGACTTCGGTAGGAGGGTGGTCGCGAACCAGACGACCCTTTATAGAGCCTACCACACCGCATGAGACCATAGGACGACACTTCAGATTCAGAAAAAAATTAAGTGTCGTTGCCTGGGATGGATTACTAGGAGGCAGGTCTCATTTGTGTTTCCTTAGTCCCTCTTACGACACCCACGGAAAGAGATGGGGTGGTATTATTCTTAACCGATCACCACACGGCCAAAAATATGTATACCTAAGCTTTAAATATAGCTGACCTATAACACTTTAAACTTTTGCGGTTTGAACACAAATTAGTAGTTCCTAGTATTTATACATACATACATACATACACTCACACCAATAATCCCTATCAGGGTAGGCAGAGCATCAGTGGTTTTAAAACCACTTGATGCCACGTTTGACATAAATTCAGAAGGTCATGAGATGAAATATGATTTACCTAAGTAGTGAGAGGTTGTCAGCCTTTCGCCCACAACAGCAAAACCCTCGCGTCCCACTTACTGTCTTTTACAGTATGCCTGAGAAAAGTAGGCAACTGGGACATTCTAAGTTTTTCTTTCACTCCCAGTCCAGCGTGGACGTGAAAGAAGCTTTATTTATAGGTGAACTATTAGACATTTTAAACAAAAACTGTACAATTTGTTAGTTAGTAAATGTTCTTACAACACAGAGGAATATTTAGCAGATAATCTTAAAGTGCAATATATAGAATAAGTTAATTATATATGTATAAGTTAGAATAATTTAACAAACATATTAAATATGGAAAAATGTACCCATTAATATTGCATGCCATAATGGTATATTACAGCGCACGTTATATTGTATATTACCATCTTATGTTATTTCTTTACCTGTAACATTGCAATAAATATATTTGAATTTGAATGTAATATTTATAATGTAGAGCAAATATGATTGAAACAAGTTTCAAAACAAACTGTGACTTTGAACTGTAACCTCACGTTTATCACAAGATAAACACGTAGCTGCAAAAAAAGATACATAAAAAATTAATTATTGGTACTCATTCTTACAAAATTACATGTGCATGTGGTATGAGTGACCTTTTCAGATAGTTGTTACAATCTTTACGCAAAACTGGGAGTATTTTAGAAAATAATTGCCGAAATGTTATGGTGGTAGTGAAAAATTTGACGAAGTTGAAATAAAAAAGTTACAGTCAGTTTATTGGATCACCCAATCTGCTCGTCTGTACAATACCTCATAACGTGTATCTCAGAATATACTGTATCATATTATTTTATTTTGAGTTCCAAAATTTCTAAAGAATTTGCTAAAATATCTAACCACAAAAGTTTTATTCTTTTATACGTTTCGTCACATACCTACTTATATATCCATTTCTTTAGATCACTCAATCCGCATACGCGCGATATAAGTGATCTGCAAAATCATTACCTTTTACCAAATAAATCTACACTAATATTATAAAGAGGAAAGATTTGTACCTATTTTTGTATGTTTGTAACGAATAGGCTCCGAAACTACTGGACCGATTTCAAAAATTCTTTCACCATTAGGATGCCACATTATCTCTGAGTAACATAGGCTACATAATTTTCCCGAATTCCCACGGGAACGAAGTCCCGAGCGGGATGCTAGTACCTAATATTCTTGTTGCATCTAATAATTAAACACTAGGGTGAATTTGCCAAACAATAATCATGACTAAAAAGTTATCAAAGATAATTTATGTATATACATATAGTAATATTATGTATTTTTGGTATATTGATATATGTATTTATTATTTTTGTTGTTTAAGTTTAATTATAGTATAGTTTATGTAGGTATATTTAACATATTTTGCACGCTCTATCTGTCTTTCAGATCATCTTTCCGTGGCTCGGGTTTGCTGGAAGAGATTTCTTTTTGTCATGTGTGCAAAGAACTGTAAATAAATAAATAAATATTATAAAATCTTGAATATGCCGTAAATTAAAATTTAAAACGTTAAATTATTGATTTTGTTTTGTAAATCAACAAATTCACGGCAACATCCAGATAATTAAAATGAGCGAAGACTATGAAACAGTTCGAAGTTCAATAGCTACGAAACTTCAGCGAATCATGGAGGTCTCAAACTAAACTAGGTACATTAATCTAAATCGCATTCTTTATTTCGCAAGCTAAATCTACAAACGTACTTAGAGGCAGGGAATCTGATGGGTGACCAAAGTGGCAATTTATCACGAGCATTTCCGTGCTTCGGAGGGCACGTTAAGCTGTCGGTCCCGGCTGTTGTCGATTGACTACGGTCGTTAAAACCAAATCAGAGGCCATTGTGCGGTTTGAAAACTCTGACACCAGGGTTAGCCAAGTTCGCCACACACTTGACTATACCTACACGATAAGAAGAAGATCTACAAACGCAGATACAATCACAAAGAATTTTGAAAGAAACATTTTCGGCGCGAACAATTAGTAGAAAGCTAAGTTTAACTTTACTAGTATTCTGCTAGGGACTTTGTTCCCGGGGGAATTTGAAAATGTTATGTAGCCTATATGTTATTCTATAATCTAAGCTATTTTATTGTTTAATTTCAGCAAAATCCATTTAGTAGTTTTGGCATGAGTAACGAAACATCTAAGCATGCTCATAAACTTTTGTATTTTCTATTTCCTACGCTAATGTTATAAAGAGGAAAGATTTGATTGTTTGGTTTTTGCATTGAATAGGCTCCGAAACTACTAAACGGATTTCCAACATTCTTTCATCATTAGAATGCTTCACTATCCACTGAGTAACATATGCTACAAATTTTTTCCGAATTCTTACGGGACCGAAGTCCCGAGCGGAAAATAAGTCTGTTATTATAATAATAAACGTCACTAGAAATCCAGTTATATTCTTCCGTATTTTGTAGATAATAAATTCACAAAAAATAAACAAAGTTATCAAAGTCAACCTAATCTACTCATAGAAGTAAATGTACAGCAGGCCGAGTACGATAGGCCGAGTACGATACAACACCTCGGTCCTATGACAAAATGTCAACATTGACAACGCCATAGGGCGAGCAAGCCTTTGCGCAAAGTGAAGTTTCAGCGTGAGCCGAGCGCGAGTTTGTCGTTATCGTGCTGGAGCTGCTGAGCAGAGCATTTCCTTATTTCGTAAGCCCCAAACAAACAATGCCACATTATTCATAACTGTTTTAAACTTTGAAACCTCGCCAAGGGGACGTCCTTGGTACTCTCGTGTTTCTACTAGACAGGCAGGCGAGTTGAATTTTATTTTAACTCCGTGTTTTTTAAGTCAGTGCCATTTTTTTTTTACTCCTAGATAAGGGTTATGTTTGCTCTCGTGCTGACTTATATTATTTACAAGCATCCCGCTCGGGACTTCGTTCCCGTGGGAATTCGGGAAAATTATGTAGCCTATGTTACTCAGGGATAATAGCATCCTAATGGTGAAAGAATATTTAAAATTGATCCAGTAGTTTCGGAGCCTATTCGTTACATACAAAAATACAAATCTTTCCTCTTTATGATATTAGTATAGATTACCACAGGATCAACATAATATAAAAAAAACTTGCAGACAAAATCATCGTACGTATATATTTAGGCCAAATTACACATTGAGGTAGTATTACTAAAGAAATCACATACATTTTTACGTAGCCATATAGGTAGATGTGTTCCGTCGGTGCGTAGGAGTACTAGTGCCTTATATTTTCTGGGTTATCTCGCTCCATCGTCGACCTCATCGATGACCTTGGTCATGATTAAGGTTAAGAGCTAAACCATTTTATAATTAAAAAAAAATATATTTTTTTTTAGTATAATATTGGAATAAGGACTAAGAAAATGGGAATATCTTTTTAACGACTTAAATGAGACTTATGTTGTTTACAGAGCTCCTCAAGTTCCCTCGTATCAATATTAATCTAAAATAACGCTCTATCAAATATAATTGTTAAAGTGTCTGTATTTGAAGCGCCTGTTTGTCCTTTAAGTATATCTAAAGAAATGATTATATTAATTTCCATAAAATCTTGTAATTCACAAACTCGGTTTCGCCACCGACTTTCGCAACAATGTTTCTAACCTTAAATTTAATGGCCTAAACAAGGCCAAGCACAACCCTTATCCAGTTTTTATTTTTCTCCCGCCAACATTCATTACTTTTATTACACTGCCAATGTCTTTCGCAGAGCTCAACTGCATTTATAAAGAAAATCTCGGGAAATTAAAAAAACTAAAGAAATGAGAACAAATATTCACATACAGTTCTATATTAAACCCGGCAGTTATGTTCAGGCGAGTATTGTTTATATAATCAACAACATTGTAGGATATCTGGGTCTTTCCCATGGGATTTTCGGGAATCTAGCTTTCTGCTTGCAATTGCGTTCGCTTGTAAAAGTAACCTATGTCAATATTGGGCTTCCAACTCAGGTTGATGCGTTGCTCTGGTTCTACGGGAAGGAAGGCCAAACAAACAAACGCACTTTTATATCTGTAAGACTAGTAAGGAAGTAGAGATAACATTATTGGGTAAGTAACTATTACCGTGTGAATTTTTGGAACTCCAACCTCATTTCATGTCTACATAATAAGGGTAACTTCGGTACAAAATTTCAACTTTTTAGGGCGTTGATGAGTCAAATAATAAGTCAGGTCTTAATTTTGTAAAATATTTTATATCTTAAAATTTCATGTTAAATTGTACTTAATAATATTTTACTTATATTTAATTTTTAACCAAATCCTTAATAGGTAATCCACTTAAGGGAATTTTTTTTTCACTAATTTAGGACTTGGCTGGTGAAAAAATCACTGTGAGGCATTTGTCCCAGTAACGGAAACCAGACAGTATTGGATGAATGAATGAAATATGTTTATTGATAAACTTGTCAGCAAGAGAACACTAAAAAGAGATTGAAAAGTGGCTACCATCCAGCCTGAACTCTTTCTACCATTCATTGATTTCGAATGTCGCTGATATATTTTTTTCTTTACTTTTCAGGCCGTCAACTCTCCCCCTCTTCCCCATCGGGATATCTCTGCGGGACCAGCAGCCTACCGTCCTTACAATGAAGAGTATGCTTCTATCACACGCCGCGTCGACCGCCTAGTCCAGCCCGAACCAGATATTAAAAAGGAAAAGAAGTGGTCACTCGGCAAACTCTTCAGGAGAAAGAAAAAAGATGACGACAGTTCCTCTTCAGAAACGGACGAAGGTGTCAGCACCAAATCCCCTTCAAAACGCAAAGCTAAGAAAAAGAAAAGAACACCAGCTGTCAACAACTTCGATCACATAGTAATTAGAGATACAAGAAGAGCCCAAAGTTTAGCAAAACCTAACATCAGAGATATGGCTGATGATGGTGTTCTTTCCGACCCCTCAGCAGGCTTCATTAATTACAGGGCTAAACAAGAATTGTATAAAGATTCTAAGGAGTCCCTAAGTCTTCGTGATGATATGACTTCAAATAAAGCTGCACGCCTTGGTCTCGAAACACACACGAAAAGAACAAGAAAAGGACGGTTGAAAGCACGAGTTGAAGCTTTGAGAAATAGTATGCGAGGGGATTCAAGCAGCGACGAGGAGTCTCTGAAATCTTCAAACTCCTCATCAATGGTCCGCTTCCGAAGTGACGATTCTTTGATGAGGTCACGGGATAGTTCACTGAACAAGAGATCGAGGAGTGCAAGGAATGAGAGGTACATAAAACGATTGTCCCGTGATGAAGAGAATCAGCTCAACAAGGAAGCAGAGCTGTTGCAGCAAGGCTATACGAAGGCAGAAGTAGAAATGCTGACCAGGACACCCACAAGTCAGAGTAGCGGCTATGGAACTAGCAAACGAGAACAACCAAATAATACAATAAAACATGAACAAATCTATGTTAATGACCAAAATCGACGACCAATGAAATCAGAATCAATTTCATCATTCCCATCAACACAGAGCTATCCTTCATCTATTAATTTTAACGCTAAAGTTAACAACGAACATATTAACTATTCCATACAATACCCAAACAGTAACGTTAATAGAGAACCACTTTACGCTAATAATAACAGGGAAAGAAGTATAACACACCAGTATGAGACACCAGATAGTGTGATTTGTGTGAAATTTCCACTAGGAAATGTCACCAATACAAAAAGGGATGAAAAAGCCCCTCCAGTGCCACCTCCTCGTGACATGCAAAGAAAGGTCGCCACCCCTATATCAATGTACTACGAAAACAACCCTATGGTTGCAGATAGGATGGGTAGCAGTCAAAATATAGTGCATGGTGTTCCTAACAACGATTTTGAAAGAGTAATACGACGAAGTCAAGAGAGATCGACAAGTCATGGAATTAATGGTTTGCGACGGCCGATATCCAATTCAGAGGACCACATTGCTATGCAAAATAACGAATATTTCCAGAATTTGGTTTTCAAAAATGAGCAACCAAGAAGGCCAGCTTCAGTGTCAGCTGAACCTAATCATTACAGTCTCTACGCTAATACACCTCCATGGAGAAAGAAGTATGAACAAACCACCATCCTTAAACCAGAACCTGTACAACTACGTCAGGATTTTCTGTATTTTGCTGATCAAAGTCCAAGATCACGAAGGCCTATTAGTATAAAACCTAGTCAAAACGGATATGAAAACCAATATCTAAGTGATTCACAAGCATCATTAAATGCAACCGAAAACGTATATCGAAGACCTCGTAATGCGTCCGAGTTTTGGAAAAAGATAGATAATGCAGAGAAACAAAGAAAACAGCAACATATCTACGCTAATTCTCGAAGTAACAGCGACTATTCAAGTAGCGTTCAATTGCATCGTCCGTCAGCTTATATAGAACAAAATAAGAACAAAATAAGAGCTGAAAATAACGACATTCAGAACAAAAACAAAATAAACTTCGGCTCTAAATCTGTAGACACGACGGATGGTGCCAAAATGTGGAAAGCTACGACTGAGTACAAAAGATCTGTCACAGTTGACCCACCGAACAGGGTTACTTCGCCAAATTCCAAGACTCATATTCGACATAAATCTGATACCTTTTTACCTACTACTTATCAAATGCCGTCTGACGACGAAAAAAGCTCTGAAAGGCGAAAATCTACTAACCTTGACGACGCTCTTAATGAATTGGAAGCTATTTATAACAGTTTGGGTTTAGGTGACGAAGATTTATTGGATAGAGCAGAACGTCGTGAATTGATGACGCCGAAATTTAACGACCATTTCAATGATTGGAATGGAAACGACGACGAAAGACAGTTGCGGAGCCAGCCTACAACTCCCTTAAGACGAATACCGAGAAGGTCGACTTTGCCTGATAAATTACAGGACGATATGGCATTCCGCAGAATGAACTCTTTACCGAAAGATAAGCCAAATTATAAAGAAGCTCAAGCACAAATAAGTTACATGTTGGCTTCCCCTGTGTATGTCCCGTATGCATCTGATGATGATGTACACTCGATACGCAATGAACCAGATATTGTGCACGATGATGTTATGTATAGAAATATAAAACAAACTAATAACAGGTTAAAAACTTTAGATCCTGAACCACCATTTGGAATTCCTCGGGGACCAGTATCGCCAGCTCCACAAAGCGATTATTTACATGCTACTCCTGAAAATAAAGGAAGGTCACGATTTATACCAAGACGGTCACCTGATTTAGTATCCGATGATCTGGCTTACAGAAGCTTACGAAAAGATAACAGAAGCTCGTCTTTGTTTAACGGAGATGACTACAATGGTCACATAAACAACAATCACAGCTACGCAGAGTTCCCATTCAGTAAAGACTCACCTTCGAATATAAAAAAGAAACGTGCAGTTAGGTCATTATCAGCCAACATATTCACAATGATTCAAAAAGAGATTGATGATGCGTTAAACATGAGCAAAATGGCAACGTTACAAAAAACACACAGCAATAGTGATGTCATGAAGCGCCTTCGTGAAACCTTCGAGAAAAACGACAACGATCAGGAATCCCACTATCCACGTAACAAGGTAAAACAAAGACACAATACTGTCAGTCTCTTTGTCAATAACTCCCACACGCCCACCCACCATTTTGCAAAAGATGACTCATTCATTCATACTGACGATAAGTATTTGGGTAAGCCTCCATCTTGTGATAAGTCCAAAAGCTCATCACCATCAAATCGATCACCTCAAGCTTCTAAACGATCTTCTAGAGACGAATTCCAACAGGTGCTTAGCATGCTTGCTCAAGAAGCTATGGACACAAGCAATAAGCTCGGTGTTGCTTTGGCTGAATTAGACAGAAATAGAAATAATACTGAGAAAAAATCCGACGTTCAAAGTAGAATATGTGACAGCCGACTAAATTTCTTAAATGGATTAACAAACAAATCAAACGATGATATTATACCCGAAGTAAAACATGTAAAAGTACACTCAGAAATCATTAATGAGCCTCAAACAGAAATATCCAAAAATAATAAAGAGGATGAAAAATCCAAGGGTAAAGACACGGAAGACAGTCTTCTAGAAATTTCCAACCAGTTACATAAAGTTGAAGACCAATTAAAACATAGTTTTGAAAAAGAACTGAATTTTGATGATGAAAGTTTACGGCTCTCTAAGTATATTGCAAAAACAGAAGAAGAACTAAGAGCACAGGAATCTATCACACCGACATTGCAAAATAAAGTAACACCAGATGTAATTCCAATGAAAGTACAAGATGATTCTATAAAAGTTGAAAATGTTAGTAAAATTAACATAAAACCAGTGGTTATAGAGCCAGTGCTACCAAAATACAACTCACTTAATCCATTTTTAAATACAGATGATAAAATCAAAGAAATTAATGAAATTAACGCTTTCAAAGAATTGAAAAATGGGATATCAGACTTAATCGCTGGAATATCTCAAGTGAATGAAAAATTATTTGTTCCTAAGCCCTCTGTACCAGAAGAAGACAATAAAAACTCAAACAAGATTTCTGGTATTACGGAAGCCAGTGAAAAACTGAACCAAGTGACTCAAAATGAACAAGAAATTCCTTGTAGAGCTTCCGTTAATCTGTCTATTTACGAAGATGATTTAGAAATTAAAAAAGAAACTGTAGATTCGACTGAATATAATTCGTCTGAAGAATTGGCTACTATATTTAAACTTGACGGGGCTGTGAAACGGCCTGCAGTGAATGTTGATAATTCTAATGAAACTGTAAATCATGTCCGAGACGATTTGAGTTCGCCAAAGCTTGTGAAGTCGATGAATCAGCAACTTAGGCGGTTCTCAGTAGACCAAACAGATGAATCTGCGCCTAGTCAAAGCTCACTGCCAACTAACGTAGTCCCGTGGCGAACTAAACGGCAAAATCACAATTCACAAAAAGAAAATAGAGGTACGTGGCCCATACTCATGCATGGTGTCTGGTTTTCATTTTAACCATCTCGCATGCGGCTTTTATTGTTTTCCGTTGAATGTTTTTTTTTTTGGAGTGTCTATAGACCACGCAAAGGGCAGGAAAGGTCAAGTTGTAGTATCTATGAATTTTTATGTTCGCTCTAGTCTATTTGTAGTTTCTCCGGATAGCGTGGGAAGATAAAACTAACGAGAAATCCGCTTGGGGTGTGAAGGTACGCTATGTTTTGTTTTGGGTTATTCTTGATTATATTTAGAAAAAATGTAAATACTCCGGGGCGTCTATTCCACATCTCAATGGCAGTTGAATGACAATGGTGACTATTTTATCAGTTCAGGTGGAAAATTCAATACTAAAGAAGCCTCATATACTTGATGAGCCGCTCTGATCAGCAGCGCCACCGGCAATCGAACGTTAAATTGCACTACCAAGCAACTTAACATTTAATTGGCGTTGGCGCTGTCAATCAAGGTAACTGTCCTCAAATGATATGACTAAGGTTTACGTAGTTCTAAATTTCACCACCTGAACGGATGAAGTAGTCACCATTATTATTTCACCGCCATTGGTTAATAGAACAGCCGCCGGCTATTTCTTGATCTCTATTTACGAAAAAAGCTATAATGTAAGGCTTCGGTGTAAGGATAAACAAGATAAACTAGTTTTCCTTGGTTAACGTGCTAACAATAATCCAATAGAACGGTCGGTCTGCATAGGGTAAACGAATGATTCCCCCATCTTCATTACCTCTCAGTGACGTGATGGGTGTGCAAATGTTATCTACTTACTAACAACGAAATTTCTTGGGAAAATGTAATACAGTTTGCTATAAGTTAGGAATCTTTGGTAACACAATTTCGGAGAATTTTACTAATTCAGCTAAGTAATTTTCGGGAGTAGTTTTATGAAGTTTTTGCGCAGAAGGTTAGGTAAGCACTTTAAGCCTTTAAATGTGGTCTACAGGCAGTCTTTTAAGGGAAGTTCATGATTGGTTTAGTTCTAAAAATAAACGATTTTCGAGCTGTTAGGTACGACAGTTATATTGTTATCATGGTGCTTGCAACAGCGCTGAAATATTATAGAAATACTCATCAAACACTTATATCGACTCTTTAAAAATGTTAAAAAAAATTGTGAAAATAAACCACGAGAATCTCTAAATCTTTTTAATTCAATTTTACTGTTCTGGCTGGAAAACTAGCCCTAACATGGACATCCCAAGATTTTGCAAGACTAACTCCAGAATGTAGCGTTTGAATTTTGTCACAGACGATAGCCCGCAGTCGAAGCGTCGTTGGTACGACTCCGGTACTTTGATGTTCGCTTGTTCCTACACCCTGATGCTGTCGCAGCACTTCGCCGACCTGGACTGGCTGACAATACTTGGCCTCTTGCTGGCCATGATCACTATTATCGCCATGCTCATTATTTGAAGGGTTATCGGTTTCAAAACCATGGATGATTAATCTTTAAGGCCTTGCTGATGTGGCATCGTACCTAGCCTTTGATAAATACAATAGTCCTGAATCAGCCCACCAAACAGCTTTTTCAAAGGGACACATAACTAAATATGGGAAAACATTTCGCGTTTCTATACCTAGATACACCTTTTGCAATGACCTGGTTGCTCTAGTGCTGACAGTCGTTTTTTAATGCGGGTTACTTGAAAAAAGTTGTTTAGTTCAATGGGAGATCCACATACTAACGCTTGATTGATTAATTCAAAATCACAAGTTGTATAAAAAAACTCTACATTCCCGATAACTAGGTACGCTCCTGTTACGATATCAGAGGGCTAAGGAAACCTTTTATCTGACCCCAAAAGTTCTTCAAACTCTGATTGGTCAGATTAATGAAACAGTCTTGTAACGGATACCCCTTCAAAAGATAAGCTTCTAATTAGAACCTAATACCAACTGCAGATAACGTGGAAAGTCGATGACCCACCCAAGTGAAATGAACCCAAATATCATAGCGAATATCATGCAGAAGTTCTTGCAAGTCGAGTATTTGTCTGAAAGGGGTGTGGCCGTGAAATATCATCAATTTTCCACGAGAGAGCTTATTAGTGCGAGTGCCCAATGCGTTTAGCTGCGTCAAAAGTGACCCTAGTTGTAAAAATGTTGCGTTTTCTATTAACATGAGGAAGAGGCTTTTATATTTTCTAATTACAATCCTTACACATGATAACTTTGATAAATGTTGACTTTGACACACCGAGCACGTAACCTATAGAGGTGCAATCTAGGCAGATCAGTTTCTCACAACATCTGTGATTTTGCACAGACATTTGTAAGGCGGCGCGTATTCACGCCACTAGTTCCATCTCTCTCTCTCGCAAGCAAGACAGGACACGTGTCATAATCTTTCACGTGTCCCCTTACCTCAGATATTGGTAAAAATTTATTTATATCTAATATATTAATTTCTGTTCAATGTACTCAGTGCTTTGACGCGACGGATCTAATTCCGGATCTAACGCAGGGGGACATTTTCACTTAGATTTTAGGGTAAATGAAATACCTATCCTATTTCTTTGATAAACTGTACTTTAACCAAAAGACTCTGACGACTTTGTAATTTTTTTTACATCACCGATATGGACATCTATTAGACGCATTATTTATTCTGTGGCGCTGTTTCAAGCGACGTGGCGTGGCGATCAAAGCTACGTAAAGTGAATCTCACATAACAGCTATGGAGCAAAGGTTTTTTTGCTGAAAATAGAAGCACGAAGAGACATCCGTCGCCTGTAAATGGAGCGACGGAAGAAAAATAACCTTTGCTCCATAGCTATTGAGATTCATTTTACAATGCCACGTCGTTTGTGTATAATGTGTCAGCAGGCCGAGTACGATAGTGACAGTGCCGCGACAACACCGCGGTCCTATGTCAAAATGTCAACATTGACAACGCCACAGGGCGAGCAAGCCTTTGCGCGGGAGCCTCGCGCAATCAAAGTGAAGTTTCAGCGTGAGCCGAGCGCGAGTTTGTCGTTATCGTGCTAGAGCTGCTGATGTTTGATCAAAGAAATAGGACAAATATCTCGGATGAGTGCGTGGTAAAACCACCCTTAGCTAGTCCTAACAGACTGTCTTATGGAAACGAATAAGTACAAAGCTCAAAAATACAAAACTTGAATGCACATAAATCAACTGCAGTTAATTTGATGGTTTTTTAATGTAGGCAAAATAAGCTTTGCATTATTTCCTTGGGACAGATTGTTGCGGATCATAACAGTAGCCTAAATGTAATTAAGTAGATGTAATTGTAACTTAGTTAACCTGCAACCTGCAATTCCACGCTGAAATGCATTTAATTTTAACAAAAATTATACATACACTTCATATATTTTTTTAATTATTGAATTTTACCGATTTTTCTTAGTTAGACTTTCTGTTGTATTTTCATTGCATTATGATTTCAATGTCAATGTTTTATTGTTGAATCTGATGAATTAAAAGAAATTTTATTAAAAATTTAAATGGCTTTTTACAATTCATTTTTGTAAATAAGTATAAGTAACGTAACCCACTATTTAATTTATCAGATTTAATTCTAGATAAGTCGAGACGTTAGACTTAGAAATTAATTAATAATGTTGATTGTGTAAAATAATCACCTTTTGAATTTACTTTTACTTATTTTGTGCCAAATTCTCGATCAAAATAATTTAAACTTTAAATTGCATGAATTTTATGTTTTTTTGTATTCTAATTTAACGCATGATTATAGTTTTTAATATTGTTAGTGTATTTTTTGATTGGCATAAATTGATAAGATTATCGTATTTTGTAACTTTACTGAATTCTTGTCCATGTGACAAATCCAAAATCATTTATTAACTTTATGATAACTATCCTTCCAAAATATCAGTTTTTATAAATGATTTGTCAATTTAATTTAAAAAAAGACCCCCTACCTACAGGCGTTGTTACAAAGCCGGATTGCCATGCCAAATTGAAAAAATTGTGAAACATTAATCGCTCTTAAACGGCTGAACCGAATTTAATAAAACATGTTTAAGAACCACTGCTAGAAAACCTGTTTGAAAATAAATGAAACGGCATCCAAATCGCTTCACCCGTTTAAGAGCTATGGACCGACAGACACGCATAATTATAGCGGTCAAACTTAAATCACTTTTACGTCAGGGGTAAATAAAAAAGTCAATTGAATAAACCAACTTTACCTTGGGAACATTCCTGGGAGCAACCTCCCAAGTACATTCAATAAAATTTATTAATTTCCTATCGATCGATGATGTATCTCCATAGGTATATACATATAGGGGGAGTGGGCCGTAAAATTTAATTTAATTTTCGCTAGGCCCGCCGGCACCCCCAGTAAAATAACCCAAGATACGACGAAATATCTCTTTTTTTCTATTTAGACTACGTTAGTACTATTATTTTTATTTATTCTGTGTTTAGACAGTTTATTCACATTTTGAAGAAGTTTTGACGATACTTTTTATGTAGGCATTAAATAAAATGTACCAATAAAATGTCAATTTTGCATTAAAATATATTTACCCAGTGTATTTAACAGTCACGTAGGTGTATATAATTATGTAATGTTTTTCGGTTTGTTCATAGGTGAAAACTGAAAGCCGTTAGCTGCGAGCAACTACCACTACTATTTAAGTATAAGTTAGTTAAAAATGTCGTTTTTACTGTATAAAAAAATAAAACATAATAAGTCCTATTGATGAAGATTATTTGGTCAAGTGGTACTGCCTCTTGGTCGACAGGTCCTGTGTTGGATGATTTTGTAAAAAGCAGGTGTTTGTTCTCGGTTCTTGGGTGTTCTTGTACGTTAGTACTATTATTTATTCTGTGGTTCTTGTCTGTCTTCTTGTATTTTCGAAAGGACCCACGACATAAGGGAAAACCTGAGATTGAGATTGTAGCGTTTATTTTTTGTTTATTTAACAGACAATAATTAATTAATCCTATCTTCTTCTTATCCTAACCTATTTGTGAAAAATATATCGACATAATTTTTTGCACAGAGGGCCGATGACCGATGACTATTGGTATTACCTCACGAATGAAATCGCGGTCGGAAATCTAGGTACTTAGTAAAAAATTCAGCCTGCTCTTAGTTGGTAGGTATTTATCCTGAATTACTGTTGTATCCGTACCTACCTTGTTATCTTGGTTCCAGATTTATAATCTTTTGATTTTTTAAAATCCAGCTGTAAAACACCAATTTAAGAAGAGGACTTCGAAATTTCATTATAATTTTTTGGTGCAGTAGAACGACATTAATAAAGCCTATTTTGAGGGTTTTTGGCTCTAGATTATGACTTAAAATACATATTAAAGTAATCCAGGACCAGAACATCCTTAACTATACTTAAAAATGATAAATTAGTTATCAAAACCCCATCCTAGTATAGATAGAAGTGATTTAATTTTATGTTTAGCTGTGTATACCTTTCTGTATTTAATTCGATATATCGTCACATTTAATTATAAACCTATGTTGATACTTACTGTGTAGAGGCTTCCAGTTGTAAGAGAGCGTTATTTATACTATGAAAAAAGAATTATAATTTAAAAATAAAATGTTCAGTTTCAAATTGTGTTTCATTTTAATAATTAAATAAAAAAGACAAAATCCCAAACTGGATTGTTGACTAGCAGAGCCATCTGTGGAACAAGTAAAGAACTAGGTTCTAACTTTTACAGAAGTAGCGCTGTCTATCGTGAAGCAATAACATTTGATACATGGCGTGCTGTGAAAATAGTTCTACTGACTTACAACAGATGTCAGTACTCAGAAAGTGTTGCTACTTGTAATTATTTATTTATTCTGGTAATTTTATATGGTTTTTACAAAGATTTACAAAAAAAATAAAGCTTTGCTATTATGATCTTGTTTACAAAAATTCAGCAAAATTGTAAGGAACTTTAAAATTCCTGTTCTCATATCAGATTTTAATCGTTTTTATTTTGTTTCAATAGAGGTGCCTTATCCCTACTAATATTATAAATGCAAAAATAACTCTGCCTGTCGGTCTGTCTGTTACACTTTCACACCTAAACCACCGAACCAATTTTGATTGTAGTACAGAGATAGATTAGACCTTGGGAAAAGACATAGTCTGTTTCTGTTATGCTTTCACGCTTATACTACTGAACCGATTTTGATGAAAATTGGTACAGAGATATATTAGACCTTGGAAATTAGACCATAAGCTGCATTTTATCTCACGGCTGGGCACGACATAATCTGTAGAAAACTAGTTTTACTACATTTACACAGCTTAGCATAAACTTTAAATATTTAACCGGAACATTGTAAGATACGCAATATTACAATTTCACAAGTGGAAAGGGAGTTATAATCTCATGATTTGCCTATTTTTAAATTTAGAAAACTTCAAGGGCATGAAATTAGGATAAGTTAGATTAGGTTAGTTAGATTTTTGTAGGTTTGGTAAGATTAGGTTACATTAATCCATTAACGTGAAAAAAATTGCGGTAGTTCACAAAGTACCGATAGTTTATTATCTTACTAAGTCAATTTACAATATTACGGGTTACAATGTTACGGTGATAAATGCATACTTTCTAATTTAAAAAATCTACAAATCCGGGGGGCTACTATCTAAGCGAAGCTGACGCTGGGTGAACGAATGGAATGTTGTCGATTGCTTCTTTATAAGGAGACCTTGATTAATGATATGAATCAAACACAGAAATGTACATCATTCCATTCGTTCAATCAGCATCAACTTCGCAGGACTTGGCTTAAAGGACTCGTATCCAGGCCATAAATCTTCAGAAAAAAAAAAAAAACATCAACTTCGCTTAGGTGGTAGCCCCCCGTTTGTCACTTTTATTTCGTACATGGCTACCTACGGTCAAAAGAATATAAAAATAAAAATAAGAAAATAAATTCACGAAAATAAAATCAGTGGTTTCCAGGATTTTTTTATTGTATAAGTTACTGTTATACGAAGTAATAGTAACTAATATTTTTTTAAAAGTTTACTGAAAAAATGGTAGTTTTTTTGTAGAACCGGACAACACTATCCAACTGTCAGATTTTCGCAAGAGACGTTGCGTGTTGTTGAGTTTTATTTTGCAAACGAATTTTTGATTATTTTGATCGACGGTTTTTATACACTATTCGGTTCGTGTTGACCAACTGTTGCAGAATATTGTGTGGTGTTTTAGAAATGTTGTTAAGTTTACGTTGCTCGTCGAATATTCGTTTTGAATTGTGAACAGAAGCCTACTTTGCTCGTGTTGACCCGACTCATCTGTGATTTAAAAAGGTAACGGTTTTAATGTATTTTATATCATTTAAGTATGAAACAACACTTTCTAGAACTTGGCAGCGCTAATGGATTGTGCTATCAACCTGTGGTATTTATATCTTTCGAGTAAATGACTGTTTACTCCGATGTTTCGATAGAAGAGTGTCCGTTATCTATATTTGTTTGTTTTCAAGTTTTCTGAATCATCACCGTCTTCCCCTACGAACTACGTTGTCCTCTTCCACAGGCCTTTGACCTTGTTATTGATATCTTAGGTTATTTTCCGATATAAACATGAAATAAGGTCTCTATGTATACAGTAGAGAATGTGCAAGGTTAGAATGTGCAATAACTGGCAGATTTGTTGTTTTGTGATTACAGACTTGTTGGTTTTTCACATAATTGTGCAATAGGAAAGACTGCTTTTTAAATGAAATAAGTAGGTAATTAACCACCCCTAACATGACCCACTGATCTTAATTTTTAACTAAAACTATGGTACAAGATGATGTAAGGAAATAAATGCGTTTGAAAAGCTATTTTATTGTTTATATAAATTTAACTTTCTTTTTTTATGTTTTAAAGTGAATGTCTATGTTTTAACTTTCTTTTTTATGTTTTAAAGTAACCTAACCTAACCTAACAAATAAATGTAAGTAATAAATAAATAAATTAGGTATTAAAGATTGTCCAATTGGCCTGATTATTTACTATCACCTGGTTAGGCTAGCTAAGTATATACATGCTGTTTAAAAATAAGAAAATCCAAAAATGCATAGTAAATTGGTTTCAAAATAATCATTTGCATGGTTGTCTTTGAAACATTAACAGAGCTGCACCATAATCTAAATTTTCATTAGTTTTGGATATTTTTTAGGTACACATCAACATGGTCTAGGGATATTGCACAATTTTTCATACAAAAGAGGTCTGTTTGAGAAGCTACAAAAGCATACTCGAGATACATGGAATGCTATAATTTTCAGACGAGCAAGTGCTAAATCTGAATTTTCAATTCTAGTCAATTAATTTTGTTTTTCTTGAAATTTGTGAAAACATGACCTTAAAAAAAGAAACAGGAACAAAGACCATATTCCTATTTTGTGACCTCATAAACCAAACAAATCAAGTGACAATGACCAAAGCGTGTCAGGATGTTATACATCACTTCTAACGGTACTGGACCCTACTCTAAAAATAGCTCCAAATCTTCCGCATCAATATTAAAATGTCCAGTTATAGCCGGTGATTTCTGGTCATGGTCAAGTAAAATTGGTACGTCTGACCTCTTTTTTTTTGTTTTTTATCCTGCCAATATTATTCAGTATGTTTGTGGGAATTAATCGATGTTTGTTACACTTTAATGCAAATTTTCAAACAATTTCTTTTGCCCATATTGTTAAAAGGGAAAAAAACACTCAAATCTATTGACATTGAGACATTCTCAAATGATGCTTTTACATATGTAGCAATCTGTTTTCGTTTTAAGTATTACAATATAGATTCACGTCTGTTGTTTTTTCATATTATTTACAAATTACAGTTTTTATCTGACAAATGTCATTAAACATATGTTTTATGGTACTTATTATATTTTCACTGCTAATGACTACCCTCAAACTGGTCCCTTTTACTAGACACAGTCACGTATATGTATTTACATAAATTAACTCTTAATGGCAAACCCTCACATACTAATCGAAAAAACTTAGCTAATTGCAAAGGCGGACGTATCCCAGAAGGGATCGCTTTCAGTCTACCTTAGATATGGTAAAAGAACAGATGATGTGGTATGAGCTATTTTCCTTTATTTTATTACACTGAATAGTTTGCGTAACACATAATTCTTGTGTAGCAGAAGAAGATCATGTGTAGCATTGAAACTGTTGGCCTGAACTTAGCCTTCAGTGACTCTTAAGTTTTTTAACTCCCGAAAAAAATAGGGGTGTTATAATTATAACATTCACGTGTGTATCTGTGTATATGTATGTTTGTAAATCTGTGTCTCTGTCTGTGGCATCGTAGCTCCTAAACGAATAGACGATTTTTGTTTGAAAGCTGACATAATCGACGCGATTCTTAGCTATATTTGACCAAAATTGGTTCAGCCGTTTAAAAGTTATAAGGAATCGAATGTCGGGTGTGATACAAAATTCTTAATTTTGGAGTTATTTATATATTTTTATTTTTAAATCAATAGTTTGATGACAAATTATTCTGCAGTTGACTGTGACATTACTTTGCAATGCTAATGCCCAGTTAAACTTGACCGAGGCCTTTCGTTAGGGTTGCCTGTAGCCCCACAAACCATGTAGAAGTTTTAATTAATTGTTTATAACAAAAAAGAATAGAATGACATATAGGTATATGTCTTTATTTATTTTTCCCTTATTAGTGTAAATAATAGAAAGTACATGAGAAACATTGTAAGTGCCTGTTAAATCCGAGGATTCCCATAGATTTCCCGAGAATTCTATCACCAGATCCTATTTTAGTGACAATGGGACCACCTCTAGGGCAGCGGTTCCCGAAAGATTTTAAGTAAGAGGCTTTCCACGAAAATTCAAGATTTTGATGTCTTCTTTCTAGTCTAGCTAGATTTGTAAATCGCTTCACCTTTGATATATTTAGCTATTTACCTTAAAAAGTCCTTTATTTAAAGTCAAACTATACTTAAAAGATACTTACACCTATCCACAAAGCCTCGGTGTGGTGTGATTTCACGTAAAAAAAAACAATGTTACAGTTAGTTAAATTCTTACTTGAGCTAGGATTCCACCCTAAAAACTGTGAACCAAAAAGGGTTCCGTAGCCAAAAGAATTCGGGAACCGCTGCTCTAGGGCATAATTCTTCGAACAAAAAAAAGAGTTGAAAATTGTCCACAAATGGCGAAGAAAACGGTTGAACAAACATTCGGTTAATGAGTCTAATTGATTTTACAGTGCTGAGAACTTATTCTCTCAAGTATCCCCTTTTTTTACGGCGTTTGACAGCCCTAGCAAAACCCCAAGCCAAGTATTGTATGGTTGGCCCACTTCCACAATGGGCCATTTTCCAAAGGTCGCTGATTGGCCAAGTGTATCCGTGGCCTTTGACTACTTTATCTAATAAACATTTTGTTGTAATGCAGGAAGTTGCAGTTTTGTTGCGTTAAATACGCTTATTAACCATGTTTCACTTACTAAAACTTTAATAAGATACCTTGGAACATTACAATGCAGTACAAAGCTATCCTTCATTTTCTTTTAGTGTAGATAGCAGTCAAATAGGGAATTTGACTAACCCTGGTGTCAGAGTTTTTAAACCGCAAAGTGGCCTCTGACTTGGTTTAACGACTGTAGTCAATCGACAATAGCCGGGATTGACATTTTAATGTGCCCTCGTGATAAATAGCCACTTTGGTCGCACATCAGGTTCTTACCCTGTGTCGTTCCTTTACCTCTCTGATCGGTTTATACGAGCACTTCATACGAGTTGTCCAGCCACCACCGACGATTATGATGATGATTGAAAGATGTCTATTTTTCGTACATTGGTGCGTTTGACATACATTTCCAGCTATTTTCACTGAAGCAATTCTATTTATTTCCCAACCGAGAATCGAACCCCTAAACTACCAATTTAAAGACAGCATTATTAGCTACTTTACCAAACCGGCCGTCTTAGTCGCCATGTGTTCCCGATTTCACTTCTTGCAGTGTCATCGGTGCGTTCACGAATTCACCTATTACAAGAATTATTCAGTACAAGGTAAAGTCTCGCAAAATCGTCTAAGGCTTTAGGAAAGGAGATGCCCATGTGAGTTTCCAATCCCATTAGCGGAAAAACTCCCACCTGGACGCAACCTGCCTTGACAGGTTGCGTCCAGGTGGAGGACGTTAAATCGTCTCCGGACCGGTTGATGCAAGGAAAACCTGTGCAAGTGGGGGTACACCACAGATAATAAATGAGAATGTGGTAACTCTCCTTAGACAATGGCGCATGTTATGTTATGCCCAACGAGTCCCACCACCTGTACTCCTGAAGACCTGTACAATGCCACGAATAACGCTGTGCGTGTGGCAGAGTACTGGTCTAGTAAAATTTAAAATTCCGCTTTAATAAAAAGAAAATAATGATAAAAAGAAATACAAGATCAAAAAAATTTCAAAACATGAATTTTGTGATCAAAACAATTGATTAGTTATTACTGAACGTAAGAAACTAATTTGCATTATCTTTTTATCGTCGTTAAAACACTTTCCTTTTCCGATAACAGTTTAGTTCTAAAATTACAGTGTTTGTTTTTATTCCTGATATTTTGTAATGTTGGTAATCGAGCTTCTAGTAGATTGGAGATAAAATTAATTTCCTGCTTTAAATACTAATGATATGGTATGTTTGATGGATATGAAATCTCAGGAAATTGATCTTTTGGAACTATGTTTCTTACAAGATTTTCTTTGTCGGTTGATGTATTTCATTTCAAAGAACATTTTTACTTTCTTTTCAAATAGCTTTCCGCCCAGGACTTCGTTTCCTTGGAAATCCAGGAAAATCATTTGATCTATGATAATGTAGCATTCTAATGGTGGCAGAATTTTTTGAAATCGGTCCAGTCGTTTTTGAGTTAATTCGTCACAAACATACAAAAATATTATTTTTTTCTCCTGTAGATAATGAAATCTAGTAGGTAGGGTCTGTTCTAGTAGATAGTTCATTGAGTAGTAGGAGTTCCAGCAGTTTTCTATTTCTTTATGGCAATGTGTTAATTAACGTTTTTGCTTAGAACGTTTATTGTTATTTATAATTTGTTTTCTGACATAATTTTAACAGTGACAAAGTCTTATCTGCATTTTTCATATTTCTCAAGAATTACAGGAGACACTCGAAGTTTTATCTACCAACACCTAACAAAAACGAATTCTTCTGATAAGGTATTTCAAAAATTATCGTTATAGTCTAGTGCATGTTTATTTCCCCATGATAAAAAATCTACACATGATGCTATAAGCTTTATCTAATCATGTTTTTCGTGTAGGTATATTCCATTCCAAATTCCAAACTAACTATCCTATCGAAACCAGGCTATTTTTCAGCTACAAAACATAGTCCTAACACTTAGGTCCGTATTACAGAAGGAGACTCAAGTCTTGATCTACACTTAAGTATTGATTGTCTCTTTCTCTCACTATCAAAATGACAAAGACGACTGCTCAGAGTCTGAGTCGCGTTTTGTAATACGGAAATGAGACAATTCTCATTTCTCATTCGGGGTACGATTCATCACGATCCAGGATTTGGCAGGTCCAGTCATTACAGTGGAGCGACTACTATCTATCTGACCTTCGTGACCCTGCTAACAAGGGAACCTGACCGGATGTGCAGGTTTCCTCACGATTTTGCCTCTCACTACAAGAATCAGTTAGTGTGCCACTAATGTACACACGGCAGCACATCAGTGCAAATGAGTAACCTGACCTGTTGCTATATGTACATTGTACATTAACATATAACTCAGAAAACGAGTCAAAGAAAAACGGCCGCACTAGGAATCGAAGTCGGTGCATTACTTAAGTCCAAAATAAAAGTAAAAAAACAAACACAAGTTTACGTTCGTCTCACAAATAGATTGCACAGACATCCCTACATAATATTATTGAGAAAGTAACTCTGTCTGTATGTTAAGCTTTAACGCCTAAACTACCGAACCGATTTTGTTGAAATTTGGTACAGTGATAGATTAGACCTTGGGAAAGGACATGGGCTACATTTTATCCCACAGCTGGGCACGATATAACCTGTAGTCCACGCGGGCGAAAAGCTAATTCTTAAATAAATGAGAGTTCTATAGTGAGTCGCTAGTTATCTCATTAAATCTTCATCAAAGATGAGGATTTAATCCATATTCAGTTTTATAGATAGGTGTAAGAGAGGAAGATGATAGTTGACTAATGTAGTAAAAAATAAAATAAACAATATTACGCTGATCCACAAAGTTCTTATAGGGCTTCCTACTTTAATCTCTTTAACAACTTGCAATGATGCATATCATAGTGGTAAAAGGATTACATTGTACTGATCTCATCACTACGTGAGCTGTGAGCGCGGTTAAGTAGTATTATCGTTCTTATTTCTTGTGCGTAAGGCGAAAAATTGCACATAAATACTGCAAAATGATAATTCTTTTTTTATTTCATATCACGAATGTCCTAAAATGTGATTGAAGGGTAAAGCTTTAGATCATTGATTCCCAAAGTGGTCCAGGTGGACCCCCAGGGGTCCACGGGAGACTCGAAGGGGGTCTACGTTGCTGTGACAAAAAAATGGGGGTTCACAATTCGTTTAAGCGGGGGTCCACAAAAAATTATCTGTGAAAAACTAAAATGCTCCTTGTGCTGTGAATGAGATGTCAAAAATGTAAAGTTGGATGGAATAACTTTTTTGATTGGCCACCTTTACTTTTTTGACATCCACTCACAGTACAATCAATTAATTAATAAACTCTCGCTTTTTTTCGAAAACTGTTAATTCGTGGTTGAAACTCAGCCGCAACGCAAATTTTCTTAATTAGATCTAATCTTCACTTTTTTTGTCGAGTTTTGGAAATATGATAGAAATGTAGCTGCAGGGAGGGGGTCCACCGAAACCAGCAAAATTTTGGAAGTGGTCTATGAGAAAAAAAAGTTTGGGAACCTCTGCTTTAGATAAAATAAATAAATAAAGTGTCGACCAAATAAGTTGTCAGAGTTTTCAAAACAATTAGCCAATTGGGGTTGGCCTCTGACTTGGTTCAACAGAATTCCTAAACACAAAGACTTTTCCTGTAGGTTCAATCAATTTCTGCTCTCCATTTTCTGAGCTACTTTTAGCAGTATATTCCTCAAATTTTACTTAAGTAACTTTTTCATTAACTCATGTCAGCTTTTGCTACTGTATATAATACAATAATATTTATTACTGAAAATTAAGTTTACAAAAAATATTTACAAAAGACGAAAAAGGGAATATGCATGATTTTTTTTATTTGAAAAATTAATCCTCATTCATGTAATAAACAGTTTAGTAAAACTATTTTTCGAATAACTATGAAATTTAAAAAGATATAAGCCATCGAAGATTTATTTCTATCTCTTTCTAGCAAAACGAAATTTAACACGGAGTTTGTATGGACGTAGTGACATGTGACGTCAAAGTCCATGTCGGATCTCTCTGTCTAATCGGTGCGTAATTAATAGTTTTAAATGCGTATATCGGCCGCATTTCTTGGCCGATTTTAATTTTAATTACACTTTTTTGTCATCTCAACTACGGTATTTTCATATTTTGTTAATCAAATGCGATAAAAAAAAATCATGCATATTACCTATTGCTATTCTTGTGACCCCTGCACTAATTGTATCGCAGGGATAAAAAACGAGTTGCCTTCGATGCATTTAATCGAGATGATCAAAGGCATTGCAAGTTGTTAAAAGTATATACCGCATGTTGGGAATAGTGGTTTGTATACTATGAAGTTAATATGCAAAACAAACTGAGCTTATAATGGCAGCTATGTATCCGCGCATGGACCGTTGCGAAAGTGTCATGCTCACTTTAACACTAAAACCGTTTTAATCAACGCCTTTATTGCTGTCTGCTCCTACTTTTCTAGCTTTTTCACTACTAATATAATCAGCCCATGTTATTTTAAATCTTACTGTTCATAGTGAAGTCGTTGAACGTCAACTTTTTGCTCTTCTTGTTTGAAATAGATTATCGTTGATTTTATCAGACATTCCTATAAGCACTTAAGACTGCCTTAATAGGGATAAGGGTGTCGTTTAGAGCTATATCTGATAGGTCTGTCTACACTTTAATTCTTGTCTTTATCGTCTTTGTTCTTACTTGTTGTCTTTTCTAAATCTGACTGTCAGTGCTGTTCCGAGATTGTAAGATAGTTTTTTCTTTTGGAATTACATATTTTTACAGTCCCTTATTCTATGGAATTTCCTCAAAATTCTGAAATTGTCTTGTAATCATTTACCAAAAAATGGCTCTATCAAAGCAATTCTGCCGTGTGGTTGAGAATAACACAACTCCATCTCTTTCCGTGGGTGTCGTAAGAGGCGACTAAGGAAACACAAATGAGACCTGCCAGGAGGCAGGAAGTAATACTAGGAAGTAACCCATCTTAGGCAACGACACCTTAGTTTGTTTTCAACCTGAGGTGGCGTCCTATGGTCTCATGCGGTGTGGTAGGCTCTGTGTCTGGCCGTCTGGTTCGCGGCCACCCTCCTACCGAAGTCCGACGCCAAACAGCTTGCTGTGTTCCATCGGTGCGTGGGAGTACCAGTGCCTTAATTGGCATTTTCTGAGTTAACTCGCTCCATCGTCGACCTCATCTATGACCTTGGTAAAGATTGGGGTCAAGAGTTAACCCATCTCATAATAAAAAATAAACTATTGCAAGACCTAATAAATCAGCAGCACAATAAGTGTTTTAATGAATATTTCGTCGCACTCGCCATGTCCACTAGCCCACATTTCTTTAGTTTATACCCGATTGGTCACTCTTTAGTTAAGTAAGATATAGGATCATCAACTTGACAAAAAATATATATATGTTTCCTTTTAGAGGCTAAACGATCATAGAAGCACTTGACATCTCAAAATAACATCTACTCTTAGGAGGATTTAGGCAGACCAGGTGTTTCCTTAACTGCGTCCCAAGCCATGTCTAATATCTTCTAACTAAAGGATCTCAGTATAATAACTTCATCTAAAAAGGAGAAACTGACTGACTGACTGACATATCAACGCACAGCCTAAACGGCTAAACGTAGGCACTTGAAATTTGGAAGGGACGTAGCTTAGGTACCGTAGAGGTGCACTACGAAATAAATTCCCGAAATTCCCACGGGAACGGGAATTAGCGGAAAAATCCTTTTGTATGAAAAATCTAAACCGCTTAAGTTAGACGCTTGAAATTTGGCATGCAGGTACCTTAGTAAACTTAAAGCTTAGTTGCAACAGGATATTGCAAAATTCCCACGGGAACGGGAGTTAGCGGGAAAAAACTTTTGTATGTAAAAATCTAAATCACGTAAGATGTTTTCAATCTGTGTACTCTGTACAAAAAAAAATAACACGCAAACGAAATGATATTAAAGTAAAAAAAAGAGTTTTTTTTTGTCTGATATATATCATACGACGGCGAGGGCACGAAACTTATACCCAATTTCACCATACTCTGTTAGTTATTTAACAGACGATTAGCAGCTAACCCGAGATTTGACAACGTCATTTTCATACTTTTTGTTTGACGTTTTGTCTGATCTTAATCGTGGATTAACTAACTAACAGAGTATGGTGAAATTGGACCTTAAACTTCTGATATATCAGACTTTGGCGATGAAGAGGTTAATTTCGACACAAGTTCACTGCGTTTCCCGACCAAACAGTGGCAAGAAAACTCGGACAGACAAACGGAAAGAGTAATTACAGCTAAATGAACGGTCTTGCTCCGTCGCTTATCGCGAGCAATGCACCTACCGTTGCAAGTATGCACTCGATCAAACTTGTATGACATGATAACATTATTATTGTCGATGGAAGTCTACTACGAGTTATCTTGCTTGAGAGAATAATATCCTGCGAATTATTTTAGAATCTAAGATCTCTTTTATTTAACACTAGCTTTACGCCCGGGACTTCGTTAAAATTATGTAGCCTATGTTACTCAGGAATAATGTAGCATTCTTATGGTGAAAGAATTTTTCAAATCGGTCTTTTAGTTTCGGAGCCTATTCAATGCAAAACAAACAATCAAATCTTTCCTCTTTATAATATTAATATAGACTAGCTTTCCGCCCGGGACTTCGTTTCCGTGGCAATTTGGGAAAGTTATGTAGCTTATGTGTAAATCCAGGGTGTCAGCTACCTCCATACCAAATTTTATCAATATTGGTCAGCCGTTTGAGCGTGGAAGAGGAACAAACATCCATACATACCAACTTCCACGTTTATAATATTAGTAAGGTTTGTAGCCACCTGATGCTCAACCTACCACACCCACAGGAACCTCTATGAAATACTAAAAAAAAACGTCCTATTGTTCCTTGGGGAAAGTTGTTCAGCTTCTTTGACTGGTTTACATATTCTTAATTTTCGACACTAATATTCATCCAGTATGTCGATCTTGCAAATAATTTTAGCACGTAAGATTTAAAAGGTTGTTTTCAGGGCTTCGTACGCAAATTTGTAACCAGGCTTCACAGATGATGTATTTCTGTTGCCGCTATAACAACAAATACTAAAAAACAGAATAAAATAAATATTTAAGGGGGCTCCCATACAACAAACCTGATGTTTTTGCCGTTTTTGTAGATAACTGTACGGAACCCTTCGTCCGCGAGTCCGCCTCGCACTTGGCCGGTTTTTTTTGAGAATTTAAATCTGGAAACTAAATTTCATGAAGACATTTTTATGTCCTAAAGTTTTCTAAACAAATTTGAAGTCATCCTATAGAAAAAAAAATAATGTTTTAATTTATAACAAAATAAAACGTAAATAAAAGCTTTGTTCTAAAATCTGCCTAACTACAAAAGTACAAGTAAATAGAACTTAAATTACCTACAAGTATATAAAATAAAGTTAAACTCTGTGCTCTAGAATTCCAAGTTGTGAAATTGTTTTGCTCCTTGGCATGAAGCCATAGAAATTCACTTACCGAAATCGAAGTTTCTTTGACAATAGTTTATAGTTTTACGACAGTATATTACTTAGTTTTCATGTTAATGCACAGTTTCGCTCAAACTATGTGTCTACAGCCTTACAATATTAGGCGATTTTAAATTAGCTAGTTTTATAAAAAAATCATAGCAGGACAGATTAAAGGAAAGATAGGAAGGGGTAGACCTAACTCTAAAATTTAAAAAAAGTTTATCACAAACGATATTCGACTGCTTCTAACTTTTAAACGGCTAAACCAATTTTGATCAAAAACCTCCATTCTCTCTTCTCCAATTTTAGCCCCTGACAAAATAGAGGGGTGTTATAAGTTTGACGTGTGTATCTGTGTGTCTGTCTGTGGCATCGTAGCTCTATAACAAAGGACCGATTTCGATGCGTTTTTTTTATTTGAAAGATGACGTAATCAAGATGGTTCTTAAGTAAATGAAGAAAGGCATAGCTGGCTCATCCAGATTACTGTTTAGAATCAACTTGATTAGGTACTCGTAAGTAATATAAGGGTGAATATACAAAAGTTGGGTAACTTTTAGGGATATTTTGTTTATGATAGTATTTAAACATAATTACTACAGATTCTGATATTTAAGATAGCTAATCTAATGAAGATATTGCTCGTGACCGGGCCAGTCACTTTTTTATGTAGATTCTAAGATATATCGGTTTTTCTGAATTTGACTGCCAGGGGACTGACGAGGGTGACATAGTACTGATAAAACACACAACTTTATAAGAAATTAATGGAGTTTATTACAATTATTACCATAATATTATATTACTTATATACTACATTGAGACATCTTCTAAATAATAACTTAAAACCGGCCAAGTGCGAGTCGGACTCGCGCACGAAGGGTTCCGTACCATTATCTCTATAAAAACGGCAAAAAAATCACGTTTGTTGTATGGGAGCCCCCTTAAATATTTATTTTATTCTGTATTTTAGTATTTGTTATTACAGCGGCAACAGAAATACATCATCTGTTATAATTTCAACTGTCTAACTATCACGGTTCATGAGATACAGCCTCAGACAGACTTATCTATAAAAACGCCAAAAAATCACGTTTGTTGTATAAGAGCCCCCTTATATATTTATTTTATTCTACTTTATAGTATTTGTTGTTATAGCGGCAACCAAAATGCATCGTCTATGAAAATTTCAACTGTCTAAATATAACGGTTCATGAGACACAGCCTCGGACAGACTCATCTGTAAAAACGAGCAAAAAAAATCACGTTTGTTGTATAGGAGCCTCCTTAAATATTTATTTTATTCTAGTTTTTAGTATTTGTTGTTATAAGACCTATAGAAATACATCATCTGTGAAAACTTGAACTGCCTAACTATCACGGTTCATGAGATACAGCCTCGGACAGACTTTTCTATAAAAACGAGCAAAAAAAATCACGTTTTTTGTATGGGAGCCCCCTTAAATATTTATTTTATTCTGGTTTTTAGTATTTGTTGTTATAGGGCCCAGTAAAAATACATCACCTGTGGAAATTTCAACTCTCTAACTATCACGGTTCATGAGATACACCCTGGTGACAAACGGATAGACAGTGGAGCCTTAGTACTTAATAGGATCCCGTTTTTACCCTTTAGGTACGGAACCCTATTGCTGCATAACGATATTCTATATTCTTAGTAATATACTTGACCAAATACATAATCACCACTGCTATAAAGATTTTGTTGTTGTGAATAAACATTAACTCCTGACGTTGTTAGATTGCTATCAAATTTAGAGTGGTCATCAATATCTCTCACGTAAGTGGATAGTGGTATATCATCATCTTCAGAGTCTGTGAATAAGGTAGAAGTAGTTAGACATGTACCATGTTCAGGCGATATTTCTGTCTGATAACGAATATATCCTAGCTTGAAATCATCACATGCGTCAGTGTCGCAGAAACAACATAGTGACTTCATTGTAAGATGGTTGGGAATGTAAGCTGAGCCGGTCACCTGATGCACCAATAGTGTCCCCTTAAAGGCGGTTGTTTGGGGCAACTTATCGTTAATCAAGGTGTTCATCTGCTCGATTTCAAAGCCTTCAATCACATCCACTTTTATACCTGGACATCTCTCGCGGATAACAGAAGCAAACTCCTTCAAGTTAGTTATATCACCTCCTGTAGAAACCACTTTATCTGCTGTTCTTTTACAAGTGGCCTCTACGCCATCGGGTGGCCCCTTTCCATGTCCGGCTTCATAAAAGTTCCAGGTATATCACAAAATATTATTAAGGTACATGTCTTGCAGCAAACAGGCCATATTGCTCCAGCGTTATGAAACAAATTAGAAGACATAGTGCAGTGTGAAACCGTAGTCTTTTAGATAAACGACCACAGTATCCAATGAAATTTGGGTGCGAGAACCGCCATTCCTGTTTTTTTTAAGTACTGCAACCTTTGTTTCTCTTTGTATTCGGCTAATTTAATGGGGTCACTTTTTTCTAGCAAGGCGAGCCTTTTCGGCTTCTCTCTTTTTTTTTAAATATTTCTTCTCTATTCAGATTCATATTTTGTGTTTTTTTAGGAGGAGGCATGATGGTTTAAACTGAAATAAGTAAAAAAAAATGCTTATAAACTCTACAGTTGAAATGAAAGTTATCTAAAAACAAAAATATCAGTACCCTGGAAACTCGTCAGTCCTCTGGCACAATATCAGACAAAGGACTGACGCCAACGGACTGATGAAAAAGGGATAAATTTGAGGTTATTATTAAAACCTACATTTATTTTGGTATTTTCTAATATCCACTAGCTACATTTTCATAAATCAAAGTTAACTATATATACATTAAAATTAAACGCAGGCTTATAAGAAAATAACAACTCACCATAGGACTGAAATTTTGACTGGACGAGCACGTGTTTCCACGACAAACAGAACTCTAGCACTGGCACTGTAATAGCGGCCGTCTAATGGCGCGGTCTGCAGCTAACTTCACTAAGAATGTTGAACTTTAGCAATTATTTGAATTCAAGTCAATGATATTTCGCGGGAAATTCAAATTCAAACAGCACACAGTGGACTGACGAATAAAACTGACCACAAAAATTATATTTTTTTTTACAACAATGGTGAAGATATTATATAATGAAAGTTGTGATAGACATTATTAAGTACATCACAGATTGTAGTGAAATAGCAAGTTTGCTTAAATAAACGGTAATATTTAATACACAGCCACTTGATTGCGCGTTTTTGGACTGGTGACATGCCAAAGAACTGACGTTTTGAGAATATATTGTGGTTTTTTATAAACTTATATTTAAAATTAGTAGCTGAAATTGGTTGACCAAATAAAATACTTATAGTTGTTTTAAATTAAAATATGAAATATTAAAAAATATATAACAATTTTGTTTTAATAACTGATGACAGCAAGTTACCCAATTTTTGTAGAATCACCCATAAATACTTTTGTCCATCTCTTTATTTCTAACTAGCTTTCCGCCCGGTACTTCATTTCCAGTGGGATATTTTTTAAATTATGGAGCCTATGTTTTATTCTGATATATAAGCTATATTATTGTGAAGTTTCATTAAAATCTATTCAGTAGTTTTTGCGTGAAAGAGTAACAAACATCCACACATACAAACTTCGCTTAACGTTTATTGTTGTTCATAATTTGTTATCTCGCTATGTCGGTGTCATGTGTTCGCTTTGAGAACCACTAAGTGGAGAAATTCCCACCTTGTTGCCGTTGATCGTAGAAACTGCTTATCACCGTTTTGATTACGCTATTAACTTAAATTTTCCATCATTGTGTTTAGGAGCAATCAATTTTACACCGCATAAACGCCTGACTTTGTATTTGTAGTGTAAGAAAAAGATAAATTTAGTATTTTTAAACGCTTACCCCCGTTAAATTGATAAATAATTTTTAGAGAAAGAAAAATATTCGGCGAATGGGACTTGAACCCATATCTTCTGGTGCTCTAACCAACTGAGCTATCATGCCTTCAAGTGAAGCGGCGGAATTTCTCATTCCCTTACTAAGCACATACCTACGTTGTGCTTGTATGTTAACGCCATCTGTGTCTCGCACGGAGAACTACAGACTCACATTACTTGTTGCAAAGTAGATTATTACAAGGGCGAAAATACCATTTTTAAAACGCTTACCCGCGTGAGGTATATTCACAAATATTTTTTAGGAAAAAAAAAAATCGACGCGAATATTATTTTATTGAAGGGCCGTCTGGTTCGCGAAAACCCTCCTACCAAAGTCCGACGCCAAACAGCTTGCTGTGTTCCGTCGGTGCGTGGGAGTACCCGTGCCTTTACAGGCATTTTCTGGGTTAACTCGCTCCATCATCGACCTCATCTTTGATCTTTATGGTCAAGATTGAGGTCAAGAGGTAACCCATCTTACAAAAAAAAAAGATAAATTGTTGGTTCGTATTCATTGTTTACCTTATTATTCTCCTTCATGCAATATTATTGAGATAGGGTCTGTTTTTCTGATTGGTGAAGATAATTTTCCTTTGCGGGCCTCAGACCCTCTGTTATTTGAATTCATGAACAGCTGCCTTCGTATTTCCGCCGCATAATAACGAATGTTTACTCTGCTCCGAAATATAGGTTAGTACGACCTTCAATCAATTTTCTCTTTCCCTTTTCTGTATTCACATGAGAAATCGCACTTTCTGATAGTTGAACTAACAACCATCCCTCGAGAGCGTGAGTGAATTTGTTTTATTAACTTCATAATCCCAAGAGTCTTTTAGCTTTCACTGGTCCTGCCTTTGGCAGCTACCTAAAGCCGTTAAGATACCGTACCGTACCGATACCGTTGTTTCATTTCATATACTGTATCGGACATCTAACTAAATATATAAAAGGAGAAACTGACTGACTGCCTAAACGGCTAAACGTAGGCACTTGAAATTTGGAAGAGACGTAGCTTAGGTACCGTAGAGGTGCACTAAGAAAGAAATTCCCGAAATTCCTACGGGAACGGGAATTAGCGGGAAAATCCTTTTGTATGAAAAATCTAAACCGCTTAAGTTAGACGCTTGAAATTTGGCATGCAGCAGGGCAATCGCGCTAAAAAAAGTGGATTGAATCGCAATTGAAACGTAGCTGGGGGCTACCACCTAAGCGAAGCTGATGCTGGGAAAACGAATGGAACGTTGTCAAATCAAATCAAATTATTTATTTGCAAGAACACAGTATAGTAAAGTAGTTACATTTAAATTTGAGCCAAGATGTCGATTGCTTCTTTATAAGGAGATCTTGATTAACGACATGTACCAAACACAGCAATGTACATCATTCCATTCGATCAATCAGCATCAGCTTCACTTAGGTGGTAGCCCCCCAGCTGCGTTTCAATTGCGACTCAATCCACTTTTTTTAGCGCGATTGCCCTGCAGGTACCTTAGTAAACTTAAAGCTTAGTTGCAACAGGATATTGAAAAATTCCCACGGGAACGGGAGTTAGCGGGAAAAAACTTTTGTATGTAAAAATCTAAATCACGTAAGATAGATGTTTTCAATCTGTGTACTCTGTACAAAAAAAAAACACGCAAACGAAGTTGCGGGCATCAGCTAGTATTTCATAAACCACTTAGCGTTAAGTACTTGTAAAACAGAAAACGGCCGATATAAACACAGCCTACAGTGATAGGACAAAGAAGTTCCATTACAAAAGGGACGGAATCTCCGGACATCTTATCCAATTCCCAAACAACCCAATTACGCGACCTTTGACGACGGTAGAAAGCTAACCGTTTTATTACCGAAAAGAATTTGTTGACTCACCTCTCTCGAAAAGGAAATTCCGATAAGTTGGAGCAATTTGATATCGTCGCGTCGCGCCAAACATTTGCTCAGCCTCAAGTTTCTTCCAATAGCTCCGATGGGACGAGACGAGGCCCGCTGACCTTATAACCGACTTTCTTCGAATTGAAGCAACAATTATAGAAACAATACGCATCTTTTTCCCTCAAAACGGTCGCAAGACACAAATTGAAATGTAATAAAGAATGTGCTTTATAAATTAGGATTTACGGCAGATTTTTCAGTAATAGTTGAGGTAATCAGTTGCAGATATCGTGCCAAATGTATACGGATCATATGTGCCCGTTCCGAGCGATTAGAGCATAAGTAGCGGCGATAATGCGAATCTCGGCGCTAAGCGTTTATGCATATTGATGACACCGTAAGGGCCGTCCATTAATTACGTCACTCTAATTTTATGATTATTTTACCCCCCTCCCGTCCTTGTCACAGCTGGTCACATTTGTGACGTCACCCTCCCTCGTCACGTCACATTTGACGTCACATAGTTTGCAATAATGTTTATGAGTTTTTCATTAATAGTTCTAAGTTCGTGTTTTAACACTTAGATTATAAAATAAATAAAGAATAAAAAGTTATTTTTGAAATGTGACGTCACGAAATTCAAGACCCCTCCCACCCCCTTGTCACACAATGTCACACTTCGTCGACCCCCTCCCTCCCCCTTAATAAATAAAGAATAAAAAGTGATTTTTGAAATGTGACGTCACGAAATTCAAGACCCCTCCCACCCCCTTGTCACACAATGTCACACTTCGTCGACCCCCTCCCTCCCCCTTAACGTGTGACATATTTTATGGATGGCCCCTTATCTGATTCTGTCATCCCAAAAATGGCCGAATAGAGTGCGAATCGCTTTAGTCACCCATCAACATGTTTATTAGGCGTTTAACATCTACTTATAGTAAGACGTGTTATATATCTAGAAAAATATTTACGTGCATTTCGTGTTCCAATTTATGTTTATGAACCTTTTGTTTTTCTCGCTTCAGGTAATTTTATTGCGGTTGTTCACCCTTAACAAAAAACCTATAAAATTAAATTAAGTTTTTCTGTGGATTGCATTAACTATTCCAGTCTGCTGAGCAGAAGGTATTAGAACTTTCAGAAGGTTTTCAAAGTCAGTTCTTATTGAATCAACTGTAATCCAACTTATCCAAGTCGTTGAGCTTCAAGCTTTATAAAAGCTGTAATGTCTGTTACATTGAGATACAAAATGTTGATTAAAGGATTATACTGCTTGTAACTTTGAACGTCGGTGGTTTAGCGGCTAGCACGTTGGACTCGTAAATGAGAAGCACTGACTTTGATCCCCCGTATCGTAGTATAGAATAAAATAGAAAAACTCTTTATTTTATAGGACACTAGCTGATGCCCGCAACTTCGTTTGCGTGTTAATTTTTTTTTTGTACAGAGTACACAGATTGAAAACATCTATCTTACGTGATTTATATTTTTACATACAAAAGTTTTTTCCCGCTTACTCCCGTTCCCGTGGGAATTTTGCAATATCCTGTTGCAACTAAGCTTTAAGTTTACTAAGGTACCTGCATGCCAAATTTCAAGCGTCTAACTTAAGCGGTTTAGATTTTTCAAACAAAAGGATTTTCCCGCTAATTCCCGTTCCCGTGGGAATTTCGGGAATTCCTTTCTTAGTGCACCTCTACGGTACCTAAGCTACGTCCCTTCCAAATTTCAAGTGCCTACGTTTAGCCGTTTAGGCTGTGCGTTGATATGTCAGTCAGTCAGTTTCTCCTTTTATATATTTAAGATTCAGGATGTCAATTAAAACAACCGTTGTGTACCGATGACTCGTTTTCTGAGTTATGGTAAGTACTCATGGCAGCACATCAGGCTATAAGTTGACCTTGACGTCGCCCCATTTCATACACTTTTGTAAGAACAACCTTTCCAAGGCACTACGATTTTTTTAAACTTTTATGTTAGTCAGCAGGGTTCTATTCATTATTATGAAAAACTTTTACGATAAGAATTACAAGTTATTTGAAAAATACTGTAGAAGCCAG
This sequence comes from Aproaerema taeniolella, assembly GCA_949987775.1. Taxonomy (NCBI): domain Eukaryota; kingdom Metazoa; phylum Arthropoda; class Insecta; order Lepidoptera; family Gelechiidae; genus Aproaerema; species Aproaerema taeniolella. The sequence continues at coordinate 13,794,719 of OX465258.1, read as the reverse complement.
TAAGTAGGATTCGAGGGTTTTTTTCTATCGTGGGCGATTGGTTGACCACTATACTTATTACCACTATATTCATGTTCCATTTAATAACCCTTGGCATTAATCTCAAATGTGGCGTCAAGTAGATAGATGGATGTATGTATTCACGTAATATAACACAAGATTGAAAGTAGCCCTAAAGTGACTTACACTTTAAAAACACCCAAACCCGTCTTTTATGGTAATCAATCGTCATTATAGTTCAATACTTTTAAACCAGATCTTCAGACTTTCACCTAACTTGACTGTACCAGTAAATTGGACTCATATGATACTTTTAGTGGTCAGGTGGACTATTCAAGGTGGTGGAGGTTTATTACGATTGATCTCAAATTCGTCATACATTGCTTGTTTACATAGTTGGTTTCACTAGAGGTTAGTGGATACGAAAGCCAAGCGCAGCAATGCACAGAATTCGACATGGCATAATTGTAACATAACTAACATCATTTGTAATAGCCCCTCTAGTTGTTTATGCTTCCCCAGTGGCGTTATCTGTTATCTATGGTTAATAGCAAATACCTAGTGCGTACCAAACTGCCTGTACCTGTCTGAACGGCTAATATAAGGCAATTTATCTATTTGACCTCGGGTTCATCGTCCGAATGTTCGATGATTCGATCGTTTAACGCTAAGCTGTAACATTCTATGACTCGATTCCGTAAAAAAGTAATTGTCTTAATATTTTTGCGTTTTGATTTCTGAGTTTTGTGATGTTGGGGTCCATTGAAAACCAGCGTCGTTGTTGCTTTATGTCATGTCATGACTTCTAGGAAGAAGAAGCAAGATTATGGTGGCCATGTGCTACTACTGTACTTAGTCCTGTTTCTCATTCAGAATACGCTTGACCACTATCTATTGGGAGGTCAGGTCATTACATTGCACTTTTACCTCCATGATCCTGATAACAGGGGTCCTGACCGTATTGGATCAGTCACCTCAATGTGCAGGTTTCATCATGATGTTTTCTCTCACCGTAAGAGCAGAGCGAGGTAAGGTTAGTGTCCAACTAATACATAACTTATAAAATGAATCATTGGTACCATAGCGGCACTGGGGATCGAATTCTGTACCTATCAGGTACCGAGATAATCATAAGACAATCAGTCCATTCATAATCTTGCATTAATTAAAGGATATCAAAGTTTAGGCGAGACTTGCATTAAAGGATATCAAAATTTAGGCCATTTCCCAATGATACATAAGATCAGCTCATAGCACAAGTTCAACGTCCGCTAAAAATGTATATCTGTGTCATTTTTTTTATAAATCATTTTATACATTACTTCTCAATACGTAAATTGTAAACATTAAATAAAGTTACCTTCGAGAATGTTCGCCGATCCCCTTTTGCCTTCAAAACCTCGTAATGCAATTTCTTCCTCGCAATCCCAGAACCGGCTCAGCGTGACGCGAGCGCCACTAATGCTCGCTGCCAGTAACGTGCCTCGCGCCGCGCTAACAGGTGCGCTCGAGCTCTTGCGCTATTCTGCATTCCTGGTACTCCTGGTATACGATCGCGAATGTATTTTTGACGATTTCTGTGCAATTTTTTTTGGAAACTTTGTTTTACGTGCTAGTGGATATTGGATTTGACTGTGTTGTAAGTTTGTGTTTTTGTTTGTTTTTTTTGCAAAAAATATAAAAATTTAACTGGCGAATTGGGAATTTTCGACCTCTGCTACTGCTCTGAGAGCAGAAGCTTGATTCAAGCGCTTGAATTAGATCAGTAAGTTACGTCTGTATTTTTAGGTTATGTTATCTGTCTGTCAGATCGAGTTGAAAGTTAGTATTAACTGTAAACAATAAGATTCTTTTCTTCTACTACCTGAATAAATTCTTTCTCAAAAACAACTTAAGAAATACCGTTAAATAACTTAAGCTTTATATGAAAAGTAATAAAGGAAACTAAGCACAATTTCCGGGTTTCTTGCTTGTATTGCTGCCCATAATTCTAAAGTTTTTAATGCTTAGTCCATATACTTAATAAAACTAGTGCAATTTCCTTACTTCATCACAGAATACTTAATAGTATCTTAAGTATAATTTAAATGTTAAGTATTACTTAAACCAAGTTCAAGTACTAATAAAGTCATTAACAAAACAGCTTGTTTACATTCAGCTTGTCAAATATTGCTAGATAGGTATTTCTTCAACTGTCCATCGTGAGCTGTTTTGAGTGTAATAGCTTCGTTCACATGGAAAATTTGCCTGTCACTTCCTATCTAACCAACCCTATGGTGCCTCGATAACAATCACAATTAAAGTACACTAACTGATCTAAACCGATCAGTGAGGTTAAGCAACGTACACAGTGGCAGGCAACCTGATGGGTGACCAACGTGGCAATTTACCATGAGCGTTTTCGTGCTTCAGAGGGCACGTTAAACCGTCGGTACCGGCTATTGTTGTCGATTGACTACACAGTCGTTAAACCAAGTCAGCCCCCAAGGGTTTGTCAACTTCATCACACATTTATACCTACATGATAAGAAGAACAATCACATTTATTTATGAGTAACATTAATTAATTAATATTTTTAATTTTGTTAGTTTCAAAGTCTCCTATGAGGCTGACATAAGCGTAAATAAACGCCCAAGACTCGTAAAAACTTGTAAAAAGATTGACATTATTCGTAATAAGTAAACATAATTTATTTAAATTAGTTCATAAATAAACTTCTTATTGTATGTACTCAATCAATATTCTTTTCTTATTACCTTACATCATCATAAGATGATTACTTATTTACTTACTTAACTAGTTTTTTCTCGCAGCTTCTCCTGGAAATTCTTGCATGTCTTTATACGAAAAAATTGATTGATTTTGATAAACATTAGCAAGTGCGAATATATGTACTACATCAATTCGTAGTTTGTATCGTACGCTCTAGCTACTATTTTAAGACTATTCCCCATCGGAGTAGTCAGAGCAACAAATGGTTACAGTAGTGCAAATACTAACAAATAGTCTGAGAAATTCAAAACAACCTTAGTATAGCCGTTCGCCCGTAGTATAACTTAACGCTAGAGTTCACGTATACAACATTACAGTAAGCCCGGAAAAGGTTAGCAGTTGGCACATCATAGCAACGTTTTTTTCGCGCTGCTAATCCAGCGTGAAAGGATTCTTCCTAGTGCGTACGAAATTAAGCTGTCATTAACTTAGTATGCAATTATATTATAACTAGCTTTTATAGGGCTCCGCCCGCGTGGACTACAGGTTATATCGTGCCCAGCTGTGGGATAAAATGTAGCATATATCCTTTCCCAAGGTCTAATCTATCTCTGTACCAAATTTCAACTAAATCGGTTCTGTAGTTATAGCGTAAAAGCGTGACAAACAGACACAGCGTTACATTCGCATTTATAATATTAGCAGGTATAAAATAACTGATCATCAAATAAAACCTATTTTTTCTGCCGACACGACGACGCTTACAAATAGCGTGAAGATAAATAAGTTAAATATTTCAACAAAAACAACTTTACAGAAATAGACACTAAGACAAACCACATGTGGTTTAATAGTGTCTTAAAGTAATTGTTACTTTTGATATATTTGCCGAAAAAAAAAAGATAAACGCATTTTCAACCGACTTCAAAAAAGGAGGAGGTTCTATGTTCGGCTGTATGTATTTATTTTTTTATGTAGGTATGTTCACTGATTTCTCCGCCAATTATGGACCTATTTACAAAATTCTTTTTTTGTTCGAAAGTGTTTACTCCAGAGGTGGTCCCATATAAATTTTATCGAAAATGATTCAGCGCTTTAAAAAAATCAACAAACCAAAAAAACACTACAAATCATCTAAATAAATGAGTGACATTTTCGTTTGTGGTTATCTGCTAATAGGCATTGTAGTCTGCAAAAAATACTAGTTATATAATTTGTGCGAACTGTTGTTGGGATTGAAGTCGGTGACTCATACATTTTTTTAACGTGGAAAATTATTTATGGCATTAGTAACAAGCTTAGCTGACCATCTATTTATACTATGTAAATGTTAATGTAGGAAGAATTCAAAGGTTAAAAAGATAAATAATATAAACATAGCCAAAACGGACGTGTCACATATTTAAATATTGATGATGTCAATGAACCTGATGTTGACTTGTGCTAATGTAAATGGTTTCTAAAGGATTGTACGTTTTCCTTTAAAAAAGACTAAATAAAAATATAACTGTAAATAGCTTACTATTGTGACGTCACTTATATCTACTGATTGTTTGTATCTAGTTTTAGGCTTTTTGTTTAGGCTAATTGTATGTACGAGTATCTTTTTTAGGCTAACTGTATGTATCTAGTTTTAGTAATTTTGAAAAAAAAAATTGATTTATTATAAGCATGGGTGTACGAGTGTATGTCATCCTAAACACATTATTTAAACTTTTTTAAAGATGACAACAGTTAGGCCCTCAATTCATTTTCTTAATTTTTTTTTGTTAATGTAGGACCGTGTGCCTTTGACCTAGAAATCCGAAATTTGTCTCAAAAGTTCCTTTTATAACCTTAGCAAGAAATAAGAAAGTATTTTTTGATGTTCCCACAGGAATGAAGTCCCGGGCGCAAAGCATTTATAAACATATTTTTTTGAAGTGAAAACTTCTTTAGCGGCGTTGTGCACTTTGAATTATGGGTAAAAAATGTTAAACTCGCGTCCCTAACCCTATCACGTGTCTGTCACGTGACCTTGAACGAAAATCCGTAACGCGGAGGGGTGTTTCATAAATATAGGAAATTAAAACTGCAAAAATCAAGATGTCACGGAGGGGTGTTTGATAAATATAGGAAACTAGCTTTCCGCCCGCGGCTACGCCCCCGCGTGAACTACAGGTTATATCGTGCCCAACTGTATAATAAAATGTAGCCTATGTCCTTTCCCAGGCTCTAATCTATCTGTACCAAATTTCATCAAAATCGGTTCAGTAGTTTAGACGTGAAAGACGGACAGACAGACAGAGTTGCTTTCGCATTTATAATATTAGTATGGATTTAAACTGCAAAAGTCAAGATGTCATCCGGTGTCAACTTAGAAAAAAATAAATTAAATATTAATGCACAACGTTAATGTTCAAGTTTTCACTTCTGCCGGCACTCCCGGAGTGCAACCCGATGTTTTTTTTAAGCTTATCTCTAAAATGTTGTATTGCATTGCAGTGGCACATGCAAATTCAGCCCGCGCCGGCGTTTTAAAATAATTGTCAACGTAATCTAAAAATACGAAAGATCGAATTTTCTTACGTATGCTTGAATTATGTTTTCTCATAGCTCTGTTTTACATAGAATTTTGAAACAGATAATGTTTTTACAATGACATTCGTCATTTTTTCGTGTTTTTATCATCTAACCACCGTATACAACAGTTAATAAAAACTCTATAATTAAAAAAAAATGATATCTACCCCGACATTCATTCCTTATAATTATAACATTAATATATAATTATAACAACTCTTAAACGGCTAAACAAAATTCGATCAAATATATCTAAGAACCGCGATTACGTCGGCTTTCAATAAAAAAACGCATCAAAATCAGTCCATTCGTTTAAGAGCTACAATGCCACAGACAGACACACAGATACACATACACAGGTACACCCGTCAAACTTATAATACCCCTTTTTTGTCGGGGTTTAAAAATGATACTTATTCTAATAAGTACCAAAATAAAACGTAACGAAATCTAGTGTAATCTATTTATTACTATTCATACAATGTTTCAGTTTGTCAATATATGTTTTACCATTTGCCAGTTTATATCTGTAGTGACACTTAACGCGTGTGTTATCAATGTTTTGATAAAGAGTTCTATTTAGCAAGCATTGCCAATATACCTGGGAGTTACACAACATGACATCAATAGTTGTGACGTAGGTGTTTAGAAAGACGTTAAAAGACCTAGCTAGAAAGTCATAGATCTGTAGCCTGGAGATATTTATATTACGAAAAAGGTTACCGTTTGTCTTTGTGAAATTATTGTAGATTTCGCCATTTTATATACTAAAAGTGAGGTCTTAGTGACCGTAACTCGCCGTAACCATGTGTAGTGATAAATTAAAAAATCTCCATATGTGCTAGTTACTTATTTACATTTTTGAGTTACCGTTTTCTGTGGCCGGTTTAGATTTTAAGACTCATTTCTTCTTTATTGACCAAATGAGTCTTAACATCTAAACCGGCCACAGAAATAATCTTAAAATATTAGGTAAGTATATGGTGTATTCAGAGGGCCTTTATTATTAACGGTAACCTTACGGTAACTCAAAAATGTAAAAAAACCACTACATATAGTTACGGCGGGTTACGGTCATCAAGACCTAACTTTTTTATATTCTATCTATACATATTATAAAGAGGAAAGATTTGATTGTTTGTTTGTTTGCATTGAATAGGCTCCGAAACTACTGGACCGATTTGAAAAATTCTTTCACCATTAGAAAGCTACATTATCCCCGATGGGTATTGGCTACGCAAACGAAGTCCCGAGCGGAATGCTAGTAGTATATAAAATGGCGAAATCTATAATAATTTCACAAAGACAAACGGTAACCTTTTTTGTAATTTAAATGTCCCCGAGCTACAGATCTATCAGTGTCAGACATCTTGTTCATAGATTTTGTCCAGTAATGATTTATGTACGTCTTCTATAACCAGGTTGCCGGTAGTCATTTTCCGCTTTCGTGAAAATGGACTCAATTGGTGAACGGTGTTTTTTTTATGTCCGCTACTATTTACGTTCTGTGGGAGATAGTTTGATAAAGAACTTGTACTACATGAAAAGGCAAAAAACTGTTTTACTAATTCAAGTTCTGGAATATTAATAGCTAAACAATACTAAAGTCCACTTAAGTATATTTTTTTAGCGCTTTATTCCGTATCTCATTCGGGCACACTTTGCCAAGTAAAAAGTCTGATGAGAATATAATTACCCACAATGATTCCTTGACCAAACTAGGTGCCACTGGCGCACCATACCTACCAATCATCAGTCATCTCAATACCACAAGAAACAAATTATTCACAGGTCATTACCAGCAACATTCCTTTATCATTATGAAGAAGTCGAATTTCTTAAATGGGAATCGATTTTACAAAAACGCGTTTTCCGTTAACTGAACAGAATCGATGCCTAATAAAGTCAACGGTGCATTCAATGCCGTGTGCCAAAAAAGCCTGGTTCAGGTCTTGCTATAACTTCTGTATAAATTATACGAGGATCCAAGGCGACTGGCTTTCGATAAAATCCGGTCCGGCGTCATCCGACTATTTTATGTTGACCCCTGATATTTCGTGTGAAACGAACCTATTGTTCATAATGGCATTGAGATGGACAGTCCATAAAACGATTGTCAAGGCAAGGACTTTTATTTGCAGCAACACGCACCGTGAAAGGCTCGCATTCAGTACAGTTTACTCCTCTGAAGTCCTGCGATATTAAAATTTGCACAACTGGAAACAATAGGGTATAAAGTGGTCGTAAAAATGTATTTCTGTATTTTAAAGGAAAAATAAATTTTGCAGATTGTCGTTGCGTTTATGATGTTTTCAGCTTATTGTTAGATTGTGTTCTGAAAAGAATGTGCCACTTACATTATCTGTCCTTGTGTCTTTTGAGATTAAAAGGTTTTCGACACCGTAAAGCCGTTCGTCTATGAGAAATAGACCTTTGTACCTATAAAAACATCAAAGCTATTAGTCTGAAGCATAAATTTCAGAAACGAGGAACCACTAATTCCTACAGGAAAGAAATCCAAACCAACAACGGCATGTTTTGCCAAGAGTCCCCATTACTTTACTGATACGTAATCGTTCAAAAAATCTTCCACAAGATTGCGTCGACCTTATAAAATGTATCTATTACTGTTTACAACAATTTAAGTAGATAATCATGAGACTACTTGATCATGAGCCCCATTTACATACAAATCTCATTTTCTTTTATGCAAAATGTTATAACAAATTTTCATTGCAACCCATTTTCTTTCGCGAGCAATATAAATAATTTTGGGTTTATTCCTATTACGTTGCGTCAGCTAAATTGAGGTTTATTTGCCAGAGGGTTTAAAGTATGATACGTTACTAGGCTGTGTTTTAATGAATGTCTACTATTTCAGTTTAGGTTGGTATTACTTTTCTGTGTCTTGATAGGAGAGACAAGCCCCTCAGAAAAAGGCAGACTATGGCATTGTCTTATTCCATACTACTGGGACGCTATTTAGAAAATTAGTGATCACAAGAACTGGCAATACTGTTTGGTGTTACAGCTACGCATCCATCATCTTATACCACTCAGTATCAAAAGAATCAAAAAAATCGTTACGTTGAATGATGACTGTGACGCATATTTAAGTACGGCTGTATATGTATACGACACAGCCATACTCTTGTTTTTGTTTTGTAGGGGATTACCTTGTAAATCTTATAAAGACCAAGAAGATAAACCAACTCTCAAACAAAGGGTCTTTTGGTATCTTGAGTCTTCTTTTTCTCGTCTCCTTTTAAAAATTGCGGTTTTGTTGCAGTTCATTTCTTATCAAAAACGAATAGTGTCTGCTTATAATATTCTCTTGGTCATCTTTCATTTGACAGTTTTCCTCATTGTATGTTTTTGTTAGCAATAAAAGGTAAGTAAATGAATCCTCATTCGGTTTTGTGGTAACACCAATCATAGTATGTTTGACGCTCTGCCTATGACGGTTCATCTATATGCAATTATGCATGCATATCATATAAAAAACTTGTCCCGTTCATGACTCAAGCTCGACTAGGTTTGCTCAATACTATTGTCTGTAAATAAGTCTATTATTGTATCTTCAATTCTTCACCCTGATTCACAATCCGGTTTCACGTGTAAATTGTGTGCCACATTCGTGTCAAATCAATCTACGTCATTCAACCGTGTATGTTTATGTAGATTGTAACACCTTTGGAAAAATTGAACTTCACAAACTAAGAAGGGATCGGTGTATTATTTACTCAAAAAGATTTCAATTCGGACATAGTAGCGTTCTTATTTCGTACGCATAAGAGTGACAATTGTCCACGTTTAAAAGGTAAGAGTCAACAGACATCAATCCTAACAATGCCTATCATATCAGCAGATCACCACATACCAAAACGTCATCTAAATACAACGTGTATCTGTTTTTGTTGCTTATATTATTTTTAAAATTACACTAAACGATCGAGTGTGAATCCCTACTAATATTATAAATGCGAAAGTAACTCTGTCTGTCTGTCTGTCTGTTACCTTTTCACGCCTAAACCGCTGAACCGATTTTGATGAATTTTGGTACAGAGATAGATTAGAGCCTGGGAAAGGACATAGGCTACATTTTATCCCACAGTTGGGCACGATATAACCTGTAGTCCACGCGGGCGGAAAGCTAGTTGTAATAATAATGTCCCTACTATAAATAATAAACTATGATTCATTTGTAACGGACGATTCATGATTTATTCATTTATAATGTTAAAATTACGTGATTAACTTAATCCAGTTCAACACTACGCACTGCATTTTAATTTAAAAAAAGGAAAAATATTTTTGACGTGGAATTTCTTACGCAAATTGTCCACAAAATGGCATGAGATAGGAAGGCGAAAGTCCATCGTAAGTATATCTAATTTTATGACGCGCAAATATTGACCTGAGAATTATCATCGGTTACGTAGTTGTTATGTCTTGTTTCACTTTCAACCTACCTGACGAACTGAGACAATAAAGTACATGTTAACTAGATATGAGAACATTTTTATTTAAAGAACAACTTTACTGTGATATACACCATCTGTGTTGTGATGAACTGATATATCGGTACCACCAAGCCCTATGGTCAGAAGATACCGTCAAATCGACGGAATCTCTAAGTCGGCATAGGACCTGACGGTTGGATACAGAGAAGAGGCATATACTGACGTGGGCTGAGGAAAATGATGACATATCGCCCACTACCTAACCTTCTTTCCTGCCTTATCGTAGTGGCGAACTCGACTAACCCTGGTGTCACAGTTTTCAAACCGCCAAATGGCCTCTGACTTGGTTTAACGATCCGTAAAGGAACTCACAAGTGTATACCCAGAGTAAAATACACTTGTGATTGGGAGAGGCCTATAACGCTACAAAGAACCAGCATTCTGAGCTTTGATCAGCAATACAGCACAACTAGATAATGGCTCACGTACAAAATCAAAGCTTAATGCTGTCCAGATGAATAAGTTTTAAAACAGCTTATACAGGGCTTTAGGTAAATCTCTTTCAACCGCTCGGGTGATTATTACTGGGGGAAAGTTGTTCAGTTTCATGGACTGATTAACCACCCGAGAGGTTAAAAGAGATTTACCTAAAGCCCTGTAGTTAATTTTAATTACTACCATGGTACCTAGTATAAAGACAGAGAACAAAATCAGAGATCAAGTCTCAAGTGCGCTGTTATTTACCGAGACGTTTTTTTTCCTCGATCCGACATCTAGTTGGTATGTTGATCGAAGATTCTGATGGTTAATTAATGAAACATGAGTATTGAGTATAGTGGTGGTCATCCCTTTGCTGATTTTTTAGTACAGTAAACTTCTTTATTAGTTGTCATTGACTAATAGCATAAAATTATACATGTTTATTTTAAAACCTGTTTGTATTCCGCCATTGAACAAAGAACACATCATGCTGATAAATTGAAATAAACTTCCCTCTTGACCCATCCTACTTATAAATGCGAGGATAAAACTTTGCATTCATATAACTTAGACATCAGAATTACATAATTTGCCCAAATTTCCACGGGAACGAAGTCCCGGTTGAAAAGCTTGTATACTTACTAGAATTTTTTTTTTTAATTTTACGCTAAATTGGCATAGAAGCTGCTTTAAGCATAGGAAAAGTTAATAACACCACTAAAAGTTTAAAAATAAAGATAGACAATCCTATTATTTATTTATAGTAAATATTTGCACATTTTTATCTTCTTATTTAAATGTTTTGAATAGCCTGATGTTTTGCGTATAATCGTATAGACGCGGTAGTTTAATTTATTACATTAGCCTGTGAAAGCCACGCCACAAAATAAACGTAATATAGAAATAGTTCCGAATAGTTAATAACCAAGTAATGAAAAGTCTAGACAGTCACCTCTAAATATACCAATACATCATTCGATGAACGTATGTAAGTGAATTAGAACATATAAACTTACTTTTATTGTTGAAGAGAAAATGCCAAACTTAACTTACTTTCTTAAATCGTGTACAAGTTAACTTACGTTCTTAAATGCTGTTCAAGTATTACGTATGCAGATTTATTACAATTATTTACTACCCCTCTCCCTTGTCAGCAAAAGTAAGCAAAGCTCCTATGCATTTTATGGGAATCCCCGAAAATGCGCTTCGTTTTCAAGCATAGACAATGTGTGGGTTGCCATATGTGTAAAAAAAAGAAACTAATGCTGACTTAATCACCATCTAGACCCCCCAACCCCCATGTCATCAAAAATAAGCAAAGCAAAGACCCCCCGCCCCCCTATAGTGCTTACGTAATACTTGAATGACCCCAAGGAGGGTAAAACAAAGACAATCACCTTCAAGCATCCTCCTTATCCATTAGGTATAATTAAGAATGTGGAAAATTTGACTAATCTTGGTGTCAGAGTTTCAAACGACAAATGGCCTATGACTTGGTTTTCGAGTAGTCAATCAACGACAGCCGCAACCGATAGCTTAACGTGCCTGCCGAAGCACGGAGACGCTCGGGATAAATATCCACTTTAGTAATCATTCAGGATCATTGTGCACCTGTATAAGTTGCTTAACCTAAATAAAGGTTAGGATCAGCGAGTGCAACTGTGCTGTGAGCGCTTCTAGTGTGACTTTATGTCATGCTTACACCCATATTCTAAGAAGTTTACTCGAGATTTCCTCCACTCCACTCAACCTCTGTCAAGGATTTTGGCGTTTTTATTTGACACTTCCGTCCTTGACTTTACAATTTACCTCACAGGAGTCGAGAATGAATTGAGTAATCTATTGTCAAAGTTAAGGTACCTCCCGACCTACCTTAAGATTTCCTTAACGCTTTATTCGATGCTTGAACTTGTTGTGATGCTACTTTTTCATGTGAAAAATGAATGACTTTGAAGATTGCGTGGATTATCTTTATGATAATATATTGTTAAAGGTTAATATCGAATGAAGATATACGCTAGCTGTGCATCTTGTGAATCTTGAGGTGACAACTAAGAATACCGATTTCGAGGTCGTTTCGAGGATTTCCTTAGCTGAAGTTGAGTGAAGGAAATTTCGAGTTAACTTTTTAGAATATGGGTGTTAATATCATTTAATGCTCATTGGAAATATTGCATATTCCAAAAGAAAAATCGACAAAAGCAATTTAATATCAGGAAATGTTTCACATACATCAAAAAGTGGCTTAAAACAGTTATTTCATGCTACTTCCATTGAAACAGAGATCACGAAACGCCAAGTTTCACGTTCCTGAAATATCTTGCTTACTTTTTAAAGTTTTATCATTCTCGACTCTCGCCGTCAGCTCATTATATCTCGCCATTTTGAAGCACTCTCCTCATTTCCACTACGGTTGCAAATCTAGCTGTTACTGACTTTTACAACTATATTTTTTGTCTTGGAATGTATTTCGTTAGTCATGCTGACTGCATATTTTTGTAGTTTTGTTTTGTAAAGAGAAGGGTCTACAGTCTTGAATCTGTTTTTAGTATTATGTTACTTAGCTGGTTGTTACTATTTTTAACCGACTTCAAAAAAGGAGGAGGTTCTATGTTCGACTGTATGTATTTTTTTGATGATATGTTCACCGATTTCTCCGCCAATTATGGATTGATTTTCAAAATTCTTTTTTTGTTCGAAAGAGGTGGTCTCATATAAATTATATCGAAAATGATTCAGCGCTTTTAAAAAAATCAACAAAAACAAAAAATACTACAAACCAGAACATCATCTAAATAAATGAGTGACATTTTCGTTTGTGGTTATCTGCTAATAGGCATTGTAGTCTGCAAAAAATACTAGTTATCTACTTTGTGCAAACTGTTGTTTGTTGGTATTGAAGTCGGTGACTCATACGTTCTTACCGTGGAAAATTATTATGTTACTATTCTTAAGTTATGTTGTGGTTGGTATGCTACTTAACTGAGCGCTGGTTGTCTTAGTGAAATCAAAGCTACTATTTAAATCAAAATCCCTTGGATCTTAGCATTCCTTTTGTCTTAAGAACTCCTTGTTTTTATTTATAATTCATTGCAAAGATGTAATTCAACGCCTGAGTCTGAAGCTAAAGACTAGGGTCTCTCGGACTAGGGGGTTAGTTTTCTCTAATTTGAACCTTATCAGAAATCATAATCACATGGACAAGAAACTCGGATATACGGAATCTACTGCATTAGTATACGTAATATTTTCTCTCATCAAATACATGTGTAGGCAATTCATCAATATCAAACATGACCTCACGTGATTTATCAAAGACATACGCTTTGATAATCGGGTATCATTTGATCGTAATTCAGTCATACGTTTAAGTTACACGTATCATGTGACTCGAATGCTTCAACATTCACAGTTCGATGCTCTTAAAACTAATCAATGTTATTTAATTTGCACCTTAATTTTATGGTGATCTTAACACAATTTAGAAGCACATAAAACGAGATTCGTTAAACTCATTAAGAAACTCATTTATGGGAGTTTGTTGACTATTTGCTTTATGGAGTTTTTACTTTACTGTTTTATTTTATCCACCACTCCTTTGATGTACCTCATTGTTCCCAATTTCGTATGCTATTGACGTGCCTTTTCAAACACGTCACCACTTTGCTCGAAGTACTTTCCAGACGACTCTTTTGACTCTTTCAAATATATTTATAAAATCTCCGTACTACGAGGGAAAAGATCGTTAAGAAACCTCAACGTAACCAAAAACCATCGCTGTCAAATTTTTTCGTTACTAGAGACAAAGATACTACTGAAAATTGTTTGAGTAAGATAATTACATGCTTTAGATACCTTTACCTTTACGCTAGGATCTTTAAAACGCTATCACCCAATTGCCTTAAACTGCCTAAACAAAAGCTTGCAAGAAAAGGATTTTACGACTGTCAAATATGCGATAGTTTCTTTTTACGAGCCCTATAGGGCTCGGGACGACTAGTGTTCTGCTAACTGGATCTGTTATGGTGATCGAAGCTTTATGAACCACTTTTGTTTTCTGCGCTATTAATCATAGTTTTTCATCTCTTTTCTTGCTTGCAGTCATCGCCCGGTTGTTATGCGGATCCACTCGTGTATTGTCGACATAAATGTCATATAAGTAATTGTAGAGCCTAGAATACGTGTGAATCAGACTGTGAGACAGACACGCGATTTAGTTTTAAAAAGAAGCAGAGTTGATTAGATTCTGTTAGGTTATGGTTATGGAATGTTGTACTTTGGGAACCAAGTCAGTTACACGTGAGCTGTACTTGTATCATCTTTGTATATGTCACTTGAATCATCTTTTAGTAAACTCTTGTTTCTGTGAGATTGCAAAATAACTTTTCTGAATCTTTATTACGAGTTCCGCAAGTTGCTGTTGTTTGCAACTCTCTGTATATCTAAATTAAAAACTTGTTCTTAAGATTAGTAAATTGTTAGAATTCGATTCAGGCTCAAAATCTTTATTTCTCGTTGTGAAAAGTTCAATTCAATCTTTAATTTAAGTATTGTGTTGCTTGCCTTGATTTTCTCTAGTTTGACGGATCTTGGGCTCTATTCCCACTCGGGGCGAATGTTCATGTAAAAAGCAGATGTTTGTTCTCGGGTCATGTCATGGGTATTCGTGTCTGTCTGTATGTATGAGACCCACGATACAAAGGAAAACCTTAGTGGGCGTTTGAGTGTGTAGCGTCTAATAAATTTTATTTTTGAACTTGACTGGCTTTGCTACTTAAAATTCAAACTTTAGTTACTAAAAAGGCATAATAAGTATTCTTGCAATCAGATTAAACGTTTCTTCCAAAGAAGAAAATTTGTTTTACAGGTCGTGGAAATCTGTGACAAATATTGTTATACCTACTGCTGACAATAAAGTATGCCTCACCTACAAATTTCACTTCTGTCGTTAAACTTTTCCTCATTTCGACGTATCATGATCACGACATCTAATATTTTTATCTTAATGTAGTAATTTTGCAAGCAGTGTGTACAGATTTTAATAAGTTTATTTAACTATGTAGAATTTATTACTTGCATATGATATTGATGTTTTCAAGTTACTGCTTTGACTGTTTGGTAGTGTTCGTCTACTCCCATTTGCTTCTAGTACCTAATGTTTTTTTGTCAATACCTCCATATCACGGACATGTAACAACCATCTTGTACAGACAGCAGCACTTCAAGTTTCCCATTTGCACTACGAAAGCGTTATTACGAGCGAGAAAAGGGCGACATCAATATCAAGATGTACAGCCTAATGTGCTGCCGTGTATACCAATTGTATTAACTTCTTAAATTGATTATGTAGAGTTGGCATGATGAGAATTGGATATGGTCGGTTGGATTTTGACGTCCTACTGCTTGTCTCATATTCAAACTAAGTTCCTACGTTTGTTGTTTCTACACGAGTGGCGTCAAGCTAAGATATTAAATTAAGTACAATGTCAATGGCAGTACCATTGTCGCATACAGTTGTAAGCTGAGACAAGGTCGCCTTGCAACGTGCTTTCTCGCTTCAACGGATTTAAGTCCTACTTTTGTTTTTCTTACTCCATTTACTTCTGAAGAAAAAACTTCACCATAGCTGTTGCTTTTATTTAATTGTAATTTTTACCTTACCGTAGTAATTTCTTAAATACTGACGCTGAAGTATTAGTAGCTACCTGCAAATTGAATATTGTATATCTATATCATAGATTGAATTATTTTTCGCAGTTCCATAGCTTTCGGTTCTGGTGCTAGAAGTGCTGCTTGTCTGAAAGAATTTAAATTCTATTTTAAATCATTTTACGAGTATAATTCCCTGTAGGACGACTATACCAGACAATTTGTTCCAGACTAACCAGTCATATCTAAATTCTTCAAATTGTTACCGACAATTAAAAAGATCACTGCGTCTCTCTTTCGCTATAATCTAAAATTAAAAAAAAAGTTATCATCACTGGCATTTGATGGTTTATAACTTTTAAATGGTTAAACCAATTTTGATGAAATATAGCTACGAACCATCTCGATTACGTCAAACAAAAAAAACGGGTTGCACTCCGGGAGTGCCGGCAGAAGTGAAAACTTGAACCTATATTATACTTCCTTGCGGTCTACTGTCCCTCCCTCTTACGAATTTTCGATCAGGTCACGTATCCTGATCCTGACGCGAGTTTATCATTTTTTACCCATCCCAAAAAGTGCACAACAAAGAAGTTTTCACTCTCCCTCCGTCTTACGAATTTTCGATCAGGTCACGTGTCCTGACGCGAGTTTCATATTTTTTATACCGTTTTGGGAAGGTTTCGTAACTGTATCATTATAGTCATTGTTTGTATTAACAAAATAGTGACTAAGTAGACTACCAATTGTTAGTTTAGTTACGAGTGTATTATGTGTGGAAACTTACTTTAAGACAGGAAGTATTTCTTCATCGGTAAAATCAATAAAATTATTGTAACCCGTAAAACTGCCCTCGTCCAGTTCTTTATTCATTGCATTGATGTCTGCCAAATGTTTTTTGAACACAGAAAACCGGTAGTGTTTCTCTTCTTCATTTTGATATTCTCTTTTGTTTTCTTTAATGAATTTCTCAAAGAGTTCTGGAGCTGTTTCTAAATCGTAGTATATTTTCTTTGAAGTCGAAGATTTGATAAATATCAGCAAGGCCACAAAACTAATGATGTTCATTTCTACTCAGTAGAAACTCAACTAAGTGCAAATCGTCAATATTTTCTTTTAAAGTGTGACTAAGTTGTTTAAGTGACTCGTGGTTTATCGTAGCTTATTAAGTAAACATTCGATACAATGTTCAGTTTAATATTTAAAATGAAGTATGGTCCTATCAATATAAACGAGTAATAAAATGAAGTCTTGTTCACAAAATTCTATACATTAAACAACTATTGGAAAACTATTATATAAAATGCTGGCTGTAACTAGGGAACTTGGGGTGTGACAGTGTGATGTGGGATAATAACGTCTTAGGTCTGTATTACAGAACGCCACTCAGACTCTAATCTATACTTAAGTAGCAGTCGTATTTGTCATTTTGATAGTGAGAGAAACAGACAATCAATTCTTAAGTATAGATGAATACTTGATTCTCCTTCTGTAATACGGGCTTTAGTGCTCCAAAATCGTCATCGTCACCTACTGGCGACGCATCCTGCTGATCAATGGACGAGGGTCTGACGATCTACAACCCGTAAAGGGTTTCTCTACTTGATATCGGCGACTACGCCATTTTATCTTTTAATTTTGATTAAAATACTTTAGGGCGACTTGCATATGTTTAATAGCTTAAACACATTTATAAAGCAACAAAATCTGTCAAATTAATCAAAATTAGTCTAGCTCAATACGTTTAGCACTTTGCTGCAAGTCGCTCTTAGACATTGACAAAATCACGACATTGTGGATGCAATTTTTCAAAGAATTTAATTAAACTAGGGAGTTCTGGAGAAAAGGGAGGCCTTTGTCCAGTTGTGGGATACATCGGGCTGGATGAGAAGATGACTGCTTAAACTAAACGTTTTTTAAGAGTTAGTAACATAAATGTCAAGGAAAATTAAGACTATAGAATTCCTTTCTTTGGCGAGATTCCTTTCAATTGAATTTTGACAAGTACCAACTTTGCGAACACTGATTCATGTTACAATTAGGCGAAAGCTTATTCCATTATCCTACATGGTATTGAAAATGAATCACGAACATAATGACTAATCTATTGTTGCAGTCACGTTTAGTTTGTTGAGAGGGAGACAAAGATCATAATTTTTTAATAAATATATTCTTGGAAATCGGCGTACGTTGGTGAATGAATGAATGAATGAATAAATTCTTTATTGCACACGTAAACAAAAACATTATGGAAAATTTACATTAGTGCAAAAGGCGGCCTTATCACTAAAAGTGATCTCTTCCAGACAACCCTTTGGCTGAAAGGAACCATTTTAAAAAGACTGAAGCGTAGTGCGCAGATCAAGTAATATATAAGTAATAAAGATATAAAAGTTTTCGAATAAAATAAATATACACAAAATAAATTAATGAAAAGTACATAAATAATACATAAATACATATGCAAGCATAGATATATACAACATAAGTAATCAGTTGCAAGTTTTAGATGCAGTTTGGTGCAGTTTGCAGTAATCAGTTGCAGTTTGGTGGTTTAAATTCCAGAAACATTATATAAGGCTTATGTCAAATTTGTCCCCAAACCTTCAAGTAGTTTTTTTATCCGTCAGGATGGCAAAGGTTGAAGCCATACAGCCAAATCTTTCTTAGGTAATTTCTTCCAATCAAAATCTTCATTTAAATGAAAGCAAACGAAAGCCAAATCTTGAATTTTCTATTTAACGAAGGCAATATACCAAATCTTTTATAATATTTTATATTACTCATAGTCATTCTGATGAGTTTCAAATCCGGTTTTTATGTCAAATCCGTTTAGTTCAAAATCCGTGATAAATATGTCAAATCTAGTGAAGCATTTTTACAGAATATCTTGAAAGCTGGAGACAATAAAGCGATAAAAAGGTTGAAAAGTTTCTGTTGATCAGACCTCTGTTCTGTTCTGTGAAGTTTCTGTTTCTGTTGAAGTTCCAGACCTTCAAGTTCGGATGCCCTGTATTTTTAAGAATGGAATTAATAAACTGATATACAGATAAAGAGCATCGAAAGCGTATTACTCAGGTTAAGTTTCACAAACCGCGATGCTGTAAAGGCGATTGATGGCGTCGAAGAAAAAAAAACGACGACGGACTGTCACGAAGACCCAATCGCTCTACTATAGAAACTCAGTCTCCTAAGCCGTAATCAAGTGTATGCTAAATGTCAAACAGGGCAAAGCTCTAGGATTAATATTGCTATATAGTAATAATGTTGTTCTAAAGAATAGTCTGAGAGACCATCACTTTTCCAAATTGATTTTACATTAGCATTATAGAATCAATGGTGATCTATTGAGAATAACACCACCCCATCTCTTTCCTTGGGTGTTGTAAGAGGCAACAAAGGAAACTCAAATGAGACCTGAATGAATTCACCCTAGGCAACGACACCCCAATTTGTTTGGAATCTGAATTGGCATTATGGTGTCTGGTTCGTCTGGTTCGCGACCACCCTCCTACCAAAGTCTGACGCCAAACAGTCATTGCGTGGGAGTACCAATATCTTAATAGGCATTTGTTGTGTCAGTTAGCTCGCTCAATCGTCAACTTCATCTATGACCTTGGATAGTAAAAATAAAAAACAGTTTATGAAGTTTCTAGACAAAATTTTAGTTTCCTTATAAGCTTCTTCGCCGCCATTGAAAATGTTTACAACTCGGACAAGCAGTAGGTATAGTGCACATTTCCCATGCGTTACTTTGAAACAACAATGAAACAAAGACGGCTCGTGCGTTCTTGATAAACATCATTGTTTTAACTTCTGGGATTTTGTCATCAATTATCTCAGTATCACACAATGCTCTTGTTACGTATTTATTTTGTAGGTAATCAAAATGAAACTATTGTTGTGATTGTGACATTTTTTTTACTCATCACGTTACGATTGAATTAATAATAATACGTTTCTGTGTATATTTGTGATATATCAATAGTAGCGAAGAAACATGCTTATTGTGGTTATTGGTTAGCTTGAAAACACATAAAGAAGAATACTAAAATATGTAATAATAAAATGGAATGTTTTAGGATTCCTCTATTCTGACTTCATATCATGATTAGTTTCTCGGAACATGTTAACGTCGGAACATGAAAACAATTTTGACGCGAATTAAATAAATCCCCTTAAATAGTTGTTATACCTTAGAAGTTTAATTTGAAATAGAAACAGAAGATTATAACAGTGATTTAATGATCGCCTGTCACGAAAAGAAAAAACATAAATGAAAATAAAAACTAGGTTTGGAGAAACCTATATTATGAGAAGCAATAACAATATCAAAAAAGGTTTTTAAACGTATTTTTTTCTTTGATTCCAGGTTCTAACAGCACGCCACAACGTCAACCTTAGCCTGTATCCATCACTGCCAACTATTCCGCCCTTACCGCTTAATGTCGCTATGCTAGCCAAGTGCACTACCCTTAAGAAACACCGAGAAGAGAAGTGTGAAAGCACCTGGTGCTCGTGACGTCACCTGTAACGTCAAGAGAGATGAGCCAGTCGCAAGATGAGGCCAGAGCCGCGAGGATACAGAAGTACAAGGAGGAGAGGAGGAAACAGCTCACTGCTAGGACGGCGACGTTGTTTTCTTCAAACGTTACTGACAGGTTGGTTTTTCGATATGGTCTTTGGACTATTTTAATATAACAGTAACAGTCATCGTTCTTTTGTCCATTACAATATGCATGTGATATTCATTCAACTTATTCTTCTCTTCTGATCGTTCTTATTCTTTTACTTTATCTTTTACTTTCATCCTTGCTTTGAATTAGATCATCTTTTTTATGCACGGTCTCTTTATACGTTCTCTAGTAGCAAACTGTGTCTGTTAACTCGATCTAAATTGTCCAATACGTCTGAAAATTAAAACATTATTAATTTCGAATTTGATGTAACACTTATATACATATATGTTGATACTTTGTAGATCTGTTTTATGCTGTAGATTGTAGCTTCACATAGGTGTTCTGAAAGTTTTTATGCGCACGTGTTATTGCAAGACCTTTTCAGTTCTGCAAAGGCCACTGAATTTTTCATTGAGTACAGAATTCTTAGTATAGTCACGTCTTTTAAGACTGAACATTTGTTATTTTTCACCTTTGAGAAGCAGGTAATAGGATTAAACATTCTATCTAGATAGCTTCAAAACCTTAGAAAACTTGTGTTCATTTCAGAGAAAATAACTATGAGCAAGTGATTGCGTTTCAAAGCTGTTAGGAATATTTTCTGTTACCGTTATCACATATGATTTATAACACTTCGTTAAATTTAATGCGGTACTCTTAATAGCCTCAATAATTATTAATTGTTTTGGATAATTAACAGTGACTGATTATTATGTCTATGCTTTTCCAGGCGGTCCCGGAAACATTCAAGCCAAACACCACTTGAAAGCGCCACCTCTCCTCTTAAGTCCTCCTCTGAGCTCAACCTCAACACCGCCTCAACTTCTGTGCCTATTAGAACAACCCGTACCTCTCGTCTTAGAGCTGCCGCTGCCAACCACTCCGACTTACCTACAACCACCAGAAAATTCACAAGAAGCTCTTCCGCTCAATCCTTAGAAGACGGCAAAGGGAAGAAACCTAAAAACTCCAAGATCATAGATAGAGATAAAGTAAGATCAGTCACAAACAGAAGGCAGAGTCACGAGAAAGAAAATTTGAAAAGCGCGTCAACGACATGCTTCCCTGAAAAAGATATTGGTGCTATTAAATTGAAACCTAAACATTCCATTAATAAAAATATTTTAGAAAAAGACAAAAGTAATTTTATAGCTGCTAGTGTTAAAGGAAAATATTCCGACGAAAAAGCTAGTTCAAGATTAAACGAAAAAGGAAAAAAGAAGTCTCTTGATAACAAACCGGCATCAGTAAAAGATGAGGAGAAGCCTTTATTGGTCGATGAAGAGGAATTGTTTGAGCAGATTCTTGGGAACAAAAATCTTTCTGCTAGTTTCGAGAAAGAAAAATTTGAAGATTTGTATAAAGATCTAGTTGATGATGAAGGTATTCCGAAAAACGAATTGAAGATTAATGAAAGTGGTTCAAATGGAGAAGTGAAGCTCAATGGTTACAAGGACATTCCAATCTGTGACGTAGAAGTTAAAGATAGTGTAGTGCCAAATGAAGTGAAAACAGAAGGTGTGGGGGGTTTGTTGGGAGCTGTGTGTGTTCGAAAAGTGGAAAGGTTTAGTGAGCTGCTGAGCAATCTGTGCTCACCCCGAGATGCTGATTCGCTGTTCGAAGACATCTTGGTGGAGAACGGCATTGATGACAATGGTGTTGTGGTAAGCATCAACTTTTTATCACTAAATATGACTGCGGAAATGGAAAACTACCACTTTTATGGTAGTCAGTAACAGCGATTTATAAAACTAACCTTAACGATTATCATAAAGTTACCTTTCCAATTACACAGTCACAAATTATAGTTTCTAAGTATTAAAGTTTCAAATAACTACAGGCAGTTTAAGTTAGTCATATTCCCCAAAAGGTCACACCGTTTTATGTATAGGTTTTCATCTTACTCATGTTTGTGGTCGCTAAGAACAAAGAGGAGGTGAGATGCACTTATGCTCTGCTATTTAATATGGGTTTGTCGTAAATAAGACATTCATATTTTAAAATGTTTCGTTTGTACACAAAACTTATGCTTTCCAATGTGTGTATTACAGAACGCAACTCGGACTCTGATTTATACTTAAGTAGCAGTGGTCTTTGTTATTTGATAGTGAGAGAAAAAGACAATCAATATTTAAGTATAGATCAAGACTTGAGTCTCCTTCTGTAATACGGGCCTAAGACTCTAGCTATTATAATTTGCAGGATATTTTTAATTTTCAATCAAATCGATAAATTAAAATAAATAATTGTCAATGGAATGTGCTCACATTAGGTATTCTCTTTCAACCTCTCGGGTGGTTAATCAGTCCATGAAACTGAACAACTTTCCCAGGGAACATATAGGTCAAAATACAAAAAATTTTGAGTTCCCATGCAAACTTCATCAGCATATAGCGCATTTTGTATAGAATAGAATAGAAAAATCTTTATTTTATAGGACATTCAGGATGTCACTTAAAACAAGTCAAGATTACAATGAAATACATAAAAACATACATTAAATGATTTAAATACGTTCTTTTGATCCTACTGACTCTTCGTTCTTTTGATCCTACTGACTCTACGCCTATTCGCAAAGGTGCAGATCAAAACTTTTTTTTCGTATTTTGACCTATGTTCCTTGGGGAAGTTGTTCAGTTTCATGGACTGATTAAACACCCGAGAGTCTGAAAGAGAGATACACAAAGCCCTGTACATGTTTATTCGGAATCATCATTATTAATTAGCTTGATCTTCGTTCTCAATAAAAATTGTGTTTTTGTCGCTAGGTGCATTGTGCTTATCGTCCATATCGGTTAAGACGATGCAGATTTTCTCTAATAGTAAGTCAGCCCAACCAGTTCCTTAATTAGGTACCTATTGGTAGTTCTAGTAATTATCTTCTTAAAATTAGTTACACTCATACAGTATAATTAGTTTGATGTTAAAGTTCATCATGTTCAATTATTAATGTTTACGTTAATCAATTAGGTTTGTGATGTTGATATTGCAGTAGGCCATCGTAGATTTAGTTTACAAATATGTACGTTCTTTAATAATCAAGTTAGTTCATTATAATGAACTATCTTATACACTCTCAGTCATTAATGAGTTTTATGTTGTTGCGTTGGTCACATAATAGACCAAGATCCCAGGGCCGCCAGACCTTACTTATTTTCTCATAAACCAAATGTGTGGGAAATAGTAGTGCTAGTACGTACTAGTTAGACAAGTGAGTAATTTTTGGAAGTACCTTTAGAACCTGATAGCTGAAAATTGGGCGCCGGCCCAGGTTAGCTGGTATACATTACTACATACATTACTAGTACGTAATAGCATTACTATTTCCCACACATTTGGTTTATGAGAAAATAAGTAAGGTCTGGCGGCCCTGCGATCTCCGTCTATAATGTCTGTAGGTCAAAAAACACGTTACTAGAAATGATCTGAGCTTAGACGTAGTCATATTTTACCTATTTAATAGTAATTTTTCATTCTTCTTCTTAAATTTAAGAGCCGCGCTTATTCGGTAGAGTAAACGTTACACACTTCTATCCTTTGCTGTTGATTTGACCTCTCAATACGACACGACCACTAATAAAAAAAACATCATAAGAGGGAAAGATTGAATGAAAGAGAGACAGGGGTTGACCTAACTCTAAAATTAAAAAAAAAATGTCACCCCCGATATTTGATTGCTTATAACTTTTGAACGTCTGAACCAATTTTGATCTAATATGGACAGCTAAGGCTCATGTGTGTAAGCTTTCAAACAGAAACAACCCGCATCGAAATCTGTCCATTCGCTACAATGCCACAGACAGACACACAGATACACGACACAGATACAAAAATACACACGTCAAACTGATAAAACTTGATATTTTTTTGTCATTACATATGTAATGTTAGAATGGCATTACATTTAAAGAAACTTTAACTTTAATAACCGTTTCTGTAACACCGTAAGCGTAAAGTACGGATAACAGCAAGTCGGGAAAGCCGACGCTATTACGAGCGAGATAAGGGCGACGTCACGGTCAACATGTATACTCTGATGTGCTGCCGTGTGTACATACATTTTCTAGTAACTAGTGTGGCTACTTTCTATGGCTGCATGATAATGGATCAGCAGGTTACGGATTATCACAGGGCTTGCCTCTGACCTATGGACCTTTGATGTAGAAAGTGGTAAATAGTTGTTTATCTAGTAAAGTAGCCAACTGTGTCCACATTCATCTTGATGCTTTATTGTTAAAGGTTTCTTAGTTTCTATCTGTTAGTGAAATCACTTTGGTTCTAGTATTATATTATCTGTGCTTTGGTTCAAATGTTAAGTTTTTACCGACTTCAAAAAAGGAGGAGGTTCTATGTATGTATGTATTTTATTTATTTATGTATGAGTATTTTCACCGATTTCTCCGCCAATTCCACCGCCAACTGAATTTCCAGTTGCTAGGTAGTTTGCAACGTGTTTGCAACTTTACGTTTGGTTTGCGGTGGCCTGCTGGTCGATATAGCTGTCAGCAAGTATGTGAAAATTAAATAGTCCTGAATTTCGCCACCTGAATAGATAAAATGGCCTCCATTCCATCGACATACAACTTAAGTTACAGAAGGCCCTGTGTGGAACAAAACTAGGGAAGCCTTTGCCCAGCTGTGCATGTGTTATGTTATGTTATGTTTGTCGGGCGTTTTCCGCACTTAGCCTCTCAATTGGGCCATTGTGCGTTATATTGTTTGGACTAGCTATTCCAGCCAGCCAATGTCCTCCCAGAAGCACGCAAGACTTCTCACGTTCCTGCATGCCTCTGATAGGGATCCCGGGTTATGCAGGATCTGTGCCCGCTGTGCCTCCACGCTGTGGCATTCCATCACAACATGCGCTGGAGTCTCTTCTGTCTCCATGCAACCGCGGCATAGGGGATTGTCTGTGATGCCCATGTTAAACATGTGCCTGTTTAGCGGACAGTGGCCTGTCATTATTCCTACCACTCTTCTTAGGTGTTTCCTGGGCAGGTGCAACAAAGCCCAGCTGTGCAATCCAGAGGGCTAATAAAAAAAACCTTGATAAGAAAAAAAAACGTAACACCTATCTTGTCTACTTGAGTTAAACTCAAATAAAACTTCTTAGACTCAGAAAGTTATTCAACTTGTTTCGTAGTTCATTCACGTTAAGCTATTATGGTTAGAGCTCTTCTAAATGAGTTATAACTTTGTTGTAGTTTAGTTACACTCGTTCGTTCTTATAAATATTACTTTATAGTTACACGGAGATCTTCCAGCTGGACTGGGAGTAAAAGAAAAACTCTTCCCAGGCATACTGTAAAAGTCAGTTAGTGAGATGCGAGGGTTTTGCTGTATTGTGGGCGAAAGGCTGAAAACCTCTCACTACTGTACATCATGTTCCATCTAATAACACTCTGAATTTATGTCAAGGCATCAAGTGGTTTTAAAACCACTGGGCTGTTCGCGCGATTTATCAAATGAGACCTAGAATGTCTCTTAGACAAATATTCTAAGAAATAGAAATTCTGACTTTTGCATCCCAATATATATGTGACAATCTTTTATATTTAAAGAAAAATGAACACTTGTTTAAGAAAAATAGCGATAGGCACAATATAAATACTAGGACCAAGCATTAACTGGATGTACTAGACAGTCGTCTCCACAAGGTCACGAACTCTTTTATGGGTCAATGTATACGTTTCTATTATAAGATTCCCATGTGTATTCAAAATTTACCTTTGGATAAATAAAGGACAGTGATTAAACAAAAACTTTGCAAAAAGAGCTATTACAAATTTTTTGATTACCTAACTAACAAGCAGCCATGGGAATGAACTGCTCAGCTCTATTTCAGAATTAGTTAAAATTAGAAAATAAGAAAATTTGTAATGCGATTAAAAAGAGCACCCTCAGAGTTTCTTGCCTATTCTTCTCTGGGGAAGACTGCACCTTTGCGAATAGGCGTAGAGTCAGTAGGGCCAATAGAACGAATGCGTATGTACGAGTATGTATTTAAATCCTTTAATGTTTGTTTGTATGTAGTTATTTCATGTAATCTTGACTTGTTTTAAGTGGCATCCTGAATGTCCTATAAAATAAATATTTTTTCTATTCTATTCTATTCTGCCTACTCTGTTAGCAAATGGGTCAGAATCTAACGTGCTGCTGTCTGTTCTAGGACTTCGTTATATACATAAACCTTCCTCTTGAATCACTCCGTCCATTAGTAAAAACCGTAGGGCAAATCAATTCAGTAGTTTTTGAGTTCGCGTTCAGACAGAGCGCGACGGGGGACTTTGTTTTTTACGTAATCGGTTTCTCAAAAACGGCTCCCTCACAAAAACCTAGAAAACTATAAATTGCTCTTCCCTGAGGTTGCCTGGAAGATATTAGTACCGAAGAAAAATAAACTTTTTTTGTTGTTGTGTGTAATGTCTTTTTTTAATCTTAAGGGCTGTGCTTCATTTTGTTTTAAGAGACTATTTGTTTTGTATATGATAGATAGATGAGAAATTTATTTCTATCACAGTACACACTTTCAAAGAGACAGTACACAAAGAGACAAATATCTAGTATATCTATAAGTATAATATCCAGGTATTTTACGTTTCTAGTGCGAGAAAATATTTGATGGTCTGAGACCTTTAGTAATATGCATATGCTTGTAAACTCTTTATCGCAAACTCTTAAAGGCCGCTAAAAAAACATAACTGTTAGAAAAAACTTGTCTCTTAAGGGTTCCAGTCTACCAAAAAAATTAAGAAAAAATGAAAATATAACATATACCATTATACCCATATAACATCCTCGTATAACGTGCTCATTACAGAAAAAATATGTAACTTCTGAAGCAGTTTCTCTTAAATAAAAGCTGTTTTGTGAGCCAGTGAGGTGTAAATAATGTCCTCTTTTAAGGGCCAGGTACTGAAGCATGAGTGGATTACTTCCGTGGACCTAGTTACATAAAATATGCTTCATTCTTTATGGTAATTTTTTGCTTGGAAAGTAATGGAGTCTAGGTCGAAAATAATGTCGGTAAAAATCCTCATCCCCTCGACTCTTCAAACTCTGTTTTATTTTTTATTAAGAATGGGTTCGCTCTTGACCACAATCTAGCTCAGGGCAAAGATGCGGTCGAGGATGTAGCGAGCTCACCCAGAAGAAGCCTATTCACTCGTACTTAAAAGATATTTGGGTTGTATGAGCTCGGAAATACGCCGGCAGAGAATTCCACTCCTTGGCAGTGCGCAATACAAAATATGAAGAAAAGCGCTCAGTACGTATCCGAGGGATATCGACAAGATAAGGGTGATACCCCGCAGTGCGTCTGGACGTCTGATGGAAAAAAAGGCAGGCGGAATGAGCTAATGCAGTTCATGCAGCACTCTTCATTATACTTACGCCTTGGTAATGCGCATAGTAAAGATAATAATAAGGAAAGACAGTGATGGATAAGAAGAAACCTTGTACGATAATGCTAGAATAATACCTTGATAATTAACCGACTTCAAAAAGGAGGAGGTTCTATATTCGTATTTATCTTTTTTTTCTAATCCTTTTTGTATCTTTTGCCTATTTAGTATTTTTTAAATGGTTAGTGTGAGGGATATTCACAAATAATTTTAGGTAAAGAAAAATGTAAGTGGTATGGGTCTGTAGTTCTCCGCAAGAGACACAGATGGCGCTAACCTACACGCACGAAGTAATGTGCCGGCTTTCAATGCTCGCAAGTGTACATTTTTAAAATGTAAATAATTATTTTAAACAATTTTTTTTACATACTTTTCATTTAAGTAAAGCCTGGTAATCCTGATATATAAGATTCTGTTTTTTCTGTATTTTATGACTCAATAAGATAATACAAAACAAAATACTATTTCCGAAAAATTCAGTAGATATGGTGGTGGTTCAAAATATTTTCCAAAATCATTTAAAACAGCTAAAGCCTAGTATCTGCTGGGACCAGCATTGTTTATTCAAAGAGTAAATAAAGATTAAAATGTGTTTGTTAAGCTGTTCACCCTTTTTGATGAGGCTAGAAGCTTACAGCGGTATTAAGTACATAATCCTACTTAATCTCGCTGCTAGACGTAAAGGTGAAGGTTAACTTATCTAATACTAGCTTCTTTCCGCCCGTGGCTGTTCCTGCGTGGAGTACAGGTTATATCGTGCCCAGCTGTGGGATAAAATGTAGCATATGTCCTTTCCCAAGGTCTAATCTATCTCTGTACCAAATTTAATCAAAATCAGTTCAGTAGTTTAAATAAAAGCCCTCAGAATTTGTGTCAAATGTGGTATCTTGTTGTTCTAGAACCATCTGATAACCCTCACAATTTGTGACAAACGTGGCATCTAGTGGTTCTAGAACAATTGATGCTCTGCCTACCCCGTTAGGGATTATAGGCGTGAGTGTATGTATGTATCATTACTTTTATTCTCTCTGATTGACTAAATGTTTTAAAACTGATTTGTACTTTACGAATATTTTTAGCTTGGTGGACGTTTCGGTTCGCTCTAAGTGCAGCATTTGTAGTTTGTAGCGCAATTCGCAAAGTTTAACTAGGGGAAAATTAGACTGCGCTTTTGGTTATAGTTTGGTTGTGTAACGAATCGAGGTCTAACACTAATTTCAACTGTAATTACAGTTTGCTGCAATGGCTCATATACATTTTTGGTCGAAGTAATTTATATAAGGTATTTTGTTTATTTAAACACGATCATTTACTATTTATCATACCTATTTGATTACTTCAGTTTTTGACTGTTTAACCCCCGACACAAAAAGAGAGGGGTGTTATAAGTTTAACGTGTATGTGTGTGTATCTGTGTATTTGTGTATCTGTCTGTGGTAGCGTAGCTCCCAAACGGATGAACCGATTTTCATTTAGATTTTTTTTTGTGTCATAGATAATTTTATCCCGAGTGTTCTTAGCCATGTTTCATGAAAATCTGTTCAGCCGTTTAAAAGTTAAAAGCAATCGAATGTCGTGGGTGATTCAAAGTTTTTAATTTTAGTGGTATTTACGTACGGGGTGACTTTAAATTAGCTAGCGAAACTTTACAGGGTGAATCTATTCGTGAAACTGAACAACTTTCCCCAAAGAACCTTCATGAAATTCTAAAAAAAATTGACTTTCCATACAAAAGGCAAGTGAGCTGGGACCTTATTCTCTAAGTGCGATAGTGATAATCAAGCTGTATCGCAATCTTATCGCAATCAATTACTGTCAAATAAATTATAGATGGAACAGGAAATGGCCAACTTCATGTTATACTGTCCGAATTCTCAAGCTGTTATAACTGGAACAAAGACAGAGAATGACATTTTGAATGATATTGAATGAATGTAATTGTCAATTTGTCAATTATTTTCATGTTATTTGATAATTTCTTATGAAATGTTTTGTAATTATTCAAAAATACTAATGTTATTTAACAAGAAAAAGTAATTTGGGAGATACTGCTCTCTTAAAAATTGATGAGGTAAATAGAAATAGCCATATTGGGAAGTATTGACATGCTTTTAACCAGAAAAAGGGGTTGTTTTATATTGTTCTGGTGTTTGTTTACTTCTGAGAAATACTATTATTATGTTATTTTTCTCGTGTGATTGATAAAAAACATGATTATTGTTACGCAATTATAGCAAAGTAAACGTATGTTTACGTATTTGTGGGTACTTCGTAATTTGTTGGGGGAATAATGATGCATCTCACGAGTAAATATGCTTCCACCACGGCGGGCTGTATATAAAAAAGTGCAAAAATTTTGCAAAAGATCGTCAAGCTGTACAATTTTTATAAATAAATAAACGCTACCCACTCAGAGGCCCACACTAAGGTTTTCCCTTGTGTCGTGGGTCCCTTGGAAAACACAAAGACAAACACAAACACCCATGACCCGAGAACAAACATCTACTTTTTACACAAATGTTTGCCCCGGCTGGGGATCGAATCCAGGACCCGCCGATCAAGAGGCAGCGTCACTACCACTTGACCAAACCGGCTACATTATACATTATACCCCTGATTATGGATCATATTAAAACCCTAAGTATTTTTGATTGCTTGACGCTCTGCCAACCCAAGTGTTAGTACGTATATGTCCAATACAGGCGGTCGTCTCGTATGCCACTTAATTTTTAACGTTCTCAAATCATGATTTTTTTAAAAATAATGTATTAAAATCATTATTTAACACCATTTTCCAGATATTCAATGTTCATCATATCAAACGTCTGGACATGCAAATAAAATAACATATTTTACATTTTGCAATGTCTGAACTTCCTAACGTGAATCCTTTCTTTGGAAATAGAAGTTTTAACTGCAAAACGAGGACGAGATCAAGAAGTGTTTCCCAAATTATGATATTTCTCATTGGGTTATCATTATCGAGCAAATTTTAATTACAATTAAGCTTGGATAATTAAACCACAAACCACCACATACTCGTACGTAAAAGGGATCATAGTCGTAAGTGTACAGATAGATATATGATTTATGTCTTAACACACTTCTTCTTATCATGTAGGTATAGTCAAGTGTGAAGTGTGTTTACCCACTGAAGATTCCAAAAAGAAGTTCGGTTGAGCTTGTCCAGTCCAACAGTGGGTTCACATAGTACTTATCAAACAAAAAAAACCCTGTGAATCAAGAACTAATAGCGTATTTTCTTAAACCTTTACGTAGCCTCTGATTTAGTTTTATCTGTAAATATAAATCCCATTACACATTGCAGAAATGTGAACTGAGAGCCATTTTTAATATTGTGATATATGCCTTGGTTGTTGACTTCAACGAAAAAAGAAGTAATATCTAAATGGGTGCCTTTAATTTTGAAGTCGGTAAACATTTTTATAAACAATTTATTTATTGTATGTTTGTTTGTAACGAATAAACACAAAAACTACTGGACCGATTTTAAAAAATCTTTCACTATTAGAATGCTACATTATCCCCGAGTAACATAGGCTAGGATATAATTTTTCTAAATTCCCACAGAAACGAAGTCCCGCGTCGGAATCTATCATGAATAAAGTTTGATAAGGTACTTACATTACAGGCACTTTAAGTAAGTGTTCCTAATAAAATCAATAAATTGAAAAATTATAATGACAAACATATTATTTGAAGTCTTTACCTTCCTTACAGCATTAAGATAACTCTATCGTATTGAGCATAGAAAAGCATTTTTCTTACTTATATTATCAAGAGCACGCTAAGCTTGACACTTTATAATATACTTATTAGAGCATATGTATTTATGCTTATTATTATTTATGTTTAGTTTCGTAAGTATAATGTTTATAATTTAATATTTTATCTTTCACCTCGGATTAGGTGTGGCTACCACTCACTCTCACCAATCACCCTAAGG
This sequence comes from Aproaerema taeniolella, assembly GCA_949987775.1. NCBI lineage: Eukaryota > Metazoa > Arthropoda > Insecta > Lepidoptera > Gelechiidae > Aproaerema > Aproaerema taeniolella. The sequence goes on along the minus strand of OX465258.1, from coordinate 13,762,803 downwards.
TAAACTGGTAGATAATGCCATTAGGCATTAAGTCCGCCCTTGTATTTTTAGTGCATTAAGTTAAGTAAATAAATAAAATAAAAACTACATTCCTGTGAAGTTGTCCAAAATCCCTTGAATTCTTTTTTTTTGTGAAGGTGTAACTAAACTCTGTCCGTCTCAAACTTTTACGTTTATAGTACATATACATATGCTCATCCCTATAATCCCTATCAGGGTAGGCAGAGCATCAGTGGTTTTAAAACGAAGCCACGTTTGATACCACGTTTGACATATATTCAAGAGGGTTTTAAGATGAAAAATGATGTAAGTGGTGAGAGGTTGTCAGCCTTTTGCCCACAATACAGCAAAACCCTCGCGTCTCACTTACTGACTTTTACAGTATGCCTGGGAATAGTAGGCAGCTGGCACATTCTATGTTTTTCTATTACTTCCAGTCTAGTATGGAAGCTACTGTAACTTCCATGCTTCCACGTTTATAGCAGGGTAGGGTCATAATTATTCTAAACTCATTATTATTATTTTGTGAAACAAACTAGGTACATTGAATAGGTAAACAATCAGACGCACTCGCGTTAATAATAAAAGTAAAATATATCAAACATATATAAGCTTGTGCTTATATCTTAGAATGCATATGATAAGTTAATTTAAAAATTGTTTCTTTTTTACAGATTTTCTCCAAGCACAAAAATCAAAATTCAATTTAGTTCATGTATTTTATTTTAATATAAAAGAGCATTAAAGTTATTCAAGTGTGGTCATTTTACATCTTTGTTACTTATTTTCAAGAGCTGATATCCTCTCTTGAACCTCCACGTTTCAAAACTTCATAATATGTCATGTCACTCATTTGTACCAACTTCGACGGCAATTGGATGATGTCTCGATAACTGAAATACAATAAAACTTTGTAAAGTAAAAGATAACTACTTTTTATCTATACTAATATTTAATTAAAGAGGGAAGATTTGTAGTTTTAAACGACTTCAAAAAAGGAGGAGGTTGTTCGACTGTATGTATGTTTTTTTTAATGTATGTTCACCGATTTCTCCGCCATTTATGGACCGATTTCAAAAATTATTTCACCATTAAAATGCTGATTTATCCCTGAGTAATATAGGCTAGGTACTACACCATTTTTCCAAATTCCCACGGGAACGAAGTCGCGCGCGGAAAGCTATCATGAAAATAGTTTGATAAGGCAAATCATTATACTCAGCCCACATCAACCCACTGCTGGGTATGGGCTTCTTCTCTGTAGCGATAATCGTCACGGTTCTGTGCTAACCTCATCGATAGAGGTCCCGTCATTTTGACGATATCTTCTGACCATCGGGCTGGTTGGTCTGCTCATTGGCTTTGTTGCTCCCACTGGCCACCATTCGAGACTGCCTTGCCCACTGTCTGTCGTTCCCCGTATATATAAGATACATACTTGAGGTATTTACAAATGTTTGATCTTGAATTTGTAACTTCGCATTTTCGTGGTTTTGTCTGGATGAAGTTAGAGTGTAGACGTCATTTTCTATCAATTACCTGCAAACAGATTTCTTAATGAAAATTATGCAAAATACCTTTGATGTTGTAAATATAATAGACTAGCTTTTACCCGCGGCTACGCTCTCGCGCAAAGAACTATTTTAGTCACCCATTTCATTCTTGACACCTTGATTTTCGAAAAATCCGGAAACACTCGTCCCTTTATTTGCCTTAAGGTTAATCTTGACGAAGTTTCGAGTTAAAATGTCCAAAAAAATTGTTTTCTCCATACAAACTCTGAACCCCCATTTCACCACCCCAGGGGTTGAATTTCGAAAAATCCTTTCTTAGTACTTACAACCTTTACAAAAGACACCTTTCTGCTAAATTTTAGTTTTCTAGGTCTGAGGGTTTGGGCTGGGTGTTGATGAGTCAGTGAATCAGGACGTCCAATTTTATATATAAGAAATTGTATATATAAGAAGAGCTTGATATTTAAACGATATTGAGTGGCTTGTGCCTGAAGTTGTGTTTTCAAAACCCTGCGCACGTTTGCCATTCTTTACAAAATAGTTTTTTTGCAATATTTTTTTTTTGCTTTCTGTTGTAGGTATAACATAGATGTATTATCGTACTACTAATGTAAAAAAACCTGTTATTTACGGGACTATAACATAACCATTTAAATATCATATTTACAAATAAAATACTTACTTCTACGTGGACTGACGTTGACAAATTTTGACACTTTTGATAAACATAGAGTAATTATAGTAAAAAGATAAAATGAACAATAGACACCTCTTTCATAGAAAAATAAAAAAAGTTTTATGTGTTTTAGAGTTCTGTACTCAAAGGGATCCATTTGATTTGGCAGTAAAACACGAAAAAGAAAATAATAATAATCAATTTTTATTATTTATTACGTAATCTCTACAATCCAATTACAGTAGTAGGAGGAAGAAGAAGACCCAGGTTTTGTTATTGAAGTTTTGTAGAATGACGAGTTCTTTTAAAGATGAGAGACCTGAGAGGAGCAAGTTATTAACTTATTACTGATCTTGGAAAAATGTTATTGAACAAGAAATGTCTTTTTCTAGAGCCCGGCCTTTCCCGAAACACGGCAATAGGCCCGGTAGTACCACATTGGTACCGAGGCAAAGGTCGCAGTCTTATGTGGAACGCTACATGCGCCTGCACCATTACACAACACAAGCAAATAGTGCTATGCTGTTTGTCTTTATTTTGTATTATTTTGACTAATGAATGTTTCGGATGGCTAGATAACTCATTTTGGCTCTGAGTTTCAGTAAAATTTTATTGAAACATATATATACACTGAAGCCTAAATCCCTGACGGAGTAAGCAGAACATCATAATGGTTGTAAAACAATTACATACCTAACCTACATTCTGACGGTCATAATATAAGATAGAACATGAATATTGTTTTAAATAGGTTGTCAGTTTTTCAGCCACAGCAAAACCCACTAACTGGCTTTTAAAGTATCCCAGAAAAGAGTTGGCAGCTGGCACAATATAAGTTTCTCGTAATTATAGTCTAGCATTTATGTAATTATTGCCATCAATATTTAATTATTGACCTCAGGTATACAGAGCAATATCCTCTTTTAACGTTTTAGTATTTAACGAATTACTTATAACATATCTAGGTATGTACTGAACCTAATTCAAATGTGAAGATTTTTTTATCTAAAAGTTTAAAAAATGGGATCATCAAAAGAAGATGATAATATTGGTTACAAAGCTTGTTTTCAGGTCAGTCAGTGTATTGGTTGCTACGTGCTGTCTCACTTTAATTCACTTTAGTTACAACCCCATCTCTCTTTAACTTATTTTTACTGTACATGTCATTTAGTTGATCACCGTGTAGAATGAATGTATTGAAAATCGCAAACTTCAGACAGGAAGTACTAAATGAACGAGAAAGCGAGAGGAATATACAAGAGACAAATATATTAAATTAGTTACAGACACGAAAGAATTTGGTAGTTTGGCAATTTATCAGCCAATGAAAACCTGCCATACCTATATCATTCAGTGGTAAAATATCATTCATTTTCAACATCCACTTTTGCTATTGCATTCAGTATCACTATCGCATTGAATTATCGCAATCACTATCATTATCTCTATCGCAGTTAGGGAATAAGCTTCCTGATCGCACAAGTTGTATGGAGGCGAATCCGTGTTCCTTGAGGAAATTTGCTCAGTTTCGTGGACTGATTCACATTCTTAATTTTCTCTAAGTAATTTACCCAATATACCTACGGCAGAATTTTAGTGTATATCGCCTTTATGCAACTTGTAATCGCGCCGGTTTTCGCTATATTGCATATGTATAATCTGACGTGCTGGTGTCTGTACAATGCATAAAAAATATACCATTAAAATTCATAAATGTAATGATACCATAAGTCTGTCATTGGCAAATGTTTAGATAAGTTCATGCCGTAGACTAAAAACAACAAAATATCCCTAAAGAACTTTGTAATACAAAGTTCTTTTGTTGTTTCAAATGTTGTTCTTTGTAAGACGTTTCGCCGGTTCAAAAGGTGTGTGAAACTTTTGTTATTAAATACTCAAAAAATTTTGAAGACCTGGTTTGTCCTAAAAAAGATAGGTTCCCAGTCTAATTTTAAATTCTAAATTTTGCATAAAATCAAATGTACCTAATGTATGTTGTCATTTATGTATTGACTTAAATTTATTAATTTGTGTAATTTCTTACTTATCCAAGTTTTTAGTTCACTTCCCTGTTTGTGACTCAGGTAGGGCTTAAAATCAGCTTGCTGTGCCCATACCATACCCTTTCCACCCTGCCTTTCTAAATGTTTGCTATATTACGTCTGTGTTTATATTGTGTGTGGAATAAAGGAATTTGTATTTGTATACAACGAAAAAGATTTTCAAAATGTCATTGAATTTTTCGCCGGTCCATAAAGGTTTTCTTTCCAGAGGATTTTATTTGTTAACCTCTCTCAAAACGTGATGAAAATAATAATTGACGTAGAGTGGCAACTGGCAACGTGAAAATGTTGTTCTTTGGATAACATTAGTATTTGACAGATTTTGATTCACATATCAGAATTTGAATTGAATTTTGTAATAATAAATATTGTAATAATTAAATTTTGTAGTAATATGAATTGAATGGAACTGGAAGACCCAGATTGCCATATCTAAAGATGTTCTTTAAAGTTAACGAATTAACTTTACTGTAGGTATATTAAAATTCATGATACCTGATTACCTGTCTTTCTAACAGAAAACCATTGAGTTGGTTTGTTAATTTTTCGATTTACCGCATTCGTAACAAATAGAGCAGCCTCCTATTATTCTCAAATGGTATTTTCTAGAATTTCCCCTACTTACATTCTCGTCAAGTCTTAAGCACGGACAATGAACTCCCATTAACATTGAATGCCGAAGGGAAATTTTGCCATATCGATTTCCATTCCAAAATTAGCCTTATTTCGGAAACAAAACAAGTAAGTAAGGGATTTATTATTTATCCCACGGAAATGTCCTCAAGTTTCTGGAATATTCTAGCTAAACGTTTATAGAATGCTACTGTATCTGTGTAGTCATTGCGATTTACTTCGTTCCGTGTGATCTCTTTAAACTTCGAGTGAGTAGGCTTTTTTTCTGAATGAGCTTGCTACATCCTCGACCGCATCTTAGCCTTTATGCTATATTGTGATAAAAAAAAGGATTTCGCTGACCTGAAAGCGTGGCAATGTAGCCAGCATCTTGGGCACCTTTAAGTGGGATCCGCAGGGGGATTTTTTGTATTTGGTGGTTAAGTTAATTATGTCGAGGTGTATTGCTGATTGGTTTTGTTTTAGATGTGACGAACGAAGCCTGTTGCGGATGCTTGGTTTAATATGAATTTGTGGTAATGATTGCTTATGTGCCTACAATCGACAATTCGTGTTTTCAAGTTTATATAATTTCGAGTTCTAGACCCGGGTCCACCTTCTTTTCCTTTCGTGTCAATAGCAATATCAAAAAGCACGCGGTCCACTAATCGGCATTGGGCCAGCGTGAAGGACTATGGCCTAAGTCCCCTTCGTGTTTTGAAGCTAGGCCCGTGCCCCTCGGTGGGGACGTATTATGGGCTGATAAAGACTTACATATCTCTGCTCTGTTAGTCACACCAGACCTTCCATGCTTCATCACTCTACTTGTGCAGTCCTAGGTCACTTATTAACTTAGTGTTCAGTTGTAGCGCAATTTGCAGCATGTAGGCCAATAGAGCATGTAATAAGGTCGCGTGAAATTACATGTAAATGTGGCGACAATTTAAGACGCACGCACTTTTTATACCGCGTTTGACAAACTAGTAGGAAAATTAATATATCCATGGTATCATATTTCAAGACTTTTTTCTTTATTTTCGACTTCACACGCCTTTTGTATCTCAATCATTTGATCATTTATTTTAAAAAAAAATTAATTAAATTAAATTAAACTTTTTTTAATAAAATAGATCTATTGTGATCTATTTTATTTAAAAAAAAAAAAAATTAGCTTAAACAGAGACTAGGTACAAATAGTAAATCCAATGGTGTGCTTCGGCCTAAAATTGTTGATTGAATCTTGATATTTTGACACCTCGAGTCTAAACATTAGCCAATAATAGACTTATAATTTGTTATCGTTTCATGAATTTTAGTGGATACATTTTCAATGTACAGTCAACAGCTCATCAGGTTACCACAAACTGTCAAATTTCCCCAATGGATAGTAAACTCTAATGGTTGGAGATAAAATTGAAAATCGATTAAAGAAATTTTTGGATAGCATGATGTGCCGTTGTCCCTGTACAATGAAATGAAAACAGCAAACGAATCAAAAACTGAAAAAATAAGTATTCATGAAATGAAAATATGTACCACTTTAATTTACAAAATTATTATTCTAGACTTCACAAAAACTGTCAGATACAATCGCCTACATAAAATAGATTGAACACAAAAAAAAATATCGTCATACTGTTGCAAAGGGTCAATGCGAATCGGTTGAGTAAACATTGCCAATTTAGGTAGGCGGCTACAAAAATCGAAGGTACGAGTATTGTTGTCGAGCTGCAATGAAGGCTTATCATTATCAACCATCGGGGTCTCGGTCGTATTTGGACTGCAATTCTGTGGTTCAACTCAATTTGACTCGACAGTCAGCTTCTTACAAGGAGCTTACAATACATACTATATCTTTACGTACATGAATCTAAAATTTAAAAAAATCTAAAAGGTGTATCTCGATCTTGCCTTATTATACTTAATTTTGGGAAATATATACATTTCGGAGTGGTCAAGAATTCAAGACTTCAAGAAATTTGGGTGTCAACGAAATACAAGTGACGTCAGCTCACTTGACAGAGTCTGTGTGCATTGCACGTGGTCGGGATTGAGGGGAGGCCATACAGTCTTCCTCTAACCGGCGCGCGGGCAGCTTGTACCAGGAACTGTCCTGATGTGTTTCGTTAGATCACCTAGTGCTTGTAATAATTAACGTTTAGTTCACTCAGAGTGATAGATGGGGCGATAGTGAAGCTAAGTAGTTAAATCTAGGCTGTGCTATAACTACAGACGTTCGACCTATGTGAATCTATATTGTGTGACATGTAAAAGACATAAAGCTATGTGTATTCTAGTGTTTTCGTCATGCCTGTAACCCACGTATACGCCCACAAAGATGATCAATAAAGAGAAAACCACTTCTGATGCTTTATCATAAGAATTACTGTTTTTATAAGAGGGATTCCTCGCTGTTTATCTAAGCAATTCCGACATCAGAAGTGGGATTCGACCAGGATGAATTAAATACAGTAATAAGTGTCAAATGAAAATTTGAAAAGTTAAAAAAAAATGAAGATAAGAAACAGAACTTAATGTGTGTGAACCTTGTCTTTACAAAAGTTTGTAACAAAGTACTTAAATGTTTCATTGGTGAACGGAAGGACTAAAGCAAGAAAAATATTGACATCGCGAAAAATAGGAAAATGTGAAGACATACAAGCGCATTGATGCAGCAAAACGGTCAAAGATTCAAAGGAAGACTTCGTGCCTATGAAAGTGTAAGAACCAGACACAGTTCCAGTCATCGTGGTGGCGGTAACACAGCGATTAGAAGGTTAATGTAACGGCAGGTTGGAGGATCAACTCGTTAGCATTGGTGACATAAAGGTCAGAGTTTTCCATTAAGGTGATGAATGTTCGCTAGTAAAAGAAAGTGTGGTCTCAAAGTTTTCTGGTAAGAGAATACCTAATACTGTAAAATTAATGGGTGTCGGCCAAGGAGCAACATTCAATACCGAACAAATCCTTTGTTCTCTTAAGTTATGTACTTACACTATAGAGATTTTATTTCACGTCTTGCCGAATGTTTATGTGAGTAGTGACATAATGATAGGCCGAGAGATTTTGAGTCAGGGCTTTGTTATAAATATGCCGGCTTCTCGGTTTTCGGTTACAAGGAATTGTTTACATGTTAACAATATCTCTTTAAACAAAGAAACCTTAGTTGACTTTCAAGAAATAGACACAGACATACCAGTTGATAAGAAGTGTGATCTTATTTCAGTACTAAGAAACTTTTCAGAATATTTTACTACAGAAATGCCTAAAACTAGAGTTAAAACAGGTGAGCTTCAAATTAGACTAGTGGACCCAAATAAAACAGTTCAAAGACGACCCTACCAACTTAGTCCTGATGAACGTGAAATTATGCGGAGAAACGTTTGAATGATCTAAATCAGAGTGTATTAAAGTCGGTGTTGATGTGTCCTAGAGGACGCTCAACTCAAGGGACACGCATGTCAGTGCCTTAGAGGTGGTCTTATTCTTTTACGTTACAAGATTTTTCAAGTGCAAATCAGAACCGCAGTTTTCTTGTCGATATTATAAAAAAAAAACGGAAATGATAGTGGTAATAAGTGGCGATTGAAATGCTATTGTTTGATTCATCTAAGGTGGTAAAAGAGATCTTATAAAGATTCCGTTCAATAAAACATGAATGTCCGTGAGGTTGTTATCTCTGCCTATCACACAAGTTATTTAGCGTGATGTCAGTGTAAAAAAAAGTATTGCTCCTTAACTTCTAGGAATGCATTTCGAAACTGTGGGAGCCAAGTGTTTGGCTCAATAAACGGAAACACTTCAGTTGTCAACAGGGTGTTTTCATAAAAAAAAGGGTTTTGACTAATTGACCTGTCGAACTGTGTTTTTTTTATGGTAAGTATGTTTACAATTTGAATTGCTTACTGCAGCATGCAGATTAGTTTGAATTATGGTGAACTTAAAATAGATACCTAATTTGAAGTTAATTTATATCTGAAGAATTCGTAAAAGAAAAAGAAAGATAATTTCGCTAATATGAATTAATTGAGATCTGGGAAGAGTGTTTAAAATTTACTAGTTTAAATAAAACGAAGAAATTGTGATAAGTAGGCCCAAGAAGGAATGAGGCTAAATTCAATGGCTTTATTTGGGCTTTGTTTTGAAGTTACATGTTAAAAGCCTTAAATAGCAAGCGTACTTACAAGTACGCACATGATCGTTTACGTAAGATGCCAGATAGTCATGTACCAGACGATGATGGTAGTGATAAGGAGTAAATGTTTGTGTTAAAACGAGGTAACTATCTTTCGGCCGTAGTAAAGTCGACCGTACCAGTAGTTACTGCGTAGTCGTAGCCCGGTGGAAATCGGTGTCTCTTGAGGAAACTCAAGTAGTCCGTGGGTGTGCGGTGGGCGAGTATCTCTGGCGGAGGTCGTGGTCTTGAGGACCGTAGTGTGTTGCGTCGGTGGGAGATGCAACGGGAGATTCATTTGGAATGCTCTATTGGTTGTTGTTCGGCTGGTGAGCCGTGGCGTTAGAGTAGTTACTCGTTAGTTAAAGAACCATAGTTTGCTACGTAAAATTTGCATCGGTGGTGCATGGCTCTGGTTTCTGATTTAATGATTGATATTTTCAGTTTTAATTTAATGAAAATGATTAAGAATTGGAGATTATGTTAAGATATGAATAATGTTGATCTGAGATCATGGTCATGGAAGTTAGTAATACTCTGAATCTCTGAGCTTCGTAGTTCCTTGGAAACGGTTTTAATGAGATCAGTTAATGGAAAGTAACAATGTTTTTGATGCTGAGTTCAAAGTTGAGATTATGGATCAGGACCACACTCTGGTCTCAGGGTCAGGGTGTAAGGTCAGGAATGACCGAGCTTTGTGATGAAGTTTGTTTCAGAATTACACACAGGGACGTGTGTCGCGCAGGATGGCCGTTTCGGAGTGGTCAAGAATTCAAGACTTCAAGAAATTTGGGTGTCAACGAAATACAAGTGACGTCAGCTCACTTGACAGAGTCTGTGTGCATTGCACGTGGTCGGGATTGAGGGGAGGCCATACAGTCTTCCTCTAACCGGCGCGCGGGCAGCTTGTACCAGGAACTGTCCTGATGTGTTTCGTTAGATCACCTAGTGCTTGTAATAATTAACGTTTAGTTCACTCAGAGTGATAGATGGGGCGATAGTGAAGCTAAGTAGTTAAATCTAGGCTGTGCTATAACTACAGACGTTCGACCTATGTGAATCTATATTGTGTGACATGTAAAAGACATAAAGCTATGTGTATTCTAGTGTTTTCGTCATGCCTGTAACCCACGTATACGCCCACAAAGATGATCAATAAAGAGAAAACCACTTCTGATGCTTTATCATAAGAATTACTGTTTTTATAAGAGGGATTCCTCGCTGTTTATCTAAGCAATTCCGACATCAGAAGTGGGATTCGACCAGGATGAATTAAATACAGTAATAAGTGTCAAATGAAAATTTGAAAAGTTAAAAAAAAATGAAGATAAGAAACAGAACTTAATGTGTGTGAACCTTGTCTTTACAAAAGTTTGTAACAAAGTACTTAAATGTTTCATTGGTGAACGGAAGGACTAAAGCAAGAAAAATATTGACATCGCGAAAAATAGGAAAATGTGAAGACATACAAGCGCATTGATGCAGCAAAACGGTCAAAGATTCAAAGGAAGACTTCGTGCCTATGAAAGTGTAAGAACCAGACACAGTTCCAGTCATCGTGGTGGCGGTAACACAGCGATTAGAAGGTTAATGTAACGGCAGGTTGGAGGATCAACTCGTTAGCATTGGTGACATAAAGGTCAGAGTTTTCCATTAAGGTGATGAATGTTCGCTAGTAAAAGAAAGTGTGGTCTCAAAGTTTTCTGGTAAGAGAATACCTAATACTGTAAAATTAATGGGTGTCGGCCAAGGAGCAACATTCAATACCGAACAAATCCTTTGTTCTCTTAAGTTATGTACTTACACTATAGAGATTTTATTTCACGTCTTGCCGAATGTTTATGTGAGTAGTGACATAATGATAGGCCGAGAGATTTTGAGTCAGGGCTTTGTTATAAATATGCCGGCTTCTCGGTTTTCGGTTACAAGGAATTGTTTACATGTTAACAATATCTCTTTAAACAAAGAAACCTTAGTTGACTTTCAAGAAATAGACACAGACATACCAGTTGATAAGAAGTGTGATCTTATTTCAGTACTAAGAAACTTTTCAGAATATTTTACTACAGAAATGCCTAAAACTAGAGTTAAAACAGGTGAGCTTCAAATTAGACTAGTGGACCCAAATAAAACAGTTCAAAGACGACCCTACCAACTTAGTCCTGATGAACGTGAAATTATGCGGAGAAACGTTTGAATGATCTAAATCAGAGTGTATTAAAGTCGGTGTTGATGTGTCCTAGAGGACGCTCAACTCAAGGGACACGCATGTCAGTGCCTTAGAGGTGGTCTTATTCTTTTACGTTACAAGATTTTTCAAGTGCAAATCAGAACCGCAGTTTTCTTGTCGATATTATAAAAAAAAAACGGAAATGATAGTGGTAATAAGTGGCGATTGAAATGCTATTGTTTGATTCATCTAAGGTGGTAAAAGAGATCTTATAAAGATTCCGTTCAATAAAACATGAATGTCCGTGAGGTTGTTATCTCTGCCTATCACACAAGTTATTTAGCGTGATGTCAGTGTAAAAAAAAGTATTGCTCCTTAACTTCTAGGAATGCATTTCGAAACTGTGGGAGCCAAGTGTTTGGCTCAATAAACGGAAACACTTCAGTTGTCAACAGGGTGTTTTCATAAAAAAAAGGGTTTTGACTAATTGACCTGTCGAACTGTGTTTTTTTTATGGTAAGTATGTTTACAATTTGAATTGCTTACTGCAGCATGCAGATTAGTTTGAATTATGGTGAACTTAAAATAGATACCTAATTTGAAGTTAATTTATATCTGAAGAATTCGTAAAAGAAAAAGAAAGATAATTTCGCTAATATGAATTAATTGAGATCTGGGAAGAGTGTTTAAAATTTACTAGTTTAAATAAAACGAAGAAATTGTGATAAGTAGGCCCAAGAAGGAATGAGGCTAAATTCAATGGCTTTATTTGGGCTTTGTTTTGAAGTTACATGTTAAAAGCCTTAAATAGCAAGCGTACTTACAAGTACGCACATGATCGTTTACGTAAGATGCCAGATAGTCATGTACCAGACGATGATGGTAGTGATAAGGAGTAAATGTTTGTGTTAAAACGAGGTAACTATCTTTCGGCCGTAGTAAAGTCGACCGTACCAGTAGTTACTGCGTAGTCGTAGCCCGGTGGAAATCGGTGTCTCTTGAGGAAACTCAAGTAGTCCGTGGGTGTGCGGTGGGCGAGTATCTCTGGCGGAGGTCGTGGTCTTGAGGACCGTAGTGTGTTGCGTCGGTGGGAGATGCAACGGGAGATTCATTTGGAATGCTCTATTGGTTGTTGTTCGGCTGGTGAGCCGTGGCGTTAGAGTAGTTACTCGTTAGTTAAAGAACCATAGTTTGCTACGTAAAATTTGCATCGGTGGTGCATGGCTCTGGTTTCTGATTTAATGATTGATATTTTCAGTTTTAATTTAATGAAAATGATTAAGAATTGGAGATTATGTTAAGATATGAATAATGTTGATCTGAGATCATGGTCATGGAAGTTAGTAATACTCTGAATCTCTGAGCTTCGTAGTTCCTTGGAAACGGTTTTAATGAGATCAGTTAATGGAAAGTAACAATGTTTTTGATGCTGAGTTCAAAGTTGAGATTATGGATCAGGACCACACTCTGGTCTCAGGGTCAGGGTGTAAGGTCAGGAATGACCGAGCTTTGTGATGAAGTTTGTTTCAGAATTACACACAGGGACGTGTGTCGCGCAGGATGGCCGTTTCGGAGTGGTCAAGAATTCAAGACTTCAAGAAATTTGGGTGTCAACGAAATACAAGTGACGTCAGCTCACTTGACAGAGTCTGTGTGCATTGCACGTGGTCGGGATTGAGGGGAGGCCATACAGTCTTCCTCTAACCGGCGCGCGGGCAGCTTGTACCAGGAACTGTCCTGATGTGTTTCGTTAGATCACCTAGTGCTTGTAATAATTAACGTTTAGTTCACTCAGAGTGATAGATGGGGCGATAGTGAAGCTAAGTAGTTAAATCTAGGCTGTGCTATAACTACAGACGTTCGACCTATGTGAATCTATATTGTGTGACATGTAAAAGACATAAAGCTATGTGTATTCTAGTGTTTTCGTCATGCCTGTAACCCACGTATACGCCCACAAAGATGATCAATAAAGAGAAAACCACTTCTGATGCTTTATCATAAGAATTACTGTTTTTATAAGAGGGATTCCTCGCTGTTTATCTAAGCAATTCCGACATACACTATTAAATATATTACTATATAATTTTGTAAAATATATGTTATCTTCTTAAATATAAAAGCCGCGCTCTTGTCGCCACACACCTGTATCATTTGACCTCTCGATATGACACGAACTCAAAATATACATATACTTGTACATTAGTTAATTTAAAATGACATCAAACAAAACTTTCGAATGTTTCAGCTAAAATTCATTCCTCAAAGTTTATAATGTAAATCAGACAATTAACTTTCAACTTTAATTCGTTTTAAATGAAAACTGTATAACTGAAATTATAAAGTTTTAGAACTCAGTCTTATACTAATGACTTGTTTTCTTTTGCTCCAAGTTTTTCTATTTGATTCGAAGGTCCCTAGGCCTCAATGAGAAACCTGAACCGCAAAATAATTCGTGAAAAATATGTTAGAAAAGTTTTTTCAGTTTTTGTTGTTGTAAGATTACTTAAAAACCTCACATTACCTTAAAACTTTAACATAGTAAGTTCCTTTAAAATCCGCTAGATGTTGCTGGGCGCTTTTTAAAACAGTATTGAAATGTTCCTATGATTTACGTATAAGTTTTGATCAACAATCTTTTAGTGAACCATTTCTTCATTAGTCATTAAGTATGAAATTTATGTTGGTCTAATATAGCTTGTGCGCAATCAAGAATATTTGGTATTTGTTCAGTTGAATAAACCTCGACAGTATAGTAGGATTAGGGTTTATGCTCGAGCTTTCTCGAACTCGAGAAAACTCGAGAAATTTGGGTTCATTCGAGACGAGAAAAAAATTACCGGAACTCGAGAATTCTCGAGTTTCGAACTTGAATCGAGCCAGATGCGCCGCGAGATTTTTCTCGCCGCGTCTGAGTGCCCGCGCTCCGTGCTTTTTCATTCATTTGTTCACACACTACCACACTTCATTCGACACGGTTCTACCAGTAAACTGAGATCCCAGGGCCGCCAGACCTTAATTATTTTCTCAGTAACCAGACTTCAGGACAAGTGAGTAATTTTTGGAAATACCTTCAGAACCTGGTAGCTGAAAATTGGCTGCCGGTCAAGGCTAGCAGGTATTCATATGTTAATAGTACATATTAGCACTACTCTTTCCCACACTTTTGGTTAGTGAGAAAATGAGTAAGGTCTGACGGCCCTGGGATCTCAGTTTACTGGTAGAGCCGTGCCGAACGAAGTGTGGCAGTCAGTGAACAAATGAATGAATTTCTGCTTCAGCCTAATGTCTTCTCGATACACAAAGATACATAATTAAAGGTCGTCTAGATATCGTTTACCTTATGAAAGAGAGAGACAAAAGATTCAATTCTACTGTGCAACAGGAAGACAACAGTTTTACCTGCCTTGTGGGTGTTATTAACACAAAAACCTGTTTTTATCTAATAAAATGCGACTTAGTACAGGAAATTAGCGAATTACGCGTAGTGAATATACTAAAAACTTTTCATAGCTTATTGCATACTATAAGAAAGGGGACAGTCCAAAGATGTTTTGAAAAAATTGAAGAACATGATCACTTTTGTTTTTTTTTAAATTTAAGTCTAAAGTTGAGGTTTCAGTTTATTTATTTAATTAATTATTTTTAAATTATTTTGATTTCGGTAGAACCGCATACCGATAAAAATAACAGATTTAATTAAAAAATTGGAGCAATACCAAACACTTTTTTTTTCAATAAATTTTAAATGCGCACTTTTATAATTTAAAAAAAAAATGAAAAAAGGCATTAAAAATTGTGGGGCCAAGAATTTTCTATTGGGGCTGAGGAGGTAGCGAAAGACCCAGCCCATTCAATTTGGCAAACGATGTTCCAAACACCCTGTATTTCAGCGGATTTCAAAGGTTTTAATAAAAAGGCTCGAGACCCGAGAAAACTCGAGAATTTGGCCTCGAGAATTCTCGAAACTCGAGAAAAAAAAAATGGTCGAGAAATCAGAAACCCTAAGTAGGATCGAACATTCGCGAACATCAATTGAAAAGACATCAACGAGCTGACTCCCACTGTTCTAATTTTATCCCTATCGTTTTAATTTAGTTATTCACTGATTTGTGTTCTTTCTTTACTTTCAATATATTACGATATGAGAAATCATAACCTGAAATTATATCATATTATTAAACAGATTACAAATAAAGAGAAATAGATAATTTTTATTAAAGTCTAGTCAGTCAATAACGTTTTGCTAGTTTTGTCATTTTACATTTTACCAATGGGAGGGAAACTTTTTCACGAACCCTCTTGGCAGATCAGTGTCACATATTTTGACCTATGTTCCTTGGGGAAGTTGTTCAGTTCAGTTTCATGGACTGATTAACCACCGGAGAGGTTGAAAGAGAGATACCTAAAGCCCTGTATAGATAAAACTGTCTCAAGCCGTCCGTGTCATTGTAACATAACTGTCTCGTCAAACATCTTAATCAGATGAATTTATAAGAACATTGCGTGAGCGCAACGATATCGCTCCACTGCTTCTCAAGATGTCTTTTTCTTTTACACGACCCAATTTTGTTTTAAAACCGCTCTTATTGCAACTACATAAAACACAACAAGGTTTCAGCTTCAGAGTCACAAGTCTATAGCCGATACAAATTTGATGAATGGCTGCTATGTGCCTATTAGTAAAGAGTTATTTTGTACGGTACTAATTAGTCGTAATAGCAATACATATACCTCGTTAGGTGCTTAATATCTGAAGTTGAAAAATGGTGAAGTGAATTGGCATGGGAAGTAAGAAAACTGTCCAAGTTGTTTACTTGAAAAATGATTTGAAATTCAGACCAATTTATCTATCTCACGGCACTTCGTTTTGTGATAATATCGGAAATGTTCAACTACTGTGTCTATACATATATTGATTGATGAATTAACTGGGTAACGCTAAAATGAGAAAAAAAATCATCTGTTTTGAAACAGCATTGGCGAAGCAGGTCATAAATACACCGAGATTATCATTTTTATGAAAGGGCATCGAACAACTTTTTTTTTTCTCAGCCTGTGTTGTCCTACTGCAAAGGCCTCCATTTTAATAAGACGTTTATAGGGTAAATTCCAACATACTCGTACGACCGGTCGATTGGTAGTGAAGCTGCCTCTTGATCGACGGGGCCTGGGTTAGATTTCCGATCGGGGCAAATATTTGTGTAAAAAGCAGATGTTTGTTCTCGGGTCATGGGTGTTCTTGTCTGTCTTGCAGGGTCCCGATTTTGATTAGCATACAACAAATAGCTTATTGGGGTTGACTGAAAGAGATCGCTGTTTAGCGATAAGGCCGCCCTTGCACACTTTTGGTTGTAAGTTTGTATTTTATATTTTGTCTACCTGTTTAAATATATGCAATAAAGTATTTATCTATCTATTTCCATCTTACCCTATTTCGCTATTTGGTCGTAGGTAGTTCACTAACTTTGCTTTTTCACGAATTTTCCGCCGCTATATATTAACAATTTATACTGTAAATTTTACAGTAAGTAAGCACCTACCAACTTGTAATAAATCTAAGTGCAATTTACATAAAACAGCAGAGCCGCCGTCTAGTTTGTTTCGCTGCATAATTTTCTTTGTGACAATTTCTTGTTATTTTCATTTTCTAGTCAGACTTGTGAAAAAATGTCGTTTGTTCTTTAGTTTGTGTTTACTTTCAAAAGTAAACAAAGATTATTATTTTTCATGTAGCATTTCGTAAATAACTCTAGTCCATTGAAATGTTACATTTTTTAGGCCTTACCTTGCGTTTTTTAGAGGACGCAATTTTATTTTTTTGATGTGTAGGGGGGGTCAGTGTAAAGCTAAAACCAAGTTTGTGGGGTCGCCACCCTTGTCCCACGGCCGCCATCTTGAAAATAGGGGTTGAAATGGTTTTTACGGTATATCTCTTAAACTATTTATTTTATAAAAAAAATTTGTTAACATTTTTTGTTGCAAATTAAATTCTCTACAACTTTGATCCAGTAACTTTTTGTCGTAGAACTATAAATAAAAAAGTTATAAGCGAAAATCTTCAGAAATTCGAGAAAAAAAATTATATTTTTCGATGTAACTTTTTTTTTATCATTTTACGAAAAAATGACATCAGACCATTTTTGTAGATCGTTTTTTGAGGAACAACTTTTCTTTGCATCATTTTTTCATTAAGTCAATAGCTAAGGTTTTACAGCGCTCCGAAGTGAGTACTATTTTTCAGTACTCTTAACTATACCTATATTATACATGTGTACTAATAATATGTCATCAGTTATTGTTTTTTTATTTTATTTTTATTTTTTTTACTTTATTATAATTTTTTTAATTAAAAATTTTGCAATTTTATTAAAAATTAATTATTGACTCTTTTTCACTCCATAACAGAATTTAACAATTATTGATTTTTAAAATAATTTAAAACCTGACTTGGTAACTTAAGTTAACTTGGTAACTTAAGTTACCAAGCCAAGGTGGGCTGGCTTAAAACGTGGCTTGGTAATTATAATGATCCTGAAGACTGGGGCTGGAAAAAATGTGGAAAATTATTGATGCCAGTGCAGAACTCAAAACCTCCAGCACCCCCTGAGCTTCTAAAATTGATTTTTTGCAAATGCAAAGGAAACTGTGGGGCGATGTGTGGATGTCGAAAAGCAGGACTGAAATGTTCTGCAGTGTGCTTCCATTGTTCTGGAGAGACTTGCAGCAACGTAATAGAACTCTCAGAATTAATTGATGAAAATGACTTTGATGATGAACCGCCAACATTAACACCCCTTCCTTCGCCAGTTCTCCCACTGGTATTTAATTTAGAAAGCCGATCAGATGCTGAGCCGCAGCCTGGTCCATCGAAACGACTGAGGACGGAGTAGTTGTAATTTAGAAAATCACCGTGGATTAGGCCTATCGGGGATACCACGTAAAAAAAAACGCGCCTCTAGACTCTACCTCGTGGGTGGTGGTGGTGGGGAAAAGAGTCAATAATTAATTTTTAATAAAATTGCAAAATTTTTAATTAAAAAAATTATAATAAAGTAAAAAAAAAAACATTAAAAAAAAAACAATAACTGATGACATATTATTAGTACACATGTATAATATAGGTATAGTTAAGAGTACTGAAAAATAGTACTCACTTCGGAGCGCTGTAAAACCTTAGCTATTGACTTAATGAAAAAATGATGCAAATAAAAGTTGTTCCTCAAAAAACGATCTACAA
Source organism: Aproaerema taeniolella (assembly GCA_949987775.1). Taxonomy (NCBI): domain Eukaryota; kingdom Metazoa; phylum Arthropoda; class Insecta; order Lepidoptera; family Gelechiidae; genus Aproaerema; species Aproaerema taeniolella. The sequence continues at coordinate 13,744,354 of OX465258.1, read as the reverse complement.
AAATGGTCTGATGTCATTTTTTCGTAAAATGATAAAAAAAAAGTTACATCGAAAAATTTTTTTTTTTTCTCGAATTTCTGAAGATTTTCGCTTATAACTTTTTTATTTATAGTTCTACGACAAAAAGTTACTGGATCAAAGTTGTAGAGAATTTAATTTGCAACAAAAAATGTTAACAAATTTTTTTATAAAATAAATAGTTTAAGAGATATACCGTAAAAACCATTTCAACCCCTATTTTCAAGATGGCGGCCGTGGGACAAGGGTGGCGACCCCACAAACTTGGTTTTAGCTTTACACTGACCCCCCCTACACATCAAAAAAATAAAATTGCGTCCTCTAAAAAACGCAACCCCAAATGTAACTTTTCAATGGACTACTCTGAAATTAAAAATTTTGTATAACATAGATTTCTTTACTAGGAAGGTAATTTAGTTTTTAAATGACATTTATTTTTGTTTTGGTATTTTATTTTTATGAATCATGTATTTTTTAATTCTTTTTTTTTAAGAATTTAAGATATATTCGCATACAGTGTAATTACTGTTTCTTGAATAAAGTATTGATTGATCGATGATTACCTTTCCCGAAAGAGATTTAACAACACAATTACATAAGTGGCGTTTTGATGTTTAGTGTTGAAGCAATTATTGCTTATAACTCTTAAATGGCTGAACCATTTTTGATCAAATATAGATAGATAGATAGATATATCGTTTGCACAATTATTACAAGTGCAAATTAACAGAAGTGTGTATAAACTTAATGCATTACTAGAAGTGTATATAACTTATTATACTATAGAAAGGAAAAATAAAAAGTTAAATGTGTGCTGTAGCAGCGTAAACCGGCTATAGCTCAGCGTTTTTAATGCTAAAAAGCAAATCGCTGATTTTCAGCTACTGCCTGAAGCCAGCGCAGAACGGAACAGCTAACAGTACAGTAGCACGTATACTAAATAGGCAGGAGTGTAAAAGTTACTACTAGTTAATAATAAAAACATCGGGTTGCACTCCGGGAGTGCCGGCAGAAGTGAAAACTTGAACATTAACGTTGTGCATTAATATGGAAATAAAACAAAATTTACAAAAAGAGTCCGTTATTCTCTCAGGATTCGAACCCTCGACCTGTTGCTTACAATTTGGCAACTTTTCCACTCGACCAAACTGTCTACTTTCTATTCAGTAAAATATTCTATCGGTATTTGCGCACTATGTGCGAATAATCGTTGACATCGTTGACATCTGTCACAGAGATAATTTTACCAGAGGGCTGCCATCCGTCAGGGTTTCCACCCATACTTCAAAGTACACAACGCTGCTAAAGAAGTTTTCACTTCAAAAAAGGTGGCAACCCTATCCTACGCATTTTCGATCAGGGTCACGTGACATCTGACGATCTGACGCGAGTTCATTGCGAGTTTAACATTTTTTTCCCGTATTAAAAGTGCTCAACGCCGCTAAAGAAGTTTTCACTTGAATAATTAAAAAACATGCAGTAAGATATAAAATAATGTATAGTTAAACATAATATTAAGTAAACATTTTAAAAACATTTAATATACTTAGCTAAGAACCATCTCGAGTACGTCAGTTTTCAAACAAAAAAACCGCATCGAGATATCGATCCATTCGTTTACTTAGAAGGTACGATGCCACAGCACACACAGATACACAGACATACAGATACACACGCCAAACTCTTTTTTGTCAAAGCAAAAATCTTAAAATAATCTTAAATCGAAAAAAACAAACTTTATGGATATAAGTTCGATTCGACTATGGATATAGGTTCGATGCAATTGAAGGTTAGTCGCGGCTTGACGAGGTAAGTGGTAAGTGAAAGAACGCATTCACGCATGCGCACAGTCAGTTGCGAACGACGCGCTTGCCTATGCGCATCGAACATACCGCGTGCTTTGACAATACGGATAAGTAAATAAATAAACGTTTTGTAGGGTTGTTTAGTAATTGACAACTTTTGGTTAAAAAGTTTTGAAGATAAACAATCTTACGGCTGTACAAAGAGTGTTTGTTAAATTCCAAGCTAAGTGAATTTAGAGTTAATTCAAAGTTTATTTTTGCTAAACAGTGATTATATAGTAGTTGTAGTAACCAGTTGTTCTGTGACAGAAACACTTTTCTGTAAACAGAAACTTACACAGAGTAATGAAAACATGTCACTTCTGACGATCGTGTTCTTACAATATTTTTTTTTTCATTAAAAATGGGTTCGCTCTTGACCACAATAGTTTGTTTTCCTAGAGTTCCATTTTGTTCCACTTACTACTACCGTTTCACAGATAATTGTTTCCTTATCTTGTTTTGTCTATATTCGTTCAGGCCTTGAACCTTGAGAGTTTCCGTATGGCGTTTCGACTTCGTTTTGTTCTTCGTTTTGTCGTTTTGTCGTTGTGTGATGTCAATTAACCGCTATCTAAACGCGATTGCATTTGTAGGAAACGATATTTGTAACCTCGAATACTTAATTCTGTCGCGACATATAGGGTAAACAAACTGGGGCCTTTGCTCCCATTTATCGACGCAAACATACCTTGGGTATTGGTCATTTAGGGTGCGTTTACCTCATCTAGCAAGACACCTTTGTCGACAGCAAAATTTTGCAGAGATAGAGTTTTTTGATTAGATTTTCTAGCGATCCAGTGATTGACCGTCTAGTGATAGATGTGTTCGATAGCCGTGAAGCAGTCGTTATTTCAATTTCTTTGGAGTACTTCATTTCTGGAAATGACAGCTGATGCAGACGCTTTCCATTGAAAGATAGACGAGAGTGAATAGACCAAAGTAATTACAGCGAAAGATCAATCTTCACTTATCGAATAAAATCGCTCACGAGATGGACCGAATGTCAATATAGCTTGAGGGCTCTAGTTCAAAACGTGATTTTGTCAAAATTGCTGTTTTTAATTCTTCATTTCATTCTCTCCGTAAATAAATTCTATGTGTAACTCAGTGCGTTCAAAAAAATCTTTAATTCACTTTTTATTGCGCAATATGACGACGTCTGGCTCTAAAATTTAGGTGAAGTTGTTACACAAAATTACTATTTTTATATAATACTAAAGAAAGTAAGCTAAATGCGAAAGTTTCCTCTGCTACACCGCGCAGCTCTCTTTCCAACTATCCATGGATGAAAAAGAAAACTCCGCACAAAAAGTTGACAATGAAAAGAAGATTAATCAGTTATAAGTTACTTTTTCATTGAATGCTTAATACGAATGAATGTGTTAATTTTTATTTATGCCTAATTAGCAGTAGACTTGAAGCGTATCAAAACAATTTTTTTTATAGTTTTTTTGTTGTTCTTCTCTTGTTGTTGGGGTAACAGACCTGTTTATATTTGCTATTTTTAAATTATTTTGTTTCTGTTTTTGATTATTGTTAAGGTAAAGACCGCTTTTTTCCCATATGGCTTGTAATTTATTTATTTATGTTAAACACGTGTTTGTAAATGTCGAAAATGAATTTATTATGATGGTTATTGTATGATTATTTTGGGAATTATTTATCAAATGGGATTTGTTAATCGAATTTTGAGGCCAAAACACTTCCGAGTTTGGTGAAGGTAGTTTGAGTTTGAGCAAACATATTGTAATATGTTACTTATCGTTAAAATAATTCCAAAGAAGTAATTTTCAGGCTTGAACAGCCAGTCCTTTTTGTTTATTTTTACTCTAAATAGACCTTTCTGAAAACAGTTTTGTGTATGAAACTAATATATCACTCCCACAGTTTGTTTAGCAGTTCTAACCATCACATTTAGTTATTAGCTAGTAATTGAATCTGTCTAAAATATCCCCTTACGTTGCTTTGTTACTTCGCAAGACTGTCTTCATCAATCTTCTGTCCCCATCTCGCTATTATATTTTGTACATGGGATATAAATAGACATTTATTTTGTTAAAGATGAGTAAAAAAGCTAGCTGTCTCATTACATTTATTATTTTGAATTTAATTTGGCATCTTCCGTTCAAAATGTAAATGCTGTTTATTTGTTTTATTTCCTTAGCTTTTTGATTAAGGTTTTCCTTATAAGTTTTCTTTTAAAGAATATTTTAATGTAGCAATCTGGCAATCGTTAAGTAGTCATATTGTTATTCATAATTTTCATTAAGAATCAATCTAGATCTTAGACCATAGTATGAGTTAGGCACTAGACAGCTTCATTTATAAACATAGGTTTACATACGCGTGGGAGGTGGTTAGATTGCTGAGTGCCTACATCACATTCTAATGTACCTACCTGCCCTGGCCAGGCCAAGGCTGCCTGTGCCTATGTAGGTCCTTTTGTTAAACCTTGGTCATATTTATGGATATTTTTGGTTCGAGTTTTCAGCTGATGACTTTTGTTGTAGCCAGTCATGACAGTAACTTTTGTAACCAGACGACTTATTGCCTGTTTTTTTTCTCTTGAGGAGGAGAGATTTGTTGCGGACGTCCAGCAGGTTGTTTCCACTAAACTTTACGTGCACTGCAAGAGCAACGTGCGCCAAAACGACGAATCTCCAATATTTTTGACATTCATAGGTGTTGTGATTTAAAGCGACTGTGGTGGACTTTGGGACAGGACTACTTACTGAGATATAACTTTGCTTATTGGCATCCATCATGCAGCAGAATTGCCTTGCTGCCTTTATAGCTTCCGTCTAGTTAAAGGTTGTCCACGTCCATATTACACGAAACAAACTCCTCCTTATTAGTTCTTCTCTTGCTACAGATCGACCTCCTTTCAGAATTGGTTTTCCTGAGCCGGTTTCTATATGCGCTCGATTTTCTTTTTTTGACTTCTTCTTATATTGTTATTCTAAAAAGAAGTTGCTAGCTCTGTTAAATCGATGTCATTGCTAACAAACTGATATAACAGAGCGGGAGCGGCCTGCCCTGCCTCCCACTTCGCCTTGCATACCTAAGGCGCGGTACAGCGATAATAGCCTATCATACTACTCGTACAAGTTAACTTGAGACCTGGGCCGACCACGTCACCTTCAAATTACTGTGTGAAAAATGATAAAATATCAAAAAAGATACACAAAGACCTAGCATCTTTGTTACGGAGACGTGTCTCGACTCTATTTCGATATTTTATCATTCCGCACACCGTACCCCGGGTCTCAAGTTAACTCGCACGGGTTATAAATTACGTTGATCATAATAAGTTGTGTAAGGAGTTACGTCACAGCTCTAACTTCAATATAACATCCAATTCCTTTGAAGATACCTTGTTATCTCCACACAAATATAATAAAAGGAAACCTTACTATTTCTATAAGTAGATGTTATAACATCTTACCTAACGTAATATCTCATAAATTTCTTTCAAAGCTATTGTGAATTTGAGAAGAAAGTGTCCCGCATAAAGGGCTCGGGTTCCTATGTTATATCATAAGATTCATGAGTCAAAATGAGGATTTATTTCAAGGATTATAAGATCAAAGTGGTAAGTCGAATTTCTAAGAAACAAACTCTATTTTAATATTCTTCTTAAAGTGTCTGAACGGATTTAAAGTTTGTTATCAATTTATCATATTAGAAGAGAGGGTCCCTAAAAGCTACTTTTTTTACGTAAAAAAGCAAATCTCTTTCCAAATCTGTTTTGTTCAGCCCACTTCATAAGAATTTCGTACACCGTTGAATTTGTAAGGGTAGAGTTTAGTAATATCTTACAGTTTTATTTTACTTCTTGTATTAGTAAGTATAATCAAATCAAGCATGTAACGAACTTGATTAATCCTTGTGTCAGAATTTACATACCGTTAAATGCCTATCTCTGAATTTACTTTTCTCAAAATACATCAATCACCAAAATACTAACATTTTCTTCTCATAATAGTATTTTGTTCGCAAAATTGCAGTCTTACGAAGATAACATCATCAACTATCTGAAGTTCGAATTTCGTCATCATCATGTCAGCCGCAAGGCCCGCAAGACGTCCACTGCTGGACATAGATCTCTCTCACGGATCTCCACATCGATCGATTCTACGCTACTCGCATCCAGCGGCTTCCCGCAATCTTTACTAGATCATCGGTCCACCTTATTTATGGGTTTAATGATTTGTCGAATGAGAGCATAGGCATAGGTAACGCTTAAAAGTAGCTTTATCGGGGCCTCAGTTTCTTATTGCTGGTGAGATAAAGAGTTTGCCTTTACTTTCCGGATTTATCTCTACATTTATGCCACTTTGTCTGAGTTCTTGACTTTTCTAGTAAACTATGTATTTAAGTAGTTTGCCTGAATTCTTGACTTTCCTATTAATGTATTTTAGAAATTTTTCATGAGCATACAGTGCTTTTTAATTTTAGTAATGTCTCTCGGCAAACAGTGTCTGTCTTGTTCTTGTCATTTGAAAACCAACTTACTTATTCAAAATACGAAATTTTCCGAACCACAATAAGAAAATGGAAGCACTGTAACATCTTGTGACAGTTTACAGTTGGCCGCTATTGAATAAAATAATTCCCATTGTACTTTGAAAACGTACTACGTAATATAATTCGATATACATTGCAAAGTTACAACTTATCTACTACTCTCATAGCCAATATTTAATTTACATTAATTTTAATGTTTTTTTTTAATCTACAAAATAATAGAAAACAAGGTTTCAGCCGCCCTAGACGACTATGCCAACCTTATTAGAAGACTCGTAAACAAATAAAATTAAAAATATATATACATATATCAATTTGTCTTACGTTCCCTAAAAGACCTCAATTTTAATGATAACGCGACTTATAAATATTACCGAATTGTACTCGTATTTCACAATCATTGTAAGCTTTAGTAGGTGCCTGAACATATAGGCTGTCCAAAATATATGGAGACTGTAGCCCCGTATCACGCCGGGCAATAATATTTACTTAAATACATATATTTACTGAAAACGAAGCTTTTTACAATAGACTTCTCATTACTCGAGATACTCGTATTGAAATACCGCCCTTTCATTTTGAATATGACAATAAGTACTGTAAATATTCCTTAATATATTAAATGGGTATTATTATGATTTTCTGGACCGTATAAAACAGTCTGATTAATTGAATAGGGAATAGAGCCTTGGAATAAAGTTACTCGTGCGTTAATTTTGTTGTTATGATGTATTTGTAGGAAATTTTATTATTTTTAATGTGCTTAGTTTTCAGTTCACGACTTCGCTAGAGTATTTTCAAAAGTGACTGAAATATGACTTTAAATTGCTGACAAAATTTCACTTGAATATGTTGAGAAATACAGCCCTATCAGGCTAGCATGGGTAAATTAGCAAAATTAAAAAAATAAAATGCCAAAATTTGTAGCTTTTTAATTGCTAATTATTTGCCAAAATAACGATTTTTTTGCTCAAGCCGATCGCGAGAAATCGCAAATTATGCTACCTTGATATAAACGTTGCAGAGTATCTCAATAAATTGCATACTTTTCTCTTGACCATGACAGTAGATTTTGTTGCTAATTAGTTGCGATAAGTGAGAAATAGCGGAAAATTCAAAAATATGAGTGCTCTTTTCAAGATAGTTTTCAAGATAGCATGGACCGGGAAAATCGATAAAAAATTTGAAAATCGGTTGATCGGTTTCAACTAATTTGTTGCTGGTTCTTTAGGAGTAACTGAGTACTCTCTCAGTCAGCAACAAATTGAGAGCACTCATTATTCCAGGAAAAACCGTTTTCAAGATAGCAAGGACCGGAAAAATTGAAAAAAAAATTAAAAATCGGCCGATCGGTTTCAACTATTTTGTTGCTGGTTTTTAGGAGTAACTGAGTACTCTATCGGTCAGTAACAAAATCGGAGCACTCTACTTTCGAGGAAAAACAGTTTTCAAGATAGCATGGACCAGGAAAATCGAAAAAAAAATAAAAAATCGGCTGATCGGTTTCAACTATTTTGTTGCTGGTTCTTTAGGACTAACTGAGTACTCTCTCAGTCAGCAACAAATTGAGAGCACTCATTATTCAAGAAAAAACGGGTTTCATGGTAGCATGGAACGGAAAATCGAAAAAAAAATTAAAAATCGGCTGATGGGTTTCAACTATTTTGTTGCTGGATTTATAGGAGTATTTGAGTACTCTCGCGGTCAGCAACAAAATCAGAGCACTCTACTTTCGAGGAAAAACCGTTTTCAAGATAGCATGGACCAGGAAAATCGAAAAATTTTTTGAAAATCGGCTGATCGGTTTCAACGATTTTGTTGCTGGTTCTTTAGGAGTAACTGAGTACTTTCTCGGTCAACAACAAAATCAGAGCACTCTACTTTCGAGGAAAAACTGTATTCAAGATAGCAAGGACCAGGAAAATCGAAAAAATTTTAAAAAATCGGCTGATCGGTTTCAACTATTTTGTTGCTGGTTCTTTAGGAGTAACTGAGTACTCTCTAAGTCAGCAACAAATTGAGAGCACTCATTATTCAAGGAAAAACGGGTTTCAAGGTATGCTAGCGGAAAAATTAAAAAAAATATATTTTTGAATTTTCCGCTATTTCTCACTTATCGCAACTAATTAGCAACAAAATCTACATCTCAATAATTGCATACTTTTCTCTTGACCATGACAAAATCTGTCATGGTCAAGAGAAAAGTATGCAATTTATTGAGATACTCTGCTACGTTTATATCAAGGTAGCATAATTTGCGATTTCTCGCGATCGGCTTGAGCAAAAAAATCGTTATTTTGGCAAATAATTAGCAATTAAAAAGCTACAAATTTTGGCGTTTTATTTTTTTAATTTTGCTAAATTGCCCATGCTAGCCTGATAGGGCTGAGAAATACGACCTGTAGAGGAGAAAAGCCGAATATCCGCCAGATATACCTTACGAACGCATTTTTACCCAAGATAAAACTAAGACACTTCGCTCATGCTTAGCGCTCACTGTGATTCTGTAATCGTTGTAAGTGTCACCGGAAAATTATAAAAATCGTAATGTTATAATTTCATAAATACATACGTTTACGCCTAAAATCCCTAAAGAGGTAGGCAGAGCATAAGTAAAATTGCAGTAATTGGTTAAACAATGTGACGATTACATATGTATACAATTAATTAACGAATTCTCTACCTTTTCAGCGCAAATCCGTCCCAGAATGCAGCCCGCCGTGTCGCCGCGCGCAGCCTGTGCGCTCTTCTACCACTCCTAAGCGAACGCAGCCACCCAGCAGTGATAATGGTGAGTTTACCTATTTTATAACTTAAAAGTTGAAAAAATATATATCGGCTAAAAAATATATCGCTGCGTTCCCAAACCCAAATCGCAGACATGGCAGAAAAAGCAGCTAATTTGAGTGGGGCTGGGCTGGTCATGTAGCTCCATTAGCTCGTATGCCGAGTAAGTTGTGGGCTAAGAAAGTGACCAACTGGGTGCCAGGCGTAAAAAGAAGAAGAGGTCGACCACGAAAAAGATTGTGCGACGAACTTGTCTCTTTAACGCGGAACTGGCAGGAGATAGCGCAAGACCGGACTGTGTGGACAAATAATAGAGAAGCCTTTGCCCAGCAGTGGTATCCAGAGGGCAAATAATAAATAATCATAATAATAAATATCGGCTGAACCAATTCTGGTAAAATATTACTAAGAACCATCTCGATCACATCAGCTTTCAAACAAAAAGAGCGGCATAAAAATCGGCCCATCCTAAGATACGATGTCACAGACAGACACAGATACACACTTAAACCGTATAACACCCCTCTTTTTGTGTCTGGGGTTGAAAAGGACCGTCATTATAACCAACGCCGACGGTTACAGTTAAATGTGGGCTGTTGAGATGGTTAAACTGCCATATGCGAGGTTAACATTCGAGACATTAACTTTCAAACGCAAAAGCATTTAATTGACGTCTTGTCATTGCTGTTTCTCATTACTGTGGGAAGAATATAACACTTAACTTTTGTGATTTGAACACATAGCGTAATACTAAAACCCGTGATTAAGGCGCGTGCAACCACACCGAAATATGGGGAGCAAAGGTAAAAACATAATACATATGTAATATGTATATGCGCGAAATTTGTCCCGTTTTAGTATTCAATTAAGAATAACCCTATTTCATACTACATTCAATTCTCGAATCGCCTTCTCAGATTGGCAAATAAAGCGTAGTTTCGCCAAAACAGCATCACGACATCAAGTAAATAAACCGACAGGGCAAGCACCGCATGTTTGCTTTGTTCAGTCGAGCAATGAAACAATGTTTGCCGAATACACGACAATACAGTCGCCGTCAGTGTATAGTTAACTTTTTAACATTGCAATATCGTTCTTGTTGTGACGGCACAGAGTGCAAGCACCTGATGTGCGGACCCCAGTACCATGCTACTCACAGGAGTACTTTGAGCTTGTAACTTTGGACCTTCTGTCGTTCTTGCCTAAGGGGTACTTCGACTTCTTCGAATGTCAAGCGAGAACAGCTTTCGAGCGTACATGCAACACGTGTACTAAATAGATCGAAGTTGTTTACATCTTCGAAACAAAGTGACCTACGCATACTTAATTATTTTTTCAGTTGAGAAAAATGGTTTTGGAAATAAATCTGTATTAATTTGTACTGAATAGAGAGTAAACTAGTAGGTTTTATAAACACTCAACGACGTTATTTTATTCATTTACTACAACCCTGCCGAGTTAACATGGACGCGTGACATAATTTTGTCGTAAGTATCTCATTCCGCCTTCTCGTTCTATCTCATACTGTCAGTAAGGAGCAGGCAGAACGACATCGACACGATTTTATTATGACACACGCCTATTTTGACTCCCCTGGCCAAATAAGCCCCCTCCGAAGTTCCTCCCGTTCAGAAATACCTATGATATTGGGCACATTAAAACAAAAATCTGATATCTCTAAAAAATTTTTTTTATAACCGACGTGCCTTACCATTCCAAAAAAATCAATAAAACAAACACAATGTTAAAAAATTACTATATGGACACAGCTCCTGAAAGGGATAAATTAAACAACAACAACAAAATGACATAAGTCAGTTTATGACATTGTGTGCTCATAAATAACTATTAAATTGCTGAACCAATTTTGATCCCACATACCTAAGAATCGTCTTGATTACGTCAACTTTCAAACAAGTAAACCGCATCAAAATCGGACCATTCGTTTAAGAGTTACGATGCCACAGAATGACACACAGATACACAGACATTAAACAGATATACAGATATACATGTCAAACTTATAACACCCCTCTTTTTGTCGGGGGTTAAAATACATAGTTTCTCTTCTCTTGGTTTACCTATTATTACTTACGAGGAGTGATCAAAAAGTAGTGATAATGACACAGAAAATAATATGTTTTTTAAATAACAAAAATTTGTTTTTCAACATTGTCTCCTTCTCTATCTACACACTGAGTCCAGCTTTTCTCCAACATTTCTAACCCTTTAAAAAAAAAGATTTCTCTTGGCCTTTCAAAAACCCATCCACGGCCTCTATCACTTCATTATCATCGGCATATCTATTACCACGCAAGTATTCTATTAGTTTTGGAAAGAGATAAAAATCACTGGGGGCCAGGTCCGGCGAATAAGGTCGGTGATCCACTAATTCAAACCCAGCTAGTTGAATGGCATCCAGTGCAACAGCAGAAGTGTGAACTGGCGCGTTGTCCTGATGAAACAAAATGCCTTTTCTGAGTTTGAAATGTCTTTTCTCTTTTACAGCCTCTCTCAATTTAGCTATTGAAGATGCATAGTAAACGCCTGTTATTGTGTGTCCCTTCTCAAGATAATTAATTAATAATATTCCTTCGGAATCCCAAAAAATTGAGGCCATGACTTTGCCTGCCGATGCTGTGGTTCTAAATTTCCGTGGAGTTGGTGACGACGGTCTTTTCCACTGTAAAGATTGTTGTTTTGTTTCTGGATCAAAATGGTGAACCCATGTTTCATCCATAGTGATAAATCGAGCCAAAAAATTGTTAGGATCCACATGAAATCTGTCCAACCAGCGCCTTGAAAGATTGAGTCTGGTCTTCTTCCGATCTTCTGTTAACATTCTGGGTACCCAACGCGCCGAGGCTTTTCTCATACTCAGATAATATTTTAATTTTGATTGAACACTGCCATATGAAATACCAGTTTCCTGGACTAAATAACGCACTGTAACACGACGATCGTCTTGAACAATCTTTTCGACTTTTTCAATGTTTTCCTGCGTAACTGACGTCGATGGCCGGCCCGAGCGGTGCTCATCTTCTGTCGATGTTCTTCCAGTCTTGAATTGAGGTGACCATCTTGCCACAGTAGAATATGGTGGAGCAGACTCACCTAAAGTCTCCACCAAATCACGATGGATCTCTTGCGTCGTTAACTTTTTTAAACTGAGGTATTTAACAACAGCTCGCACTTCGTTTTTCTCCATAACGATATTTAACGTCGGAATTCGTCAAACAACTAGACACGGTTTCTATGTTTCTTAAAATTAAGACTTAATTTCTTGTATCTAACCTCGTAATTAAATTATCTTTAATTATTGGTATAAATGAGTAAATTATGAATTGTACAAGTGGGTCATTATCACTACTTTTTGATCACTCCTCGTATTTCATTGTTGATCGCTAAACCTTTCATCATATATCATCATTTTCTTCTCCACGAAGGTTAATTATACTGAAAAGACGTATCTAAGCCAAAGAAAACAGCATATAAATCGTAGCGTATATGGAGAAAGTCGGTTTGTGTCAAAATTATAACCATTTATCATGAATAATGATGTAAATCATCTTTTGTGGAACTTTTTGAGATAATGTGATTTTGCCTCGCGTCTTTGTTGTCGTCTTTCAGATTTACACATGACTCTGTAGGTAGGTACTTACGACTTGAAAAGCAAATGTGCGACTAGACCAGTCTTTCCCAACGTGGGCGATAACGCCCCCTTGTGGGCGCTGCAGGCCTAAAGGGGGGCGGTAAGAGACCCAGAAAAAAAAGGGGGCGTTGTGTAGGGCTTTGGGGTCGATTTATAATTTCATCTACCTAGCTAGGAAGACTCTTAGACACCGACTGAGCTCTCGACTCTCGACTACATCTTGTGAACATCAACTAATATTAATTAAGATATAGCTCAAACTCGGTTCGATATAATAGACCGCGGGCAATCATGTTTTAACAAGTTTTTGTTAAATAATCCGATTTGTACATTCCTGTATCAATCGGCTGGTTCTATAATACTTGTTCTTGCTTGTCGAGTACGATTGGGCGTCGAATGAGATAAACGAGTTTATGCACGTTTGTCTTATTCCTGTTGGTGCGTGCTGCTTATGCAATCCTATACATATAAACGACGTAAATTTATTTTACTTTCATTTGCGGTTTCGCGCATAATAGATAAGCAGTACTTCATTATAACACTTACGTATTTCTCAAAACAAAACAATGTCGGAAGTAAAAAAGAAGAGACGGCAATACTCTGCGGAATATATTAAATTCGAATTTATTGAAAATCCCACAAACCCGTCGTCGCCTTTGTGTCTTCTATGTCTAAAAACATTTTCGAACAAAGCAATGAAGCCTTCAAGACTGCAAGATCATTTGAATAAAATGCATCCAGATAAGAAAGACAAGAATGTTGCATATTTTCAAGACCTAGAGAAGAAGCATAATATTCAGCCAAGTGTATCAAAACTATTTTCGGCGGCTGCTAAGCAAGATGACGACGGACTTAAAGGAAGTAATAACTACTGTGCTTCATAAACCGGCCGCAGATATTATCCGAAAAATTCCTTTGAGTAATAATTCTGTGCAAAGACGAATTGATGAAATGGCTGAAAACATTGAAGAATCATTGTGCAATCATCTGAGGACTAGTCAATTCTCAATTCAGCTCGATGAGTCCACTTTACCAACTAATGAAGCGTTGTTGCTATCTTACGTGAGGTTTATTAAAGATGAGAAAATACGTGAAGAACTATTGTTTGCCAGAAATTTGGAGACAGATACAAAAGGCGAAACCATATTCAATACATTGGAAAAGTTTTGTGAAGAGAAAGAGATTCCTTTGAAAAATATTATATCAGTTGCTACGGATGGCGCTCCGGCTATGACAGGGCGCCATAAAGGCTTCATAGCGTACTTAAAAAATAAAATTCCAGATGTCCTTGCTATACATTGCGTTATTCATAGACAAAATTTGGTTGCTAGAAACTTAAGTGAACGACTATTTCAATCACTGCAATATGTCATCAAAGCAGTCAATGAAATCCGTAGCAGCTCTTTGAATGATAGATTATTTCATCAGCTTTGTGTTACTAATGACGAAGATTTCAACCGTTTATTGCTTCATACTGAAGTTCGTTGGCTGTCAAGAGGCAATTGTCTGATTCGATTTTACAACCTGTTTGACTCTGTGATAGAGTTCTTGGAAACTAAAGATACAGAACTGCGCAACAAGCTCATAACATCAAAGAATGATATAGCTTACATGACAGACCTGTATAAATTGTTCAACGACATGAACCTCCAACTGCAAGGCGATGAACTAAATTTAATTAAAACAAAAAATGTCGTTGCTGCTTTCGCAGCCAAACTGCTTCTGCACAAAAAGAATATGGGCAGACGTGAGTTTCACAATTTTCCGAATTTATCAGTATCCTGGAGTAACGACGACTTGTTTGCCTACTGCCAACATTTGGAAAACCTCCACATTGACTTCACCGAACGATACCAGGACATTTTAAACTTGGAAATACCAGACTGGTTGTTGGATCCGTTTTCAAATGTCAACATAGCAATGTCACCTCAGCTGGAAGAAGAACTTATAGAATTGACAACAAACGAAGAAATAAAAATCAAGTTCAAAAATGGATATCAAGAATTTTGGCTTCAAAAACCGATCCTGCAATTGTACCCTGGATTGTGGTCAATTGTTCAACGATTCTTGATAGCATTCCCATCGTCATATTTGTGTGAACGTGGTTTTAGTGCTGTGGCAACGCTGCTTACTAAAAAGAGAAATCGTTTGCGTGTTACCGAACGTGGCGACTTGCGGCTGTTTTTGAGTAAATTGGAACCTGATATCAACAAACTTATTGAACAGCATCAGATTCAACCTTCACATTAGTTTTTATATAAGAATTGATTATGTTTGTTTTATTTTCAATAAAAGATACTCTGTCCGAATACTATAAAGTTGCGTTTCAATAATCAGTTATAAGTACTTAGCGGTTTTTAAGTATGTTTAAAAAGGGGGGCGTTAAAAAATAATTTATTCTTAAAGTGGGCAGTAGACAAAAAAAGGTTGGGAACCCCTGCTAGACAAATTTCGAGGTTAGAGTTAGTACTATTATTTATTCTGTGGTTAGAGATTAGAGTAATTGGGTTGAACTTAATTCTTATATATAAATTAAACTTAAATAAAAATTATATATATAGAACTAAACTAAACTACCAGTTTCGGCTTAGTTTAGGCACCAGTCTCCCACAAAATTTTGTCAATTAAAGTGCATTTTTTTGTATTTAAGCAGAAAATAAATTACTTATTAAATAAAAATAAATTACTTACTTATTATAAACTGAAAGATGAAACAATCGTTTCTTTTTTTATTACTTAGTTTACTATTATATTAAAACCAAAGACCAGAATGATGGCAGCAAATGTTATCAAAAGTATGGACTTGAAATCTGGACTGTTTTTCAGAAATTCCAGAAATAATCATGAATATATTTTTGTTTGTTTTCCTCTTAGCATTGAAAACTTACATATACACACACTCGTGCCGATTTTTCAAAAAAGCAGCCCGGATTTCGAGGGCATATCCATACTTTTGATAACATTTGCCCAAATCATTCAGATCACTGATTATATAAGAGTATAGTTAGGCTTGAGATATCACATCAAACTAAACATGTAGACCTTAAATGTTCGCTTAGTAACTTATCTTACGAGACAAAACTAAATTATCTACTTACAAATGTCCTATGCACATACTGAATTTGTAAGTGGATTTTTATCTTCAAACATATTAGATGATCCTGATCCTAATTAGTGAAGAATATGGAAAACTCAAACGAAAATGAATTTATTTTTCGTTATTTTGCTTTCATCATCAAAAATGATAAAGCATATTTATTTAGGCTGCAAAAAAAAATGTTTAGATAACGTTCAGATAATAAATATTAATCATCAGAAAAAGTGTGTAGCTCGGCGTTCATATTTTCTCAAAATGTATTTATTTATATTTACGCACGAAGTACTTACATATTAAAAGAAATATTTTTGTACCAATATCGTTGTTATCCTTGCTTTTTGTATTAATAATGGTTTGCTCGAGTAAATAGGACGTAAAAAGTCCACATTTCCGATAAAAGCTTGAACTAACGCTCATTTGTACAAATGATCTAGAAATGATTTTAAGGATAATCTTTAGAATAAATGTTTTTGTTCGGTCTTTCGAGAATTTTCTTTTGTCGCGGCCTAAAGAATTTTTTTTTCTTCTCCGTTACAAGGAGAATAAGATTTTACAAAAGAGTACCTACTGATCTTATTGGATGAAAAATATGCCTTTTATTTTCATATTTGTGGCTTCTTAGTAATAGAGTATTGTAACGAAATGATACAATAGCCAAGGTAATAGTTTAGAATATAATCCCTGTATTGCTGGATATCTGAGGCTTACATTTCAAAGATCAGATGGCCAAGCAAATAATTTTAGCTTCTTACCGGTGAAATAACTGACAACTCTAACGGGTAACCTTCACATTTTCGTATAGGTCTTCATTCAATGCAGTTGTGACAATAACCAAGTTGTTTTTTTAACTTTTTTTGTTTTTTTTTGTTTCTTATTTATACATTATCATAAATTTGTGCTACATATACATCAATCTTTACAAAAGTTAAAAATATCTCACAGAAAATTTAAAACTTCATCAAAACAAAAAATAAAACTCCGATGGAAATTTCTCGTTTTGTAATTACAAACCAGCAAAATTCGAAAGCTTTATTGTTACAAATGCCGAGCAACATTTCAGTGACTCCCAGAATCTGCGGATTGTTACTGTCGCCATTTGTCTCCAAGTTAATTTGTTCCTTCGAGACACGGGAAGGCGATGAAAAGATTTCTGGATTATTTTTGTACACGATTTTCCAAAGGAAACTGCGATCAAGATGTTGAAATATGATAGCTGCGCTTATGCTCTCAAAAACTAACGTGAAATTGTTTTTGAATGCTTTTTTTAAAAATTCTTAATTGGCACAACAATTATTTATCAGACAGGTTCAATCAAGACCGTTCATTACATTTTCTACAGCTCCAAATGAGACTTATGGAGTCTTTATGTATATCAATTATCACTTAAACTGCTGAAACTTAATGTCTTTAAATTGCTATACAGTCATACTTTCATTTATACACACACACGTGATCACATCATCATCCCACAGACGTCTTTCAAAACAGTGAGGGTACAGTAAGATTTTGGACTTATGAAGTTAAAGATGTTGTAAAAAATCTATTAAACTGCATTAAACTACTTCTGCGTTATGATAACTCTAAAATAAAAAATGTGTATCACCCCCGACATTTATCGCATATAACTATAAATGGCTGAACCGATTTTGATGAAATATAGCTAAGAACCATCTCGATCACGTGTGCTTTCAAACAAAAAACCGAATCGAAATCGGTCCATTCGTACGACTCCGCAGGCATACACACATCCACAGACACACAGATACACACGTCTTTATGACACTCCTCTTTTTTTGTCGCTGATCAAAAATACAGATAGACTCAGACATTCACGAAAAATGAAGTGTTAATTTAATATTATAACCCTGTACATTAAGAGTTCGTATCTACCTAAATAAGTACATACCCGGTATCGCTGAGTCATCGTTCGAAAGCCAAAATCGATGCTGAGGATCGACTGACATAATAGGCAGATGAATCATCGCCAAGAGGCCCAATGTCAATCGGTGGCCCCTACTATTTTCACGCAACCGGCCATGACCGCGGTTCAATCGAGACACGATAGAGATTACGTATGGATTGCGAAACCTCGCACCTGCCGTCTTGATAGTATCTGCCAATATGAACCTTGATCTTTGGGACAATCTGATAGAAAAGCTAATGGCAAAAGACTGGCGCCAGTAAATTTTTTTTAAATTATTTTTTTATTATAAGATGGGTTAACTCTTGACCTCAATCTTGACCATAAGATTAAAGATGAGGTCGACGATGGAGCGAGTTAACCCAGAAAATGCCTATAAAGGCACTGGTACTCCCACGCACCGACGGAACACAGCAAGCTGTTTGGCGTCGGACTTCGGAAATATAGATTTCGGAATTTTTACCCTATAAGGTCCCTTTATAAAAAAACGAAAGAGGTTCTCAGATCGACCGTAGATTTTTTGTTTTGGCTTTTTTTGTATATTTACTACGAGATAACTCCGCCAATTGTCGCCCAATTTTTAAAATATGTTTTGTTATTTTATTCCAATTATTTAATTGTTCCCCATATAAATCAGATATATACACTCATGCCTTATATCCCTGTTGGAGAAGGCAGAACATCCTATGGTTTTAAACCACATGATAAGACATACATTCAGAGGGTTATATTATATTTTGTATTGCACTTAGATTACATGGGATACAAAAAAAGAGAACAAGTTCACAAAGGCGGACTTATCACTAATAGTGATCTCTTCCAACCAGCCTGGTGCAGTAAGAGATATTGTTTTAAAAACGCGGGACGTAAGTGAATAGTTTAATAAATAATACTGAGTCAATGTATACGCTTCTACAATAAGATTCCCATGTGTATTCAAAACCTACCTTTAAAAAAATTTAAGACGATAATTAAACAAAAACTTTGTAAAAAGGGCTATTATAGAATTTCGGATTATCTGTTAAACAAGCAACCATGGGAATAAATTGCTCAGCTCCAGAGTTATTCAGATATTAAGTCAATTAAAATTAAAAGTAAGAAAATTGATATGATTGACTTAAAAAGAGCCACCCTCGGAGTTTCTTGCCTATTCTTTTCCTGAGGAAGATTGCACCTTTGCGAATAGGCGCAAAGTCAAAAGTGCTAATGTAATTCATCATATTGACGTGTTCAAGTATCATTTTATATGTTCAATGAAATAAACAGTTCTGAGTTTTTGAGTGGTGATAGGTGGCAGCTTTTCGCTCACAATACAGCAAAACCCTCTCATTCTCTCTCCAATTCTACGTGTGTCACGTTTCCCTAAATTTTTATTTAAAAATACAAAGCACCAAATAAAACACTGCCAATTTCAGTGTTCCGTAGCCATTAATCTTCATAATTGTCAATCCATCGAAATGAGACACTATGTACTCGTACTCGTAAAGGGTAATTAAAACGAACGTTTGGTATTTAAAAGTTGTGAAAGGAAATTTCTCATTCAGGTCTATAATTTTCACAGCGACAGGTTATTAATTAACTACGCTGAGTTACACTTTAATTGACAATGCAAAATATGTTAAACAACGTGTTCTTCTTCTTCTTACCAGCCCATATACGTCCCCACCGAGGGGCACTGGCCTCCCTTCGAAACACGAAGGGGATTTAGGCCATAGTACACCACGCTGGCCCAATGCGGGTTGGTGGTCTTTCGAAAATGATTTTTTTTTGGACGAACGGGTTTTCCGATGTTTCCTTCACCGTTGAGCAACTAGCAAGTGATAATTAGAAATCCGTACATAAATCCGAAAATACGATTTTAGTGGTACAGGCCCGCACCAGGATTTGAACCCGCGACCATCGGATTACAAGTCTGGCTCATAACCAGCTGGGCTATCACCGCTTTAATAGCTGAATATTTTAATCAACATTGAAATATATAATATCGATGTCGCCATTAATCATGTATTTTTGTAGAAATTCTGTTTTTCCGGAAAATTAATAGCAGATTTTCCATCATAGTTCCATGAACTCGTAAAAAGTATTTCCTATCGTATCATAATCATTAAAACGTAAATTTAAGTAAGCGATCAATATTTTATTTGATCAGTTTTTATGTTTTTGCGCACGTGATAAACATGGAATGTTGAAAATATTTATGAATAACGAGCCGAGTGAACATGGTCTTAGGCAGTGGAATATTGGGTCTTAGGTACCTAGTTTCCAGCCGTGGTTTATTTCTATGAGTTTATTCCTTAGACTGTTGTTGTCGGCTAATGCTACCTGCTTTGTAACTTAACCTTTTCATTTATATGTTATATGTGTTCTTTTTAGTTTTTGTTAACAAGCCTGTATTATTTCGTCTACCAAACCATCCGGCGAGCTCTTGTTATCATCAATTCATCATCTTCGACTTGATCATGACAATTTGTTTATTTTTCTCCACTGTAGCGCTAAATTTCGCTTATTATTCTTTGTTCGCCTTATTTACCACGAAATGATTTCGTGAAATCAATCTGTTTATGCTTGTTAATTTGTAGTCGCGTTAAAGCTCTGGCGTTTGTATAAAGTTCAAAAATTGCATTATTGAAGTGATGACTACAGCAATTAATACACTCATCGTGGCTCAAATACTTAAATTATACAGTTGTGAGAAAGTATAGGTACCGAGAGGAGTCTTGTGTACATTTCCACTATAATTCGTTATAAATTATAACAAAGCTTCGATCCTTTTTCCTGTTTTTCACACGCACATTTAGATTTTCTGAAATATACCTTGTTGCGATTGTCTGTTGTGTGTATTGTTATTTTATCAATGTATTTTTAGTAGTGTTATACCTAAAAAAGCTTAAATAACTTTAGGCCAATTGTCCACATAGTATAAAAATAACGCTGATTTCTTTGCAAGGAATAAAAAAATAAAATAAACGTATTCAGCTGTAACACTTTCTTTAAAGTAATTGCTAATTCGTTATTTAAATACTCCGCCATTTACCTACAAACTAGACCTGAAGTATAAGTGAGCAAGAGGCTGCGACGGTGTGGGCTGGTATGAATTATTTAAGAGTAATTGACTGGGAGCCGGGTCTCGCTGAAATATTATCAACGTGGTGTTTCTCGTAAATGGAGCAAGGCTGTTTTCCTACGTGCTCTTGGGTACTGTGACAACACTTTATTTATATTTTCCTAGTAGCTTTATGTGTACTTTAAACGGGAAATAATGCTAACTTGAGAAGTAAGCTCTTATTTTTTTAATGTGTTTGTAATTAGGTGGAAACTACAAAATATTTTATAACTTATCCACCCGGACAAAATTTAGCGACCTGTTGTCTGCCATTAGTTCGCTTATCAACATAAACGCTGCACTCAAAGGCCCATTCTAATGTTTTCGCTTGTGTCGTTTGTCCATTGGAACATAAACAAAGACAGACACGAACATCCATAACCCGAGAACAAACATCTGCTCTTTACCCAAATATTTGCTACAAACGGGAATCGGACCCAGGACCCGTCGATCAAGAAGCAGGCTACTACCAGTTGACCAAATCGGCCGTCACTCCTATACAATTCAGCATAACATTAGTGTCTATTTCTTCAACCTCTAGATAACCCCTAACATCTCAACGAAATTGAAATTGAAGCTCTTATTCAAAGCACATTCGCTCTGTTTACTGTCTCGGTTTAAAAACGAAACGGGTAAGAGAATATTACCCCGACAATAAAGTTCTTGGGGGAAATGCATGCGCCATAACGTTTTATGACAGGACACAGCTTAGCACTGAGCAAAGGTCAGTTGGAATTGCACAGTCAGATCTACGACTAGTTTAACATAGAGACGTCAGACTTATTGTATGAAGCATGTTCATTTAAAATTATTATATTGAAAAAACTATCTAATCCTATTTCCTTAAAATTAGCGCCATCTGTGCCTCGTAAGGAGAACTACAGACTGCCTAAAAAATATTTACCAATATCCCTCACAAAGAACACATCCAGTTCTAAACATTATCTAAATGTGACTGTGTTTAGAACTGGAAGTTTCATGAAGATTTACATTCGCACATTATTTCTGGTCGTCACAGGCACATAATGATTTTAATTTAATACTGAAACGCATTTAAATTCGCGTTTTTATTATTTTTTTACCTTAGTTCCCAACGTTCAGTTCGGTTTGTATCGTTTCGAGTTCGGGAACAAAGTTAAAAACATAATATATATGCGAATTTAAGCCCTTTTTAGTATTAAATTACGTGTATGTTGACTTTTAATGTTTTCATTTGAAGGTTAATGCGCACTAAGTCCCAGTATCCTAACAGAAACGGTGCAAGGTTACGGCCCTCACCTATACATTTTCCTCCAGTATAGAAATACGGAAAGAAATGAAACTACTGCACGCTCTAGGATGTTTGAAAAGCCACGGAAATGAACAATACTATTCGTATTGCTGAGTACTGATCTAAACGTGTATAAACACTGGAATTTAGTCTTCTCGTATGCTGAAAATTTTCGCTATATGAGATGCCATCACATTGAACCCCTATCCTTTTTTGGGATAGTATTATCTTTCCTTCCTTACCGTGTAGGTAATAATCGAGTATCTGGCTTGACTAAGTCTGTTGTTAAAGTTTTCAAGCCGCCAAATTGCCTCTGACTGATTTTAACGACTGTAATCAATTAACAACAGCCAAGACCGAGTACTGCCCTTCGAAGCACGGTAAGCAAAAGATGGCTAAAAAACTAAAAATTTATAAAGGAACAAATTTTTACCCATTATTTTTGTTGAGGTACTTAAGTTTCCAATAAAGATCATCTGACGACCTCTTTTCTTATTCACTATCATTTGCTATGCTATCATGGAATATGCTATCCCGAACCGCGTTCTGTCTGTCTGAATGCGATAAACTCACAAATTAGTGAAATACGGTTTTCACCAATGGACGAAGTGACAAAAGGGTTTATGTGTATAATTCATAAATATAAATATACAGGGATATTAAACGATTTTTTATACAAAGAGGTCTGTTTGAGAAGCTACAAAAGCATACTCGAGATACATGGAGCACTATAATTTTCAGACGAGCAAGTGCTAAACCTAAATTTTCGATTCTAGTCAATAAATTTTGTATTACTTAAAATTTGTGAAAACGTGATGGAAACGAAAACTAAAATTTATTTTTTACCTGCTTTTTGTATGAAAATGGTCGAATTTACGCAATTTTTTTTTCGTTTTCGTCACGTTTTCACAAATTTCAAGTAAAACAAAATTTATTGACTAGAATTGAAAATTCAGGCTTAGCACTTGCTTTTCTGAAAATTATAGCCCTCCATGTATCTCTAGTATTCTTTTATAGCTTCTCAAACAGACCTCTTTTGTATGACAAATCGTGCAATATCCCTAGACCGCGTTGATGTGTGTACTTCTATACCGTTTCTACAAACTATGTATGGTCCATCAGCCTTGTCGTGATGAAAGCATAAACACTCACTAAAACTACCAATGAAAGGACTTAGAGCCGATCGGAAACTGGGTTACAGCAGGACATTACATTTTTATCTTCGAGAACACAATTTCCTTGAAAGTCGACGTCGGAGAATGCTAAAGCATTGTTGCACTCTTTTCTGGCCTTGGTTCCGCTTTGTCAACGGCTTGGAACTTTTCTTATTTAAAATTTGATGTTGCTTACATTTCTGGTGGTTTCGGTACGTTTTTGTTTATTTTTGAAGCCGAAAAAGCTTAGGGCGAAAACTTCTTTGTAAGATCAATTTTTATATTACCTTAGGCGGCGTCTACGACAACAAAGTAAAGTCTTATTGTTTGAGTGATAGAGATGGATATATAGTCGTTGCTATTTTGTGACATGCCATCAACAAAAGCATAAAAGAAAATAGAAATAAGAAAATATATCGTACTAGCTTTCCGCCTGCGTCTCCGCCCGCGTGGACTTTAGGTTATATCGTGCCCAGCTGTGGGATAAATAAATAAATAAAATAAAACGCCATACACTCAAAGGCCCACATTAAGGTTTTCCCTTGCGTCGTGGGTCCATCGGAACACAAAGACAGACACAAACACCCATGACCCGAGAACAAACATCTGCTTTTTACACAAAGATTTGCCCCGACTGGGATTCGAACCCAGGACCCGTCGATCGAGAGGCAGGGCCACTACCACTCGACCAAACCGGCCGTCAAAATATAATGTAGCCTATATCCTTTTTCAAGGTCTAATCTATCTCTGTACCAAATTTTATAAAAATCGGTTGAGTAGTTTAGCCGTGAAAGCGTGACATACAGACAGACAGAGTTACTTTCGCATTTATAATATTAAAGTAAGGGTTATGTGTTGTGTAGTTAGTATTAAGTTGACTGGATTATTCAACTCAGACATTTAGATTGTGACCTTGCGTTTAAAAGCTCTTGATACTTTTAAGCACATAAATGTTTAGTAATATCTTAGTAAAATATGACGTCATTTAAAGCACACACTCCAATTTGTAGGTACTCCAATTTTCTTTTACGGCGAAGGGTTGTATAAATTCAGAAAATGCCAACAAGTGTCAAAGGCTTTTCGCGGTCTGTCAAGTGTAAGGGTAGGATAATACTCTGAACCCTGCTACAGCATGGACATGGAACAATAAAAGTCTAGAAATTCTAAATGCTGACTTTTCTAAGAGGCTTTTTAGGTCCTCGAAGCAACATCCTTTGAAAAATCATTTGGGTCTTCAAACAGTTGTTAAAGACCTTGACTACGAATCTGAAGGTTGCGAGTTCGATACCCGCCCAACACAAATATTTGAAAATCGTATCTTCAAGTATATGTGTAATAATAAACTTTCCGTGATTGGCTTCGCACGCGTGTTATTCGGTTATATCGCTTCCCTAAGCAACTCTTTAAAATTTCAAAAATCTAGTATGTCATATATGGGGTTAAAGCTCTCTTTGCTCAGCAGGGCTCGCTGATCTCAACCGATCAGTGAGGTTAAGCAACGCACACAGAGGCAGGGAACCTGTTGGGTGACCAAAGTGGCGATTTATTACGAGTGTTTCCGTGCTTCGGAGGGTACGTTAAGCTGTCGGTGCCGGCTGTTGTTGATAGACTACATTCGTTTAACCTTTTTACCGCCAAAGTCTAATATATCAGACAATTTTTTTTTTACTTTAATATCGTTCACCAAGCGTTCGCCATACGCCACGACATTATTATTATTTTTTTAATTTTTTGATGTCGTGGCGTGTGGTGGGCGTTTTTGACGAAAACTCTGGGCGCTAAAAGGGTTAAACCAAGTTAGAGGCCATTGTGCGGTTTGAAAACTTTGACATTAAGAAGCCAAGTTCGCCACACACTTGGCTTTACCTAAACGATAAGAAGAAAAATCATTATGACTCCATACATCTATCTCGTATAATTCCGTGGGTAGGATAATATCCTGGGGTCTTCTGTGAGATCGACATCAAAGCTTGCCCCACTCGGTTCAACGGTTCGAGGCGAGCTCAAGCTGAATTCCGTAGTTCAGTAGAATAAGTTACGAGTACATTATCTACAAGTGTGTCATTTACTTCAAAATTAATTATTTAAGAATTTGATTTAATTTATGGCGGTATGACAGATAAGAAAGGATAGACAGAGCTGGTCGCTGTATTGGGCGTTCTGTAGGGATGTAGCACATTAAATGATATTTATTTATTTTTCCATTTTAGTGTAAATGATAGAAAGTAAGTAAGAAACTTTGTAAGTGCCTATTAATTCGAGGGTTTCCCTCGATTTCCCTGGGATTCCATAATCAGATCCTGACTTGGTGACAGTGGGATCACCGTAGGACTATATTCTTTCGAACAAAAAATTATTTTGAAAATCAGTTTACAAATGGCGGAGAAATCGATGAACATACATAAAAAAAGACTTATACAGTTTGACATAGAACCTTCTCCTTTTTTGAAGTCGGTTAAAAATAAAAGCTTCTTGGAAGAAACTCTATGCAGTTATATATATATATATATGTCGCTATAGCCTTCAATTAAACGATTCAATTCAACTAAAATTCAATAATACTTCCTACTGTTATCATTGGGATACTATGCGGGTTAGACTGAGGTCGAGTAGGCCTTGAATACGGAATAGTCAAAGTCTAGGGCCGTTACTTACGATTATTATTGCACGGCAAACATTACTGTTTTTATCCACGACAGCACATACTATAATTCATACTAATGCAGCCGATATTTATGTGTATATTGTGGATTTGACAGCGAAATATGCTAAAGGCTCTAATATAAATAATGTGTGGAATAAAGATTTCTGTATATAATTTCACTATAGATAATGTTAAGGTGAGATATTATGTTGCTTGATAGGCAGTTCTTCCAGTTGGTTTATCTTACACCAACTTATTCAAGGTGGCGACTGATTCAAGAGCAGTCAGCAGCTCATGCCAAGTGCGATTTTGCCTGATACATGTACGAGTATATTTAACATATACAAAATCTTTGAGAATTAGGTATTCGATTTTCATAGTTAACCGATTACATAAAATGACTAAGCGAACGACCTTGGTATAATAAGTAAGCGGATTCGCCCTTTTATAGAAGATCCATTAGTAAAAATCTTCATGATTCATACTAAAGAATTACCATGTTTTTTAAAACATTGATGTAAATATTGTGATTTTAAATTAGTTAGCGGCAACAGTTTATGATTTCCGAAAAAGTTTTCGTAAGGAAGAAAGATCAGAACATGAGATAAATTCGCGTGTTTTATCCTGAAAAGTAAGCTCAGAAATAAGTAAAGACGTCAATTAAAGTTAAGAAGTAATTAAATGTCATGCTATCCTTGTTTATATCAACAAGAGTGAAAGAGACTACATCAGAGTTTAACAGTACTTAACTTTAATTGACGTCTCTGAGTACGGCAGAGACACATTACGAGGGTTATTTCACAAAATCCTAAATCATTCTAGAAGTAATAGTAACCTAGATACTTAATTGTTTAATATATATTTCAATAAAATTTACAGTAAACTCAAGGTCTGATTTCGAGTAAAATGAATTTTCTCCATATTTTCAGGAGCGCCAATCACTGCTTTTAATAAACCAGGGATTGGCTGAATAGTTTTTCAATTAATTGCTCAATTTTCGGTACACAGAATTTCTCAGGATTCAACATTATTTATTTAATACTGACGAAACATTCTTTGAATTAATTCGCTTATTATTAATAAAGCTAAGGAAAATTCCCTTTTCTGTATTTTTACTCCTGATAAAATAAAGGAGTGTTATAAGTTTGACGTGTGTATCTGTGTGCCTGTCTGTGGCATCGTAGCTCATAAACGGTCGATTTCGTTGCGTTTTTTTGTATGTATGAAAGCTGTTTCTTAGCTATTCTTGATCTAAATTGGTTTAGCCGTTTAAAAGTTATATGTAATCAAATGTCGGGGGTTATTTAATTTTTATTATTATTTTAGAGTTATGTTTGGAAGCTGACGTAATCGCAGCTGACGTAGTCGAGATGGTTCTTAGCTATATATATATATATATATATATATATATATATATATATTTTTCATTCATCAGCCCATATACGTCCCCACTGCTGGAGCACGGGCCTCCCTCAATAACATGAGGTGTAAATGCCATACTCATTCTTACCTATATTTGATCAAAACTGGTTCATAGATATATCCTGTAGGTGTGTTACCAGCCCATATACGTCCCCACCGAGGGGCACGGGCCTCCCTTCGAAACACGAAGGGGACTTAGGCCATAGTCCACCACGCTGGCCCAATGCGGGTTGGTGGACCGCTCGTCTTTCGAAAATGAATTTTCTTGGACGAGCGGGTTTCATCACGATGTTTTTTCCTTCACCGTTGAGCAAGTGATAATTAGAAATCGGTACATAAATCCGAAAAGACGAATTTAGTGGTACCGGCCCGCACCAGGATTTGAACCCGCGACCTTCGGATTACAAGTCTGGCTCATTACCAACTGGGCTATCACCGCCTTCCTGTAGGTGACATCACTTTATAAATACTTAGGATAGTTGAATTTTTCGAGTCATATGATCTAATGGCTCCAAGACTTAAGCCTGTATTACAGAACGCAACTTATTACAAATACAAATATACTTTATTGCAAACCAACATTTATTAAGTATTGATTGTCTCTTTCTATCACTGTCAAAATGATAAAGACGACTGCTACTCAAGTATAGATCAGAGTCTGAGTCGCGTTAAAGGGACCTTAAAGTGTAAATACTTAAATTTTATGATGCACACGTGTCGGACAAAATTCCATTGATCATCCATTGACGCTTTTTGACGTCACGCTATATAATTATCTGCTACTTTTTATCGGCTTTTCTCCTTGGGAGGTGGGATTTATTTTTGTTATCATTTACGGCTGTATGTACTGGCAACACATGTTACAATGATCTAACGATGCGTGTGCGCTCTGCACAGCTAGTGGTGGAATGAGACATTCGTATTTTACATTTTTATTACGAATGTCTTGTCTTGTTGTCACTTTTCGTCTTGTTGACATAAACAAGGACAGAAATGTTAAAGAAGCTTTATCTTTAATCAATGTTTGTGCAACTTGAGTGTTAGTCCTTTTAAGTTCTCTTATCAGCCAACATTAGGGTTCAAGCTTGTTTACGTCAACAAAACGGGAAATGACTGTAGCATTTAAAGTGGCGTTAACTTTGATGGACATTTCTGAAACTGGTTGTTTGCTTTATAACGTTTGAATGAAGTGGCAAATGTGCTATAGTATTTACCTCTTTCATCCAAATCTAAACAGCTGGTTATACTTGAATGAGCTTTACGTTTATAGTAGGATTCATATTGAAACAATTCATGTGTGTCAAAAAATATCTTCGTGTAACAAACTAGCTAGATAGATAAATAAGAAATTTATTTCCATCACAGTACACACTCGCCTTTTCTTCATTTTTCCTCAATAAATCCTTCAAGGAAACTCCTCATAAAATCTCAAGATAAGAAATCTTGCCCTATTGACACGAATTTAGTTGTTGAAATGCAATGCGCCTCCCTATCGTCGCGTGGCGGGTCAGTCGGTAACTGGGGGTCGGCGCGCGCGCTTATCCGATCACCCATTGATCTTTCGTTCACGTCAATACTCAGTTGTCAATGTCATTCACAAATTTTTAATTTAATTCAATTTAATATGATGTAATTTTTACTTATAAAAGTTATAATGTAAGAAAAATTTTTTTTTTTTTTTGCTAACAACAGGGTGCATTCTTACCGGAACATAAGTTTGAGAATAATGAATACGAATGGTATTGGGTGTCTTCAAACAAGTCAGCAAAAACATGATACTGAAAACATTTCCCACGGAATCCGTTAAGAACAATAAAATAACTTCTCATTCTAATAAATAATGCAATCAGCTGATCGCTCAAGACTTTTTTTTTGGGAAAGTGGTTTAGTTTTGTAGTCTGATTTACATCCTGAATAAAAAAAAACTGATGAAAAGGTAAACGATCTCACGAGGAAACATTTTAAAAATAAGCGTGATATGGTGCTATCGAACTCTAAAGAAAAATCTCGTAAATTTCACGAAACAAGAGCTAATTGAAAGCGCGTTTTGTTAGTTATTTGGATCGTGCCGTGCGAGGATGTGCCAAACAGCGAACGGAACGTGTTTCTTTAGTGTCGGCTAAATGACATCGACCTGAGACTACCCTCTGCAGTGTTCATTGAGAAAAAGTGCAAAAAAGACTCGTGTATTCGGTTGTTTTGTGATCTTTAAAACAAATAGTAATATGAACGTTTATCGATAGTGTTATTTATTTATAATAATTCACTTTAATTTACAGCAAATACTGTCAACCATATTTTCCAAAGTGCAAAAAAAGTGTTTGAAAGTTTTTAGCCGCTAACACACATTTTGTACTATTAACGTTAGCTTTTATAGTAGTGTTATTTCGTAATTACTTTGTTTAGACTTTTGTAAATTGGAAACATTTTTAATTTCGTTTCGTAATGTGCAAAAAATGTGCGTGTTAAGAAGTTTTTTAATCTCCACATTTTGTACTTAGTTAAATGAACTTTCTGAAAATTATCTTCATTGTTTGATAAGACGCTAATGTAGTGTAATTTAGTGCTGATTTTATTCAACTAAACCGGGACAATCTCGTTCAGTGATATAATAAACTTAACAAACAACTAATATTCGTGAAGTAAAGTGAATAAAAGTAGTGTTGTTAAGTGCTTTTTTGACTAAAATGGATGTATTAGTGCAAGATGGACCGATATTTATATCATGGATTGTTTTTCTGTTATTAATTTGCCGCTGTTATTATCAAATTGGCTTGCCGATAAGTAATGGTGAGTTTTTTAATTTTTTGAGGTTAGTTTTGTAAAGATAACTTAAGTTCCTTCTTTATCAAGTGTGTGGCGAACTTGACTAAGCTTGGTGTCAGAATTGTCCCAAACTGGTCTTCGACTTGGTTTTGACGACTGTAGTCAATCGACAACAGTCGAGATGGAACAGTTTAACGTGCTCTCCGAAGCACGGAAACGCTCCTGATCATTTGCCACTTTGGTCACCCGTCTGGTTCTCTGCCCTGGTGTTTCTTGCTAAACCTCACGTTCAGATCAGTGAGGTTTAGCGCTTCATGACTTAGGTGCTTTTATTATTAAATTTAAAACATCGATTTCCTTACTACTGTGGCAGTCATCATGTTGCGTTTTTCATTTTCATCACCTGGGGGCTTTCCATGTAGGTTATTTCGTTGGATTGGTTGTACATTGCTACGTTTGGTTTACATCTTCAGTTAGAATCGATTCGTGAAGAAGCAATGTACGACAAACTTGCGGTGCAAGTATCGTAATTGACATCACGCTTCTTTCTTACGTGGTAGCATAGTGTAACTGAAGTTTACCAGGGAACTGGTTCATTCTATCTTTTACTAGAGGATGCCTGGGACTCCGTTTCCGAGGGAATTTTTCGACATCCTCTTAGTTCTTGCCTACTACGTTATAAAGGGAACCCTTGTGCCAAATTTCAGCTTTGTCAGAGGGTTTGAGCAAGGCGTTGTTGAATCAGTGTCTGAATCAGAATACTGCAATTTTATATAATAAGAAAAATAAAAGATGATTCCTCATTAAAAATAAATGATACCGTTTTCTCGTAAACTCCGTGTTCTTATTTCCTGGAACTGATATATCTTGTTTGCCATAAAACCCGGTCAAAGATATAATACGACCGAGAAGATAGGACAGTCCACAACTATACAGCATCTTTATTATTTTAAAGACCTCGCGGTTGGAGAAATAGGTCAGGTTGATACTGAGTTCAACAAATTTTAAAATAGATATCATCCGTCGATTGTTTATAATAAGACATCAGGTTGTGTTGGGTCATACGTCTTGGTGCTCCAAAATCATCATCCTCACCTGTTAGCGGTGCACCCTGCTAAATCAATTAAAGAGGCTCTGGTCCTTAAAGGGTTTCTGTACTTGATGTTGCTGACTTCGCACTACTCTTTTTTTTATTATTATAAGATGGGTTAACTCTTGACCTCAATCTTGACCAAGGTCATAGATGAGGTCGACGATGGAGCGAGTTAATCCAGAAAACGCCTACAAGGCACTGGTACTCCCACGCACCGACGGAACACAGCAAGCTGTTTGGCGTCGGACTTCGGTAGGAGGGTGGTCGCGAACCAGACGGCCCTTTACAGAGCCTACCACACCGCATGAGACCATAGGACAACACCTCAGATTCATAAAAAAATGAGGTGTTGTTGCCTGAGATGGATTAATAGGAGGCAGGTCTTATTTGTGTTTCCTAAAGGCAGGTCTCATTTTGCAAAAATCACAATTGTGGACGCCATATTTAAAAAATAAATAAAACGTTCTGTCGTGATTTTAATAAACCTTTGGGCTGTGAAGTTGTTTTAATATTTTAGTCACTCAATGATTCATAAGTATAAAATCATTAATCAAATATTGCTGAATTGTTCTGTCCTCATAAACCCGCATGCTATCTACATACTATCGGTTGAGTATATAGTGTAATATAATATACTAGCATTCGTTCCCGTGGGAATTCGGAAAAATTATGTAGCCTATGCTACTCAGGGATAATGTAGCAATATTCGTTACATACAAAAATACAGACCTTTCCTCTTCATAATATTAGTATAGATTAGTCTTACACCATATAACATTATTTTCCCTCCAAACGATTTCAACAGGCTCGAAAAATGTCGGCGTCAAACTCCCTCTTTAATCAACTTATCAATTCGAAATGAATTGCCTGATTCCGGCGTTTTACTTTAAGTTATCATCCACCAAATAAACCGATAGGTCGCAAGCAACACTTCATTACGTTTTCTTTCTTGATGCGGTGTCAAAGTACGCAATAACTTCCTACGCACAAGTTGCGCGTGGGTAGTAATCTCTTGGGCTACGAGTAAGATAACAACTTATATGTATCGCTTCTTGTTTACGTGTCTGTTATGAACATCAAATAATCTGTGCTAGTTCAAGCAAATGTAGGTATTATCAAATGGCCGGACGACGTCTTCTTCATCAGCCCATATACGTCCCCACTGCTGGGGCACGGGCCTCCCTGAATAACGTGAGGGGTAAATGCCATACTCACCACGCTTGGCAGACGGGTTGGCGAGGGTTTTGATATAATTGCAGAGTTTTCCTTCTCTGTGTGCAGATGAACTTGCTTGCATATTTACCTTAGTCGCCTTGTACGACACCTCGGTAAGAAAGAGGGTGGTCTTAATAATAATAAATAATAATAAACCCTACACACACTCCAAAGGCCCACACTAAGGTTCTCCCTTGAATCGCGGGTCCCTTGGAACATACATAAAGACAAACACAAACACTTCATGACCCGAGAACAAAACATCTGCTTTTTACACAAATATTTGCCTCGACTGAGAATCGAACCCAGGACTCGTCAATCAAGAGCCAGCGCCACTACCATTCCGAGGTCATGCATATGTTAACATCATGTGCGGCCCTCTGTACATTCTCAATCTTAATGACATCCCCAAAGCGGTACCTTTTATTAGACATAGACACAAATAAGTGTTTTATGTAATACTAGCTTTCCGCCCGCGGCTCTGCCCGCGTGGACTACAGGTTATATCGTCCCCAGCTGTGGGATAAAATGTAGCCTATGTCCTTTCCCAAAGTCTAATCTATCTCTGTACTAAATTTTATCAAAATCGGCTCAATAGTTTAGCCGTGAAAGCGTGACAGACAGACAGAGTTACTTTCACGTTTATAGTATTAGTAGGGATTTATGTATTTAAAGGCGGAAGACTAAATGAATTCCTTTTAAAGTGGTTTCAATTATGGAAAGTGTCATATTTGTGAAAAGTATCGCCCATAGCCGACACTGTAAGTAGGTGACCTAGTTGAGTAGCCTTGCCAACTGATGCACGGTTTAAACTTGCAATAATACCTTTGCACTTTACCGTTTCAGCTGCATTCATGTTATATTAGCTTTGTTGTTTTCTATGAAGCGTGCTAATATTAAATTGAAGTTTTCCATTACCGTAAATAGAATATAGGTATCGATTGGAAAATATCCCTCTACTTATCGTCTATTTTTAAGTAACTTCAAAAAAGGAGGAGGTTCTAGGTTCGGCTGCATGTGGGTATATTTTTTTATGTATCTATGTTCACCGATTTCTCTGCTATTGCTGGACCATTTTTCTTTTTTTGTTTGAATGAATATACTCCAGAGGTGGTCCCATTGTCACCAAGTCAGGATCTGATTTGATGATGGAATCTTGGGGAAGTTGAGGGAAACCCTCGAATTTAATAGGCACTTTCAATGTTTCTCTTATACTGTCTATTATTTACACAAAAAATTGAAAAATAAATAAACTTTTTCGAAAAAAAGTTAAACCGACTACCAAAAAGCGAAAAATAAAGACAACATCATTTAATGTGCCATGTATTACCTATTGATCTATTTGAAGTCCGTGCAAAGCCAAACAAGCTTAAATGACCGCCTTTAACTGAACAACATACTTTTCCACGCGAAAGAAGTCGCTGACGGAAAGTTAGTTACGTAAAACAGAATGCACAAACTAGGCCGAGTCGATAAATGCAACAGAATTACTGCCGGTATCAAGTAGCCAAATGGGTCTACTATAAATACTCCACGCATTTTGTTTCTAACACGTGTTGCTGTGCTGGATAAGAAGTAAGACTTATGAAGTGGTAATAAGGATGATTTTTGTACGAAAACATTGCAGAACAAGTGTAACATTCGTTGTTTTGTTTTTGTATAAATAAGTTGACATATGCAACTGCTTAGGATGGTATTAAAATTCAGTGTCGTTTTGTCTTATACGTGTTGTAATGATTTGGTGCAGTGACAATGACGGTTGCTTGCGCATACAAGTATTTTAAGATGGTATAAAAAATAGCTTATCTTTAAGATAGATAAAACAATATGTATTACAAATATCTTTGTTTTGTTTCAGGTAAGCAGAATGAGTTTCGCATTAATTCTGTTGCCAGAAAACGTAAGGAAACTGTTATAGCTCTTTAATACCTTGCAATACAATCCTTACTAATATTATAAATGCGAAAGTTACTCTGTCTGTCTGTTCGTCTTTCACGCCTAAACTACTGAACCGATTTTGATGAAATTTGGCACAGAGATAGATTAGAGTCTGGGAAAGGACATAGACTACATTTTATCCCACAGTTGGGTACGATATAACCTGTAGTTCACGCGGGCGGAGCCGCGGGCGGAAAGCTAGTTATAAATATTTTGAAATCTTATTTACCTTTTGCACTAAATACTCAAGGAACATTCCCTGCGGGATTAATCTAATGAAAAATAGAGTAACATATGAAGAATTAAATCTACCGTCATATTTCGTTCAGACTACAAGGATTCACTTTAATCTACTTCGTGGTTTTACGTTCTACGTGCTTCCACGTGGAGCCATTTGATCTCTCAGTTTCAACTCTAATAAAATTAAAGCGATGCTGTTTTCCTCAGAATTTCTAGCTTGAAGCTGAAGGTGCTTTCAAGATAATGCGCTTTAGTCTAATTTAAACCTCATAAATTATTTACTACTTTAGGTATACTCCGCTTAGATATACTAGGTATACTTCTAAATAGTGGTTACGACTCTTTACTATTTCAATATTATAATGCCCATCTAATTTGGTAGGACTATCCTGTTCGTATTACCAGGTCGAATCAAATGAAACCCATGCGATACGGTAAAATACCATACATGCGAACTCACTTATTTCAAAGTCATGTTTTGCCTCCCTTTGACGCAGAGTATAAGAGAATGACCGGGACTGCATTCCCTTGAGAATTAAATCTAATCTTCCTCCTTGTCTTCTTCACAAAGGACAACAAGTGTTGAACCCTTGTTGTCCTTTTACGAAGATTTCAAAAGCTTCGAGTTCCAGGTTTCATGTTGTAAATTATTATTTATACGGTCAGGTTTTCCTAGCAGGGTCATGGAATTTAGATGGTAATTAATTCACTGTAATCACCTAACTCACCGATTCCTTCTTTGTCGTATAGGTACAATCAAGAACTTGACTCAACCAGGTGTCAAAGTTTTAAAACCACCAAATGGCTTCTGATTTGTTTTCACGACTGTACTTTCTACGATCGACGGACGGATGGCCGATAATTGTCACTTACTGTCACTGTCATTTGTATAGCTTCTCACCGAGATGTACTGTCGATTGACGCTTCGAAATTTCGGTCGTAAAAAGTGCAGAGTAGAGCCCCTGGATCGAACGTGTGGTCTGGACGGCCGGGTTTATTTCCCCAACATTTTTGCCCCAACATTTTCATGGTAGCAACTTTAAACTTTGCAACCTATTCCGTTCATATGAATTTTTCATCGCATGTGCAGCATAACAAGCGGCTAATGCAAACAGACTGATGTAAAAATTTTCCTGTAATAATGCAGATTGAGACTCGAGTTTATTTGTTTAGCAACTATTGTTTGCTATTCCAATCGAGTTACGTATTATTGTTGAATTATTTCGTGTTGCCCTTCTGTTTGTTGTTTGTTTATGTTAGTTTGGCATTTAACTGCATATTCTCAATTGAATCTGTCTATTTATCAACCAGTATAATTGAAATTTCTAGTATATATTCGATCAACCAGTACAATTCCTAGTTAGTTTTAATGGTTACTATGATTGCAATGATTACTAATGATTGTAAATCGATGTTTAGTTCATTTAGTTCGGCCGACCAAGAAACTCTACGAAAAAGCTGAAAAAATCTTAGTTATGAATGACTTAGTACGTGTGCTGTAAGTGGGAATAGATAAGTTTTACCTATGCCAAAGCAAAGTTTTTTTTAGTATCCCAGGGCAAGCGGCTGACCTCATGATAAAAAAATAGGTAGTTTCGGCGCTGGAATGACTAATATTTGCAATATGCTCACGTCCACGACTGTTACTTATTCGGGTATAGTTCATATTCATTAGTCATCAGCTCATATAGGTACTTCGGCTGATGACGAATAAATGTGAACCTATACACCAGGGGTGGCCAACCGGTCGATCGCGACTGTTAGTCCAGTCGATCGTGGCAAGGCAAAAAAATAAAAAAAAACATTTCACATTTAAGTTTTTTCTCTTAATATAATAAAAAAAATACTACATGATTGTGTACTGAACTATGCTGTTTCATTTAAGATTTCAAGAAGTATGTAATTGGTAGATCGCACAGGGTTTCGTTAGTAAACATGAGATCTTGGGTATAATCAAGTTGGCCACCCCTGCTATACACGAAGGGTCTAGGCCTGTGCCCTTTGGTGGGGACGTAGCCACCAAGGGGCACGGGCCTTCCTTCGAAACACTGAAGGGTGTTAAGTTAGGTCATAGTCCAATGCGGGTGCATTGGGTCAGCATTTATTAATTCATATATATTTTCCGTCTAAATTATTTATAATGTGACTGTGTTTAGTAAAATGTACAACTTTCGAAGTTGTCAATAAGAGCGTGAACCTAATTGTGAACCTTAACGACACTGTCCCCAAAGTTTTACCTTTCCATTTTCAGTCACATATCCAATCGAAATTTTCATGTGTCTTCAATATATAGACACACAGTTTAAGTTATTCATTGGCAACCCAACAAAGACTGATTGTTCCATTGGCCGGTAGTTGGTCCGTCATCAATTTCCTATGGGCGGTGACGTCACGACGGCGGCGGCGGCCTTCGCGGTCGGTTGTTGACCTCGTTGTACCGTTAGCAATGCAAATGTTCGAGGAAAGATCGCGGTTTAATGGTTTTAGGACGTGAGGGATCTTTTAGATGGAATGGCTTCGTTATTTTCTATTTATTTAATACAGACAGGATTTTTATGTATAACTAAATGCAATGTGTAAACTGTTTTTTGCAATTTTACAGCTCTTGCCAACTGGCCGTGTCGCGTCTATTGCGTCAATGATTTTTTTCTAATGCAAATACGAAAAATTCAAAAAAAACAAAGTTTTGAGGAATATATAAAACACCCTGATTTCACAGTTTCATTTTATGCTCGTCATAATTTTTACAAAAGTTTTCTTTCACGCCAATTTTCCAGCCATGTCAGTTTCTCTTTATACAACGCTGTCATTACTTCTTCTTTGACGCGGTATTTGTGCATGCTCTACCTTTTGTTAAGATATTTTACTGCAAACTTTGTTTTGTGTGTGCAGAATTACGCCTAACGGATTTTAAGCCAGTCTCCTTATCCTTTACTTAGAAATAAGGAAATGTCGAAGCTGATGCCAAACAGCTTGCTGTGTTCCGTCGGTGCGTGGGAGTACCAGTGCCTTTATAGGCATTTTCTGGGTTAACTCGCTCCATCGTCGACCTCATCTTTGACCTTTATAGTCAAGATTGAGGTCAAGAGTTCACCCATCTTATAATAAAAAAAAAGATGGACTACAGGTTCATATGTAAAGATGCAGTTCTTTTCTTTGGTCTTCGCAGTCCGTTCTCTTCGCAGGTATGAAACTTATTTAGCATACAAATGCTAAATAAGCAAGCCATACCTGCAAAGTACATGCTATATCCACTACACTCACGCCTCTAATCCCTATCAGGGTAGGCAGAACGTCATGTTACTCGAACCACTTTTAACTTGTATTATGTGGGTTATTAGATGGAAAATGGGTATAATGGTGATAGGTTGTTACCCTTTCGCCTACCTTACAGCAAAACCCTCGCGTAGGCATGAGAAGAGTGGGCAAGTGCACATTCTAGGTTTTTATTTAACTCCCAATCCAATGTGGAAGAGATAAAGTACTATAAAAGTAGCTACCATATCCAACTAAGAAAAAAGAGGAGGACTTTGGAAAAAGTCCTTAGTTCATCAGAAAGAAATTTCATTTTTGATTTTTAAAATTTTAGTATAGGTAGTTAAACTAATCCTTACTTTTTAAATGTGATTAACACAAAAAAATTGCGCTATTGTCAACTAAGATTCCCCTTCTCTTTATGTGCTACGTTTTGTACATCTACTCAATATGTTTTATTACATATGGTTGTGTCGGTCATCTGTTATGTAAACTCACTTAACGTTATTGTGGTACATAT
Organism: Aproaerema taeniolella; assembly: GCA_949987775.1. NCBI lineage: Eukaryota > Metazoa > Arthropoda > Insecta > Lepidoptera > Gelechiidae > Aproaerema > Aproaerema taeniolella. The sequence continues at coordinate 13,705,885 of OX465258.1, read as the reverse complement.
AGATGTACTTAGTACATATTTTATCTACGTATTTATTAAGGGACAATAGCTTTGCGTTAAGATGTTTGCGTTGTAGAGATTATATCGTATTGTTGAACTAGAACACAAATATTGATTTATGGGCAAGAATAGGCCGCATTCAGCAAAATATTTGTCAGCTCTGAGATAAGAAACGACTTGTGGTTGCTTGTTGAGTTTTGACACAGAATACATGTATTGAACGGGTCACTTAAAATTAAAGAAACTATAAGGATCAGGTAATTTGTACCCATAACATTAAACAACTTTTCCTTTTAAAAAAACTCGTGTAAAAACTAAGGCATGTAGGTCATCTTACTTTTCATACGCTATCGCTTATAATCCCTAACAGGGTAGGCAGAGCATCAGTAGTTCTAGCGAACTACTACTTTGGACACGAATGAGGGTTATCATACGAAACAAGTTGTATAATGGTGAGAGGTGGTCAGCCTTTCGCCCATTATACAGCAAAACCCTCGCATCCCACTTGCAGGTCGCGCAGAAGTTATAGGGCCATGTGATTGTTTTTTTTAATATATAATATTATAAAGAGGAAAGATGTGATTGTTTGTTTGTTTGCATCGAATAGGCTCCGAAACTACTGGACCGATTTGAAAAATTCTTTCACCATTTGAGTCCTACATTATCCGGGATGGACATAGGATACATGGTTTTCCCGAATTCCCAGCGGAACGAAGTCCCGCGCGGGAAGCTAGTTTTTAATCATTCGGTTTATGTTCTTTAGGCAAAGTTAAGAGATTCACTTCTTAAGTACCTCAAGTACGTTGTTTCCCTCACTATTTATTTCTAGATAGACATTTCATACTAAAAATGTGTATGTGTATATTAATTTTGACATTAACTTTATGTCGAATGTAAAGGCGCTAGCTTTCGTATTGCAAATGGTAACTTTACGTGCTGCTGTCTGTACATCAATTAGAAGTAATATAGGTCCCAAACCACACAAGCTTAATGCGTTTTGTTAACAATAAAACTATGTACGAATGTTCTCAAAGCCCTTAATAAAGGAAACCATTCCCTATTGGGCTGTTCGAGAACAATACCTAGTTGAAATAAACTTTTACTACAGCAAACATTACCGTGTCACTACAGACTCGTGCTGAAATGTATTCTGAAAGTTTAATGACATTCTGAATTCAGTTCCAGACTGAAAAATAGATATGAAATCGTATTTTCAACGTATAGAAGACGGGAAAATTGTATCTGTTGTTTTTGGTGGAGAGCGTTAACGGGCAGGCGTTTGACATGTGATATGTTAAAACGAATCCTTATAAATGCGAAAGTTTGTATGTATGGATGTTTGTTACTCTTTCACGCTCAAACGGCTGGACGTCTTTCGATAAAATTTGGTATGGAAGTAGCTGTCACTCTGAATGAATACACGGGCTACATAATTTTCATAAATTCCCACGGGAACGAAGTCCCGGGCGGAAAGCTAGTAAATAATATTCCAAGACGTACGTTATTACATGTTTAGTTAAATCAATGTGCCAGTAATATTGGTATTGGGTCCCCCTCCTATGAAATTGCTGTTGTTCAGACAATTGGAAAACCGTTTTTCTATATATTTTCCGGGGATAGGAAATCCAAACGACGGCCGGTTTGGTCGAGTGGTAGTGACGCTGCCTCTTGATCGGCGGGTCCTGAGTTCGATCCCCAGTCGGGGCAAACATTTGTGTAAAAAGCAGATGTTTGTTCTCGGGTCATGGGTGTTTGTGTTTGTCTTTATGTGTGTTCCAAGGGACCCACGACACAAGGGAAAACCTTAGTGTGGGCCTTTGAGTGTGTAGCGTTTATTTATTATTATTTTATTTATTAAATGTAAAAAAAAGGTTGTCAGAAGGTTGGAACAACATTCAGCCAATAATTGCTAGATTTAGCTCTTATTTGTTTACTTTACTAACTTTTCTCTCAATAAATGAAGTCTATTATTATGAATTCTCAAGTTAAACTAAACTAACGACTTTGTTAGTAAAGGAATCGCAATTTGCAGTTAAAGTTTTAGAGTAATTTTTAATTTATTTTTATGTTCGCTTATATATATTTTTTCAACACATTTGCTCATAAAGTGGGTCTTATGTCATCGTTTTATGGTTCATAATGATATGTTTTACCCAGCCCGTGCGTAATAAAAATAAAACACTAGTACGTAATGGTTTTTTTTTCTAAATTTCAGATCTTATTTTTTATTTAAAATTAAGTGTAAATATTAAAATATTTGTAAATAAAAATATAATTCCACTAAATTATTTAAATTTAACAGAAAATTATCATTTATTTATGCTAAAACGGTGAAAATATATAGTTCAGTATTTTTTATTATTTGGCTTTATTTCATACTTGTCAATGTGAATCACATTTTGCGAGCGAAAAAAGAAAAAAATAATCGCGCCTCTTTTCAGATGTTTTCACATATTGTTATTATTGTCAGAAATACGACACAAAAAATGTCTTCTTCAAGTGCAGAACAGGAAACCTACGTGGGTAACACCGCCGAAATACTTTCCGAGGCGCAACATGCAAGTGATAGTATGTTGCCGCCAATATCAAAGGAAAGTTTATATTTATTTATTTCCTCGCAAATTTGTTGAAAAACGTCGTATGACATCTCAACTCAGTTGAGCCCTCGCCACTTGCATCATAATGTACTATTTCTTATTAATTTTATTTGTTATATTTTATTAACGTTTTATTGTTCAACTTATACATCAACTTTATACCTGTGGCCCAGTGGCGCTAATGGACGCTACTCAACCCGCCGTCCAAGTGGCTACGTTCTGGGCCACCACCTTATAGTTACTTGCCATCGACTCGCTAAGAAGAAGTGGCGCTCGCTGATCTCAACTGATCAGTAAGGTTAAGCGATGTTAACAAAGGGGAACTTGATGACTGAGCAAAGTGGCAATTCATCACGAGCGTTTTCGTGCTTCGGAGGGCACGTTATACCATCGATCCTAGTTGTTGTCGATTGACTAATGTCGTAAAACCAAGTCAAAGGCCGTTCGGCGATGGCGGTTTGAAAACTCTTGACACCAAGGTTAGTCGAGTTCGACACATACTTGATTTTACCCACTCGATAAGGAAGGAAAAAGGATATTATGAAAGATAATCTCACTTTTTATGTAACCAAAAGAAACATTTTTTCAGTGATAGTTAAAAGTAATGATTACTTCATCCATCGATTTCACCTTGTTCACTTTTATTGACAAGTATAAATTTGTAAATATTTTATTGTACCGCACCTCGAATAACATAATACCGTTTAACTTTTCTCGCATTATTTTTTAAAACACAAGGGTAAAATAAACATCTTTGTTCTTCAGATAGACAGCTTGAAAATGTTAACCTAAATTTCATTTCTATTTCTAGAAACATCGCCTTTAATCATATTTACAATTTCAAGAGCCAAGAACAACTTAGCTGCAAGATTATCATGCACTTTATCCCAACCTCTTTGACGTCAGAAGCAATCCGTTTCCTCGTTTTACAGCATTTCGAAGCTATTATTAAAGACTGTAAAGAAAGCTATCATCACATATTACATCGACCATAAAACTTGATGCTTTAAAGTCCTACAATCGCTTGGGGCTATTTAAGATAGCGCTTTGCATTCGCCCTTTTAGCTGAGTGGCCGTAATAGGATTTTAAATTATATTCATTTAAAGTTGTGAAGGAAAACATTGTGATGAAACCCGCACGTCTAAGAAAATTCGTTTTCGAAACCAACCCGTCTACCAACCCTCACTGGGCAAGCGTGGTGGACTATAGCCTAAATCCGCTTCGTGTTTCGAAGGGAGGCACGTGTCCCTCGGTGGGGACGTATAAGAACTGTTAAAAAAGCTTCGTCAGCAGTTTGGTAGACAAGACACAGCTTGTAAAAAAATTTTATGGACCAGCAACAATGTTACTTAGTTTTAAATCTACCTATACAAATGTCAATTCAATAAAGCCCCAATAAAAGCCCCTACATTATCGCTTATAACTTCTAAACGATACACAGACATACAATACACATGACAAACTTATAACAACCTTCTTTTTTGTCGGGGGTTAAATATAGAATGTTGAAATCGACGATATTAAAGTAAAAAAAAGTCAAAAATGTTTATTTCATATAACATACAAAGTGCTGCTTGAAAACGTCATAAAAATACATTAGCAAAATCAATATAAATCATTGAACAAATAGCTCAGTCTGTGGGGAAATGCAAAGGCCTTTGCATTGCAAAAGGTGGCGTAGAAAATGTTTTGACACAATATTGTTTAGGTATGGCAGGTTAATAAAAATCCAAGTTCTCGACCTTGAAGGACCCAAGCGTTAGCCGCCATCGTGAATTAAAGGTGCCAAAATGAGGTATATTTTAAATAACTTCTCAATTGTTTACTAAATCACAAAAGTGTCTATAAAGAGTTCAAAGAAGGCAAAATTGCCTAAATTTTTTTGCATACATGATTATTCTGTAAGTCTTAAAGGTAAAAAGTTACAAGCGACGGAAATAATAATATTTACAAAAATCTAATATATAAAATGATAAACTGACTGGGGGATACACAACGCACAGCCCAAACCGCTGGACTTACGGACTTGAAATTTTGCACATAGATACCTTATGTGGTGTAGGCATCCACAAAGGAGCGATTTTTGGAAATTCCCCCCCTAAGGAGGTTAAATAGGGGATGGAAGTTTGTATGAAAGTCCGTGAATTTTGAAGTTAGGATCTTAGAACTTCATATGTAGGCTGATGATTAAAAAATAATGAACACGTGTGTCAGCGATTTTGGAAATTCTACCCCTGAGGGGATTAAGGGGGTTAACTGACTGACATATCAATGCACAGCCCAAACCGCTGGGTCTAGAGACTCCGAATTTCGCTTGTAACTTTTTACCTATAAGACTTACAGAATAATCATGATTCTGTAATGAGGCAATTTTGTCTTCTTTGAACCCTTCATATACACTTTTGTGATTTATTAAACAATTGAGAAGTTATTTAAAATAAACCTAATTTTGGCACCTCTAATTCAGGATGGCGGCTAACGCCTGGGTCCTCCAAGGTCGAGAACTTGGATTTTTATTAACCTGCCATACCGAAACTATATTGTGTCAAAACATTTTCTACGCCACCTTTTGCAATGCAAAACTACCTACAGACTGAGCTAAAAATAGTGAATTACATTAGCATTTTTGACTTTTCGCCTTTTCGCAAAGGTGCAGTCTTCTTCAAAAGAAGAATAGGCAAGAAACTCCGAGGGTTGCTCTATTAAGTCAACCATATAAATTCTCTTACTTCTATTTTTAATTGACTAAGTATCTGAATAACTCTGGAGCTGAGCAATTTATTCCCATGGTTGTGTAACAGATAATCAGAAGTTCTATAATAGCCCTTTTTACAAAGTTTTTTATCTTAAATTTTTCTAAAGATAGATTTTTAATACACATGGGAATCTTATTGTAGAAGCGTATACATTGACCCATAAAAGAGTTAGTTACTAATGCAAAGAAACCCTTAACGGGTTGTAGTACGTCAGAGCCTTGCCCGTCGCGTTGTTCAGCAGGGTGCTCCGCTAGTAAGTGAGGATGACGAATTTGGAGCACGAAGATGTCATGACCCCACACCCTCAATATCAAGTTATTCACCTCTGCCTGTAATGTCTTTCATTACGTCACGCGTCTCCCTTCCATCAACTTTGTATAACGTGATCAGTTGATCACAAAATCGATATCTTATTTAGCAGTTTCCAATTTACAGGCTCACGCGAATGTGACCTTTATTAAAAGGCTTTAAGTCTGTCGCTGGTTGAATTTTCATTTAATATCATTTTGTGGTTTCTAGGTTATTTCGTCTAGGCTACAGGTTTTTAATAATTAATTGGGTTACTTAAAGGGTTTCGTACGTCGTAGGTGTTACAAGCATACAATTTCAATTCAAATGAACAAAATAAACATTTAACATTCAAAGGCCCACACTAAGGTTTCTCATACATCATTATTAGTCCCCGGAATAAAAACTAACCGAATAATTTGTACCGTTCCGATGCCTTTACACAAAGTTTTCCTCGACTGGGCATCAAACCAAATATACTTTATTAGCACACAAGGAAATACAGCACAATAAACATAACATAAAACAGTGTACAACAAGGCGGCCTTATTGCTAGGTAGCAGTTTTTTCCAGGTAACCTTAGGGTAGGACAGACCAAAATAATCGCTATGATTTTTATAAACGAAACTGTTTTGAAATGTTTTACCACAAAAATTTACGTAATACAATAAACCCTAATTAAATATTACTATTATAATAATATTATTATTATAAGTAGAAATAAATTTTCTACTTTAACCAAGTCTTGACTCGACGTGAAGATAAGTTACTCAATGGAGCTTAATTAATCTTTTTTTTTTAAATTTACCTTTTACTAAGACTGAAGGTTTACTAAGAGCCAATTTGTACAAGTGGTTGGATGGAATGAGCTTGCTGAAAGAGCTGTGTCAGTACAAATATCACAAGGTAACGAAACTTCTTCTTACCAGCCCATATACATCCCCACCGAGGGGCACGGGCCTCCCTTCGAAACAAGAAGGGGATTTAGGCCATAGTCCACCACGCTGGCCCAATGCGGGTTGGTGGACCGCTCGTCTTTTGAAAATGAATTTTCTTGGGTTTCATCACGTTTTCCTTCACCGTTGAGCAAGTGATAATTAGAAATCCGTACATAAATCCGAAAAGACGAATTTAGTGGTACAGGCCCGCACCAGAATTTGAACCCGCGACCTTCGGATTACAAGTCTGGCTCATTACCAACTGGGCTATCAACAAAACTATTCAATGATAATTTAAAATGGATACTCGAGATACTTAGGATCATGCATTACGTCACAGTAATGCATAATATGGCAATAGGTACACGTTTCGGAATTTTGTGTGATATAGTATACAGGCGATCATTTGCCAATTTAAATTAATATTCCTTTAAATAATACAAGATGTAACCATAAAATTATTTGTTGTCATATGTTTAAAAAACTAGTATTTTAGTTTAAATTATAGGTTCACATTTTTTTAAACTATCCTATCATTAGGTGAGTAACCTCAAATCTCTTGGTAACCGCTGGACCAAAAATTACAAATTTTCATTTAAATCTTTCATTACTTACACATATACAGGTTGAAAAAGAACCTCCTAGCTTTATTGAAAATCGTGAACCAGTATCACATACCAGTATGAACACTTCTTTTTTTTTTTTTTTTGGGGGGGGGGAGATTTTTTTTCCTTAACGTAGACACCACTCGGGCGCACCCCCCGAGCGCTACCCGCGACCCTCGCTTACCTGGTGTAGGAGTAATGTCTACGTTTAGGCAAAAAATGAACTATTCCCATTGAAAAAATATTTAAAAAAAATTTTTTTTCATAAATGTGTTCTTTGAGTGATACTGGTTCAGCATTTTGAATATAGCTACTCGTAGGAGGTTCTTTTTCAGCCAGTATATTCAACTTGGTAAAAACTGTTAAACTTATAGCATAGTGTCCCTACCCTACAAACAATATGTCTTTCGCAAGGTTATGCATAGCATTTGCATTTCTGCATGGCCCGCATTGTATGCCCTTGGCAGCCATAAGAAAATCTGTCCACCTGTGCCACAAGAACCTTGAACTGACCCCTAGTACTTTTATTAGGTAATTTCCAAGGTTTAGAAGTCCCTGTCTGCGTCTGCATTTCCAAGTTCACTTAAACCTTCGCGTGCTTTTTGAACATATGGTGTACGAGATTTATATCGCACGCGGCGTAAACAAGCATGCGACGGGTGAATCTCTTTAAAGTTCGAGTGAATAGGTTTCTTCTGGGTGAGCTTGCTAAATCCACGCATCTTCTCCCTTGAGCTATATTGTAGTCAATAGCAAATCCATTATTATTTTTTACCTGCCCATATATACGTCCCCACCGAGGGGCCTCCCTTCCAAACACTAAGGGAAATAACTACGGGGGAGTAAGTGTACTCGTGGAAGGCTATTTTATCCTTATATAATTTATATTTTAAATTTGAAAGTGGGTTGGTTTGTTTCTTTGTTTTGTTTCTTCACGGCGTACCGGAGCAACAGATCGACGTGATGTTTTAACAGGGATAAGTAGTTGGAGGACTGTAGAGTCACATAGGCTACTTTTCCACGCAAACGAAGTCTCGAGTTGATGATAGTTTAAAAATGAGAGCTTCTTTATTCTATTCGTTCATAGGTCGTTGAAAATGTATTATACCGGCGCGGCGGCTATGTAATTTTTTTTTGTTTAAATATTCATCTTTAGGATCTTTTAAGTTGAGCTTTTAACGTAAGGCGTAAGTGATGCTTATTTAAGAGGGTTAGCGAGAGGGTTATTTGAGAATATTTCTTAAACGTATAAGTTACCAAAAACGTATACTTAATCTGCCAAATGCGTCAGATTCGGTAGTCAGCTGCTTTTGTTGTCATTTAACCCTTTAGTCTAATAATATTTGTAAATGTTATTCAATGAAAGCATAGTGCTATAGCACTTACGTAAATTACTGAAGTATAGATTTACTTCAGTAGTTTACTGAGTACTGAAGTAGTTTACTTAAATATTATTTAAGTATATTAAATGCTATATAACATTTAAGTAAACTACTGAAGTAAATCTATGGCTGAATGGAGGATGCGAAAACTACAAGTATCCAATTTTATTTATTTATAAAATTTACAAACCGTCTTTACAGGATATTCCCCAATGCGATAGTAAAGAAATATGTATTGCAAATACAACATATAAATAAACGTTACATTATATATGATACTACAGCTAGTACAACCTTTGTGAATTCAATCATTGCTGTGAGTTGATTACGATTTATTACTGTTTTAATTTTTTTTATTGTAAAGTGTGCCCAGTACTTTACTTTCATTATATTAATTAAAAAAATAATAATTCCAAGTTATCATCTGGCATAACTTTGATTAAGCTACTCTTCACCTTGTTGAGCTAAGTACCTGGCTGCATTTGGATTTATCGAAGTCGCTCGCTGCCGTCAGTTGCCCGCCGACTGTCGTCGGGGACGCACGCCCTTCGTCCTCCGAACCAAAGTGACGCGACGCGACCCGTATAATATTTTAAAAGAATATTTTTAACCCACGGAAATCGCGTGTCGTTTACCATTTTCGAATCTTCAGTGCACAAAGGAAGTTTATTTTCGTATCGAACGTTTTGTGCGTCGATGATAGTGTTTACAATTCTTAAGGTAAGTTTGTTTATGCTCAGATCAGCTGTAAACAAAGCGTTCAACCACTCGGATAATTGACGAATGTGTGTAAACACGTGTGAACATGTTTTGTTAAAAATCTTCATTTTTTTCGTAGTAAATTATTCTGGTTCTGTGTGAATCTGAAAACTTAGTAAATGTGTGCGAATACGAGTGAGTCGCGAGACCATCACTTATTGTGTTTTCTAATGTTTTAAGTCGTCATTTGAAAATTGCAATAACCTTTTATTTTAATTTTAAATAATATTAAATGAACCGACAAAAACAAATAGTTATTTATGATCTGTGAGTAAAGATAACGTTGATACACAATAAGATAAGGAAGAAACAGTAAATTACCTCCGAAATAAAATGTAAGTAGTAAATATTAATTCCTCTTATCAAAAGACAAAAACCTGTTACGTAAAAACTAAACTTCTGTCAGGTTTAATAAATATTGCGTTTTTTCTTAACTTTATCTAATCTTTATCTTTCCTTCTTGTTAACGAAAAAAAGAGTCGATAAAACTGGTTCTAACGCAAATGCAGAATCTCGTACTTCCTTGTTTGCATAGTTAAAGCTTAAGCTTAGAGGATATTAAGATAAAACTAATATTAGCATTTACATTCATGAGAGTCAGCATATAATATCATGTTTATAATGAGTTTCATTAATCATACTGAAGTATCTTAAGAATTCCTGATGTAAACATCTCATCAATAACTCAAAATGTATGAGGTGACTAACACAACTTAAGGAGGTTATTCTCCTGATGAAACTAAGTTGTATGAAGAGATGATTTTTGAAGTGAATACTTCTTTAGCGGCGTTGTGCACTAAAAAATGTTAAACTCGCGTCAGGGTCACGTGTGACCCTGATCGAAAATCCCTAAGGCGGATGGGTGTTTAATAAATAAGTATAGGAAATTAAAACTGCAAAAATCAAGATGTAACCCGGTATCAGCATAGAAAAAACAAAATAAAATATTAATGCACAACTCTAATGTTCTAGTTTTCACTTCTCCGGCACTCCCGAAGTGCAACCGGTTGTTTTTTTTTACATTTTATTTAGACTTATGTTCCTTTGGTTAAGTTGTTCAGTTTCATGGGCTGGTTTACATCCTTAATCCATACTTCCATACTAATATTATTAATGCGAAAGTAACTCGTCTGTCTGTCTGTCTGTTTGTCTGTCTCTCCGTCTGTCTGTCCGTCTTTCACGCCTACACCACAACCGATTTTGATGAAATTTGGCACAGAGATAGATAAGAGCATGGGAAAGGACATAGGCTACATTTTATCCCACAGTTGGGCACGATATAACATGTAGTCCACGCAGGCGGAGCCGCGGGTGGAAAGCTAGTTTTCAATAATTTAAAGTCTCACAATATGAGGTTTTGGTATTTAGTTAGACGGAAGAACTCGCTCCCTTATCCGTTAGTTTTGTTAGAAAAGACTTTTTTAATTATTATTATAAGATAAGATGGGTTAACTCTTGACCTCAATCTTGACCATAAAGGTCAAAGATGAGGTCGACGATAGAGCGAGTTAATCCAGAAAATGCCTTTAAAGGTACTGGCACTCCCACGCACCGACGGAACACAGCAAGCTGTTTGGCGTCGTACTTCGGTAGGAGGGTGGTCGCGAACCAGACGGCCCTTTACAGAGCCTACCACACCGTATGAGACCATAGGACGACACCTCAGATTCAGAAAAAAATGAAGTGTCGTTGCCTGGGATGGATTACTAGGAGGCAGGTCTCATTTGTGTTTCCTTAGTCGCCTCTTACGACACCCACGGAAAGAGATGGGGTGGTGTTATTCTCAACCGATCACCGATCACCACACGGCAAGTAACCGATCACCACACGGCAAGTAACCGATCACCACACGGCAAGACGTCTTTGATTCTCGATCGTGAAAGTATGAACAGCGAGAAAAGGTTTTTTCAAGGGTTTGGATTGGATGTGTGTCCCCAGGCAACCATTATACCTTGGTATGGTTATTTATAATAGTTAGTTCTAGTTGCTATCCGAAATAGTAGTGAAAATGACACGTCGAGTTGGAGTTTTTTGTTAGCTGTTTGATCATAATGCTGGACAAAACAAGAATAACAATCTTCAAATATAGAGGTATAAACTTCCACGCTGGACTGAGAGTGAAAGAAAAACTTAGAATGTGTCAACTGCCAACTCTTCTCAGGCATACGTTAGAGTCAGTAATTGGGATGTGAGGGTATTGTTGTATTTTGGGCGAAAGACTGACAACCTACAACCTATCACCACTTGATTAATTTTGTATCCAATAATCCTCTCAGATTAATGTCAAACGTGGAGGTAAGTGGTTTAAGAACCAAATGATGCTCTGCCTACCCCAAAAGGGATGTAATGCTTCCAAATCTTTCCTCTTTATAATCTACTATATAAAAATAAGTCGGGTTTTCCTTCCTGACGCTATAACTCCAGAACGCACGAACCGATTTCCACGATTTTGCATTCGTTGGAAAGGTCTCGGGCTCCGTGAGGTTTATAGGATACTTTATACAAAAAAAAAAATAGGACGCGGGCGGAGCCTCGGGCGGAAAGCTAGTATTAGTATAGATGATTATAATATTATGTATTTTACTTATGTATGTTATGGGTTATTTGAGTATTAGTATTTATTTTGTTTTCTTTTTTTTTCATATTATTTTTGTACTTACTTTTGCGCTACTCTCGGTTTTTCTTGTCTTTTTCCTTTCGCTTTGGGTTGCCTGGTAAAGATCGCTGCTTAGCGATATAAGGCCGCCCTTGTATACTTTTGATTTTAAGACTGTATTGTATCTTATTACCTTGTGAAGTATGCAATAAAGTGTGTATCTATCTATCTATGATTACTATAATTGAACCAAAAGTGACTTACATACAGACATAGTATATTTCCACATTATGCCGAGTTTATTGCTAGTTTACTATGATGTCAGCGTATTATGAGCACAGTTGCTGATTTGATATTAATTTACGTCAGTCTGTCGAGTTCAAAGAACAATAAAAGTAATTATGCTTGGGAAAACAATTAACAGTCGTCGCCGCCACATGTGAAAAATAAATACAAATGATTACCGTTATATCACGTCATCAGTCTATTTTTTTGGTGATTTAGAATAAGTGAGCGGAAATTAAATTAGCTAGCGTGAATCAGCTAATTAAACTGAACAACATTCCCTGAGGAACAATGGTCGAAATAGGGAAAAAAAATGCGTCCATATAATTTGAGAGATCGGCTGATTGCCTGACAAAAAAGGGGTTATATTTGGCAGGGGTTAAGTTTTAGTTTTATTTCTTGTGGTAAGGCCTTAAATATCGAGGGTCATAATTTTTTTTCTAATTTTAGGGTTATAAGTTTCACTGTGTCCGTTTGTCTATTCGCGTTTTAATTTACAATAAAAACATGCTGAATTAAATAATTGTAAATAGTTTATTTATTTTTCTCTCTACAAAAAAGTTGATGATGGTACAATGACATAATTATTCAATTAGCTTTTGTGAGAGCTGGTGTCCGTACTAAGAGAACCTGTAGCCGAAATACATTTAGTTATAATTTAGCTTTGGAAAGCCAGCATTACATTTCCGTTTGATATCGTCGACCTCATCTTTGACTTTATGGTCAAGATTGAGGTCAAGAGTTAACCCATCTTATAATAAAAAAAGGCTCTCCTCACTCCCAATGAGACAAAAATATTAATTCAAAATACATTTGTTTTCCAATTCATATTTTTTTTTTTTTTTTTTTTTATTGAAATATTTTAAAAGAAACAGTAATTGCTTAACCTAATGATCTAACATAAACCACAATATGGTTTGTCTGTATATTCGATTATAGGTAGGCCTTCTTATGTAAATTTGCAGTGTAGAGGCCAGTGCATAAGGTTACTATTATCACAGCAAAATCGTTCTTATCGTAAACGCAGAGTTAGCGCTCGTGGTAACCTGACGTGCAGCTCTTTGTACATAAGATCTTACACAAGTACCAGCTTTCCGCCCGCGGCTTCGCCCGCGTGAACTTCGGGAACCGCGTGAAGTTTTTTCCCGCTAACTCCCGTTTCCGCGTGAATTTTGCAATATCCTGTTGCAACTTAGCTTTAAGTTTACTAAGGTACCTGCATGCCAAATTTCAGGCGTCTAACTTAAGCGGTTTAGATTTTTCATACAAAAGAATTTTCCCGCTAATTCGAATTTCGGGAATTCCTTTCTTAGTGCACCTCTACGGCACCTAAGCTACGTCTCTTCCAAACAAGTGCCTACGTTTAGCCGTTTAGGCTGTGCGTTGATATGTCAGTCAGTCAGTCAGTCAGTTTCTCCTTTTATATATTTAGATTTAACCTTTGCCAGTCACAAGCAATACAAGCTACAAATTTTGAAACGTCTTTTGCTTTACCTGATTCTTTGCAACATCCCGACTCGGGAAGACATTAACTATTTAAAGCCCAAGTACGTTGCAACTGCGACTTACACCTGATGTGCGGCCCTTTGTATATAAGATTATGTGTAAGTAGGTACTTAACCTTTGACAGATACAAGCAATATGAGACACATATGAAAAGTCAAGTCAAAGTCAGAATAGCTTCATTTCATAGGTCATGGAACATTTAGGCCCACATTACAGAAGGAGACTCAAGTCTTGATCTATACTTAAAGAAAGAAAGAAAGAAATAAACACTTCACACTCAAAGGCCCACATTAAGGTTTTCCCTTGTGTCGTGGGTCCCTTGGAACACACAAAGACAGACACAAACACCCATGACCCGAGAACAAACATCTGCTTTTTACACAAATATTTGCACTTAAGTGTTGACTGTCTCTTTCTCTCACTATCAAAATGACAAAGACGACTGCTGCTCAAGTATAGATCAGAGTCTGAGTCGCGTTCTGTAATACGGACCTTAGTGTGTTACTTAAAGTCAAAGTTACAAGGATTTAAAAACATACATACACTAACTTTTTCCCGCGGCTTCGCTCGCGCAAAGAACTTTTTAGTCACCCATTTCATTCTCTATAACGTTGTCTTTGGAAAAATCGCGAAATACGTGTCCGTTTATTTGCTTCGAGCTATTGTTGACGAAGTTTCGAGCCAAAATATTAAAAAAATGTCTTGTCTATAAAAACTTTTAACCTCCATTTTACCCCCTTAGGGGTTGAATTTCGTAAAATCCTTTCTTAGTGCTTGCCTACATTTTAAAAGACATCTTTATGCCAAATTTCAGCTTTCTAGGTCTAAGGATTAGGGCTGGGCGTTGATGAGTCAGTGAATCAGGACCTCAAATTTTATTTATAATACTAGCTGATGCCCGCAACTTCGTTTGCGTGTTAATTTTTTTTTGTACAGAGTACACAGATTGAAAACATCTATTTTACGTGATTTAGATTTTTACATACAAAAGTTTTTTCCCGCTAACTCCCGTTCCCGTGGGAATTTTGCAATATCCTGTTGCAACTAAGCTTTAATTTTACTAAGGTACCTGCCTGCATGCCCAATTTCAAGCGTCTAACTTAAGCGGTTTAGATTTTCCATACAAAAGGATTTTCCCGCTAATTCCCGTTCCCGTGGGAATTTCGGGAATTCCTTTCTTAGTGCACCTCTACGGTACCTAAGCTACGTCCCTTCCAAATTTCAAGTGCCTACGTTCAGCCGTTTAGGCTGTGCGTTGATATGTCAGTCAGTCAGTTTCTCCTTTTATATATTTAGATATTCATTCTTTTGACTCTACTTAATCTACGCCTAGTGCAGTCTTTTACTTTACCTCTATTCTTTGCAACATCCCAATCCGGGAAGAAATTAACTATTTAAAGTCCAAGTTGCAATTCCGACCTAGTCCTAGATCACGTTTGTACTAAACGGGTTTACTGACATGTGTGTACCTCGTAAACGTGCGCCGACCGTACCAGGCCAACGTGATGTAAAGTTGTTACGTGTTTTCTTAGGGAACTCAAATATTTGAACCGAACTTAGGTCTTGGGGTTAGCTAAGTGAGTAGTTATAGATTGTTCCTCCCTCGCTCATTTTCGAGCGGAAGAAAAAGAATGTGTTGATAATCCTTTTCAGTACACAGAGAAAAAATATCGTAAAAGAAACAAAAAACTCTTGTGCTATACGGGACATCTAGATAAAATTGTAGTAGTTACATTATTTTTAGTAATGTTAACAATTGGTACGTAGCCATTACAACAACTTTAGTAGGTACTAAGAAAATTATAGTTTAGGCAAAAATGTCTGTGAAAACAATACGTTCTGGTAGTCTTGTAGTTCCACTTTTCAAGAGTCAATAAAGTGATGAATGGGGTTTCCTATATTGTGCAGGCGAAAGACTGAAAACTTTATATTTATGATAATATAGTTACCTTATATTTCATAGTCTATAGACGTATAGGATATGGCCGTGACGTGAAACGATCTGACTTCTTTTTTTCATTTTAAAATCTAGGATTACGTCAAGGATTTAGATAATTAGAAGACTTATTCAATAATTAATTGACTTCTCTTGTGATCGTTGTGCTTGAAATAGCTTGATATAACCGATACTTATTCGAATGTCAGTCACTGCAAAAAACTGTCCAAGTTAACGCTTCTCTCGCCAAATTACAAAAACATCCACGTGCAGAGTTTTGAATTTGAAAGTCATTCATCCAATTCAAACTTCAAACCAAAGTGGAAACTATAATCGTCTTTCAAGACAATAAACACCGAGTTCTATTAAATTGTCAACATGATATACGTGACGTCACTATAGTCAATAGGATTACGACTATTGTGTGAATTGAATTGGTGGCTTCAAAGTTTTAATCTTAGATAATTATAGCCTCTAGTAGGCGTTTTAGAGAATTACATTCGATGCGAGACCATTGATTCCATTTAATAACATGTTGTATGTCATCTGTTTATGTGTATTTCATCTCAGTTAATGTGTACAAGATTGTTAAGTAAGTAAATATATAGTACTTCTTCGTATTGCGTGTGTATATAGTAAGACTTAGATATATTTTATTTATTTATCTAATCAGCCCATTTTAATCCACTCTTAGAAGCGATAAATTATTTCTGTTCTATTATATTCTTGGGAATATGCCTCTTTCTTATCTCTCCACTTTCTCTGTTCCCCCGTCAGTCTAGTACAGTGTTTGGCTGCGATTCTAACAATGTCATCGGGCCATCTGGTTTCTGGTCTGCCTATTGCTCTACGTCCTTTTCTAGGTTACCGCTCAGTAAAAGCCTTTGTTCACGTACTTATGCCTTTTTCTTATCTATCTTTTAAGTAAATTACGACAATTATTTTAGGAACAAGATTGTCCTGAGCCTTAAATTATGAATTTATTTATTTTCTAAATTTATTAAGCCTCTTTAAATGTTTGTATGTATGTAAATTCTTTATTGCTCAAAAACAGTGTCATATAATACGAGTACATTTCAAAGGTAATTTAGTAGCAAAGGCGGACTTATCCCTGAAGGGATCTCTTCCAGTCTACCTTAGAGTAGTTGAGAGAGGAGACACAGGTGTTGCGGGTTGCAATGCAATAAAATAATAATAAATTACTAATTATTATAATTATATATCATACTTAGTAAAAAGCGGAACAAAACAAGTAAATAGTAACATAATATTTGTTATAAATCAAGATAAATACAATAAATTATGTGTACAATTATATGTGTTTTATGTAAATACCTACAATAGTTCTATATAATATAATATAATATATATATATATATATATATTTACATAAATATTCAGACGTACATAACCAATCAAAAGGAGAAATAATCAGTCATCAGAAGCAGGAATAAAACCCCAGAGTTTTTTCAGGGACTTTTTTCAGGGAATGTTATGCCGTTTTATGCCGAAAGTGACAGTATAATATTTAAAACTTTTCTGCAACTGTGATATTGTACTAAATGTACAAGAGCAGACTTAATGCCATTATCTACCAGTCTATCTTAGGGTGATTTGGGGAAGTGAGTGGTCGGTGCATATTATCTCATACCTCAATTTAGATTGTGAATCAACAAAAATTTAAAGTATTTCGACAATTGAAAGTGGTGACCTCATTGCAATATTTCTTTGCCGACACACTTTCATCTGTCATCTGATTTCATTTTCAAGATAGAAAATTCCTGTTTTATCTTTATCCATATGAGTTTATCCAAGATTGTGTTTTTTCCCACGTGATTTGTGTCGACGATATCTGCTGATAAGACGATAAGAAACTCTGTAGCGATAACTTACTAAGTGAACTCTTTTAAGATCTCGTCATATACGCGTATCATCATGATTATAATATCCACTGGCATTTCCTGAATGTTATGATTTATAGTTATAGCATATCCAACTAACATGAACTGTATTTTTAAAAACCAATGTCGGGATATTAAGGATTTATGGATTCAGACGTTGATTGATCGGTGATCATGAAAGTCGATGGAAAAGAGAAGTATCGTATTGTTCGATATTTTATAAAATAGTACACGTGAATATGCATTTGTAAGTTTCGGTGGTTTTCTTTAACATCGAAAAACATATTAAGTACTAGCTTTCCGCCTGCGGCTCCGCCCGCGTGGGCTACAGGTTATATCGTGCCCAACTGTGGGGTAAAATGAAGCCTATATCCTTTTCCAGGCTCTAATCTATCTCTGTAACAAATTTTAATATTTAGTTTAATATTAATATTATTTAGTTTAATATTAAAGTTTAATATTTTAGGCGTGAAAGGCGGACAGACAGACATACAGAGTTACCTTCGCATTTATAATATTATTAAGGATAAGGACTAAGTATACATATGTAGCTACCATAATTGAAGTACATAAGTCCATAAGGAGGTTGAGAGTTACAAAGACTACACTCTCACGAATTGGCCAGTAGTACAACATAATAATAGCTTTTAGTATATTTCATGCTTGAATCCAAAGTTACTTTGTAAAAAAATGCCTTTAGTCTATGAAAATTATTATAAAAGAAAAATGTTGAAAGAAAATGTAAATTCATTCATTCGCTATTGACTAAATACAAAATCATTTGGTCGTACAAAATGTGATAGAAAATTTCTTTTTTGCGTTTTTTCTACGGATTTAATAAAGGCTTAATTTGTACGAAATAAAAGACCTTTCAAATATTGTGTACACACGGCAGCACATCAGGCTATATACAAGTTGAACTTGACGTCGCCCTTATCTCGCTCGTAATAGCGCGCTGGCTTTCGTAGAGCAAATGGGTAACTAGACGTGCTGCTGTCTGTATACCTATTAACATTCGCCTTTTGATTTCAAATCTTCATTGGTATTTGAAAGCTTTGAACATATTTAATCTTTCTTTCCCTATCGTCGTATTTATTTGTTCACAATATTTTAAAAGAATTTGTGATTATCGTAACTTGTTATTTTTGTGTGGAGGTTTAATTATATTCTCTTTTTGACGCAAATACAAACGAACGGAATATCAAAGTGGTTTTACGGTTCCATATTATCTTAATCATCAAACTTTGAAAGAAAAAAGTTCTCTTTCCCTGTAACTCCTCCTAAAGTTTGGTTAGGTGAACTCCTCCTAACTAAACTTTTACATTACTCTAATATTGAAAATTTTGTATAACCCCCGACATTTTGGGGGTTACCACAAAAAATAAAACTAGAATTAATTTTGATGTTAATCATCGTACGTGATCGTATTTGAGTTAACTGTTGTGTCAAGACGTTCTGGCCACTTGTACAACGGCTTAAATTATGGCCTGTTACAGATTTTCTTATAAGCAGCTCGAGTATGATGGTGATATAGTCTACAATTTCGTTTAGGAGCTACGATGACGCAGACAGACACTCAGATACACACATCAAACTTATAACACCCCTCTTTTTTGTTAAAAAGGAAACTTCGTCCGACGAACATTCATCGTCTCCAGCAGGAAAATGCTTGCGTGTTTCTAACCGGGTCGGCTACTAATAAATTTTATTTTTGTAACGACCCAAAATAGAGCTAATATTGCATTAACATTCTGATGGAACGTCCTACGATATATGGCTCGGGGAAGCAGGAATAACATTTTGATATCGATGTTGGGACCATAATTTACATTTTATTGTGAATAAGGTTTGGAAAAATATATATCGATGTTTAAGTTGTTGTAATGTGAATAGTACGGGATTTAGACGGACAGCAAAAAAAAATCAAATAACATTTTGATATCGATGTTGGGACCATAATTTACATTTTATTGTGAAAAAGGTTTGGAAAAATATATATCGATGTTTAAGTTGTTGTAATGTGAATAGTACGGGATTTAGACGGACAGCAAAAAAAAATCAAATAACATTTTGATATCGATGTTGGGACCATAATTTACATTTTATTGTGAATAAGGTTTGGAAAAAAATATATCGATTTTTAAGTTGTTGTAATGTGAATAGTACGGGATGTAGACGGACAGCAAAAAAAACAAATAACATTTTGATATCGATGTTGGGACAATAATTTAAATTTTATTGTGAATAAGGTTTGGAAAAAAATATATCGATTTTTAAGTTACGGGATTTAGACGGACAGCAAAAAAAATCATATGAGTAATTTTTCGAATTGGTCGACCAAGACAAGGAATGGATGGAAAAGGTGTAGGAGAGGGATCTGTGGAGGAAAGCGAGGGAGGCCTTGGCCCGGCAGTGGGACACATTAGGCTAAATAAGATAAAATAAGAGTACTTTTTCATGTTTTTTTTTAATATAAAAACTATACAAGCACTCAAGGTTATTTTTCTATTGAAAACGAAAAGCTCAAAATTAACTACCTCTATACACAAAGTTCCTTTTAATAACCCACAAAATATTAACGGCCGGTTTGGTCGAGTGGTAGTGACGCTGCCTCTTGATCGGCGGTTCCTGTTCGATCCCCAGTCGGGGCAAACATTAGAGTAAAAAGCAGATGTTTGTTCTCGGGTCATGGGTGTTTGTGTTTGTCTTTATGTGTGTTCCAAGGGACCCACGACACAAGGGAAAACCTTAGTGTGGGCCTTTGAGTGTGTAGCGTTTATTTGCTAAAATCTGGACGTCAAGTAGTTTCAAGACCAGTTGAAGCTTTTTCTAAGAGGTGGGTACAAATGGCGCAGGATATAGATTCATGAAAAAATGTTAAGTCTTTCCCCAGATGCAGGACAGTACAGACTAGAAAAGACAACAGAAGGGTGTTTGTCTTTATGTGTGTTCCAAGGGACCCACGACACAAGGGAAAACCTTAGTGTGGGCCTTTGAGTGTGTAGCGTTTATTTGCTAAAATCTGGACGTCAAGTAGTTTCAAGACCAGTTGAAGCTTTTTCTAAGAGGTGGGTACAAATGGCGCAGGATATAGATTCATGAAAAAATGTTAAGTCTTTCCCCAGATGCAGGACAGTACAGACTAGAAAAGACAACAGAAGGTGGTCCGTCAAAATGGGTGAAGCATTTTACACTTATGGTGAAATCGGCGTCCATAATAATCTGACATTTCAGTTTATGTCACGTAAATTTGTCAGGGCTAAGGGCTTTTTTTTCATCGCAGACAACGTTGTTAGACGTAAGCTTACACTGACATATTACACAATCTTTCTCCCTCTCACTGTTATCCAGTATCTGAGCCACTTACTCATAGGTCCTGCCCGAGGGTTTGCTATATTTTTCGTCTTCAATGTTATGATTATTTGTGTGAAAAACAAGTGTATCAAGTGTTTTACAGCGTTTCATCCGAAATATTTTTTATGGGATACGCAACTTCAAAGAATATGATGTTTTCTAAAAAACTCAGTTTTTTGTCTTGTCTTCTTCTCATCGGTACATTTTTGTCGCTTAATAATCGATTTAGCTAATAAAATAAAAACGAACTACCTGTAGCAAATGTTTTAATGTTGCGATTCATTCAAATCATTCCAGTTGTTTCGAATTTCACTCACAAAAGGTTTGTATGTAGTATAAAGTAAACTTATTTTTAGTAGAGGAATGGCATAGCTAGCACGGTCCGCAACAAACTCGAGTGTCACGCCAGCTGAGCTATGATAACCTGTTCACGTGACGCTTTCTCGTAATCTCATTGGTCGAAACAGTCACGTGACCATGAGATAGCGCGTGAGATAATATGTCATGGCGATCATCATAGCCCGAGATGACGGTGAAACTTCACTTTGATTTTATGTGAGGGCACCGCACAAAGGCTTGCTCACCCTCTGAAATTTTGACATTTGGCCGCGACATATTTCACCGCGAGCACGTTGTCCTTAAGCTGTTGATGCCTAAGCTAGGCAACTGAATATCTGTGTCACAGGTAACCGGTATCGTTTTTGGTTTACAAAATGTTCGTTTATCAATTCTAATCACAAACAAGAACATACTTATAAATGATTTTGGCAATTACTTTGCTTCCGCGTTAGCTAGTCAAAGAGTTGCATCGTCTAGTGCATGCCAAGTGTCTTTTGTTTTGTAATTTTGTTGGCATGAGTCACAGTAATTGCTGTTTGCTATATTATCTTACCGACAATTTTTGTCACAGTTGTAACTCGAAGAGTAGTAGTGAGACTGGTATGTAATTGTTTTATGCTGCTTTTTTGTTTGGATATACAAAATTGATATGCACGAGTCTGGGCGCTTCTCTTCATCTTTTATACTGCGTACCGCAATGAATAAAATGGTCTCCTAATTGAAAAATTCAAATGCTTTGTTTTTCAAATACGTTGAATATTCTTAGTGACCCTGATTTGCTGCTAAGGTATACGTTACCGCGTGTAAAACCTGTGTGCTGCCGACAAAGCCTTAATAGCTCCAACCGTTCGCATAAGAAGCTGTAATCTGACCTTATGTCATCTCAGCTACCTAGTTATAAGAAAATAACTGTTATTTGCTAGTTTATGTGATTGCTTCTGACAGTAATTGGTTACTTAGAGACTAGAGATGCTAATTACCTATAATTTTATTTGTTGTTTTTATTAACGAGATTACTGAGTATGATAGGTTTGTCATGTTAATATCTTTTGTTTTTTAATTTTGGTTTTGCGTATCGAACCTAATATTTAAGGGTGGTATACCATTAAAATCGATAAATTAAAAAAAAATCTTGAAGACATTTTATGCAGTTTATTTATTTATTTATGCACAGATGTACAATGGCGGACTTAATGTTTATCTGTGATCAGTAGAGATCATGGCAGATGCATATCTCCACTAGTTTATTTTCGTCTATTTTGTACTTTGTGTGTCTTTCGGTGTGCAAGAAAGGATAGTTCATTCATTCATTTCTTTGGTAAGTGGGTAGTTATGTCAAGATCAAGACATTGCAAACGACTTAAGCTTAAGCTTCATCGTTTTCAACCGTTAAGTTGTGAATTTCAAAGATACAAACTAAAACTCGACAGATCAACAAACTTGTACGCAATATCCTACGAAGTACAGACGCCAGCACGTCAGACTACTAAGTTTTCATTGCAAAACCTTTCTTATCATGTTTACATAGAGTATATCTATTGAATAACTTGAAATGTCGATGTCTGTACAATAAATGGGGAGTTTCCTTTGATGTGAATTTGTGTACCCTTGGCAATCAAAATGTAAGTACAAGTGGTTGCTTAAGTTTATGCTGAAAAATTGACAAATATTAAAAAATCATTTAGGTAGTCATATAAATTTAAAACACTTTTTCTGGCTACCTAACATTACTTTAACTAAAGGTTTAACAAATTAAAAATGTCTAATAGCTTGTGATGCTGGAAACTGTCACTTCAAAAGCCTCCTTTCGCAACACTTTTTCATAAAAACTAACTCGTCACCTGCCGACACGAATTACAGCTTGAAAAGCGTTTGATCGCAGTGCAGTGTTAAGACTTCTTCTATATGTATAAATTTTAAGGTACCGACTCATAATCATAACTCATCAACACGGCCAGCCTAAATTTGGCACAAAAGATCCTTTTGTAACGTAGGCAAGGAGTAAGGAAAGATTTTACTTTATTTCCAAAAGAAATAAGTCCCGGGCATGCCCCGGGCATTCTCTATTTTCATAAAAGTTGCAGCTCTCAAGCCCTTTGGCATTAAAACTGCGTCAAGCACAAAAATATACACATTCGCAATCCTTTAAAACCGTCAGATTTTCAGAATAAAACTTCAGAAATCGGTTCATTCAACTGGCCGGCGGTTCTAAAAATAAACAAGTGGTTTGTCAGAGTCCGGAAATTCGGCGTTCGGTTCTGTTTGTCTGTCCTACAACGGACACACAATTTTAAATATGTATGTAATATAGGTGACATGTATGTAGTATGTTATGTGTGTAAAGGAGAATTAAAACCTCTACTAACCCTGGGCGACGATTTAAAAATATAAAGGTATTTACTGGTCAATTGACCTGTTTTTTTTTGTGTCACAAGTCTAACATTACATATTTTTTTCATATAATCGTTTTGGTGGTTCCCGTAATCATATTGAGTAAAGTC
This sequence comes from Aproaerema taeniolella, assembly GCA_949987775.1. NCBI lineage: Eukaryota > Metazoa > Arthropoda > Insecta > Lepidoptera > Gelechiidae > Aproaerema > Aproaerema taeniolella. The sequence continues at coordinate 13,682,141 of OX465258.1, read as the reverse complement.
ACTCAGTTTACTAAACTGAACAACTTTCCCCAAGGGTATATTAACATTAATTAATAAACATTAACGTAATAAACATTTTTGCCTCTCCATAGCCTCCATACAACTTGTGCAATCAGCAGATTGCTTTGTATGAGAAGTATTTTTTTTAGGATGGGTTTCGTGGGGTGGGCCTTTTTATAATTCGAAAACGACACGGCAAAATTGAATTACCATTGCCTTCTATGTAATAGTAATATTAGAAGCTGAGCAATAGGGGGCAATGGTAATTCAAATTTCGAAGTGCCGTGCCGTGACATCGAACCTTTTTATAATACGAAAACGGCACGGCAAAATTGTATTACCATTGCCTCCATGTACTAGTGGTAATAGAAGCTGCGAACAAATTATGTCATGCCGTTCGAATTATAAAAAGTCCCTGCTCAGTTTTATGAGAACATCAGTCATCCCCTAAAGTCTCGCTAGCTATAGTCATCCTATTTATAATTTTCTAACTCTACATGAACTTTTGTACTTGTCAGTACTGAAAGGGTTCATCAATTCAGTGAAATTAGGAAGCTTCATACAACCTCATATTGTTTCGGGGCGCTTGTTTGTTTTGTTTCCTATATTAGTTTTGAAATCTCTTACCACACAAAAACGTAGCCGGTTGTTCGATGGGATTTTTTGTGCAGTCTTTTTCTATTTCGATATACCTAAGGTGACTTTCAATCGCGCGATTGTTACGCGCGTCCCGTCGCGCGATTGTTTACGCCGTTTGCGACAGTAATCTCGTACACCAGGGTGTACATTTGGCGCGCGAAGGCTAAAGCAAAATGCCATACCAATAACTTAGTTTCATTAGGAAACTAGCTTCGTTCGTTCCCGTGGGAAATGTGGGAATGAAAAATACATACACAGGGTGTTAAGTAATTTGATCTTATCCTCTCGGGTGGTGAATCTGCCCATGAAACTGAACAACTTTCCCTAAGAACAAATGCCGAAATACGAAAAAAGATTTTTAACTTCCCATACAAATTGCATCAGCTGATAAATAATTTTGTATGGGAAGTCAAACATTTTTTTTCGTATTTCGGCATTTGTTCTTAGGGAAAGTTGTTCAGTTTCATGGGCTGATTCACCACCTGAGAGGATAAGATCGAATTACTTAACACCCTGTATACACCTTCCTCTTGAATCACTTTGTCCAACGGTGAAAACCGTATGAATATCCGTTTTGTAGTTTAAAAAAAAATTGCATTTGTCGCTTTCAGACAGACATGGCGGGGGACTTAGTTTTATAATATACCTGGTATGACATATGATATTTTACATTGAATGCAACATATAAGGGGCCATCCACATATTACGTCACACAAAATTTCGACTTTTTGAACCCCTCCCCCCCCTATGTCACGCTTTTTGGTATCCCTTTAACATGTACTGTCACATTTGGTATGACCCCCCCCTCCCCCATACGCTGTGACGTAATATGTGGATGACCCCTAAGCTAAGTTATAGGAAAGCGCATTTTCGTTTCAAACTCATTCTTCACGTTACAACCAAAATACACCTACAGAGTATACGATTACCGTATCTCTTCTGTAAGAGACTTCATGTCTGCTATTCCAACAAAGTTTCCAGACGAAACATAACATTTTGCTGGTTTCGCATCACAGAGTACTAAAATGGAATAATTATTTTTATACTCAAGCCTTTAATCCCTTTCGAGGTAGTCAGATTGTCTTGTGATTCTGAAAATCCGCTAGATAGTTTTCACTTGAATAATTGTGCACGTTAAAACGTAAGGCATTGTCGTCGGTTGACGATTTCAGTCCAAACTATGCTTAGCTATCAGCAGAGAACCACTAACCAAAACGTCATTTAATATAAAGTGTACGTGTTGTTTTTATTGTTGTTTCAAAAAGAGCTAAATCAATTTTGATAAAATTTAATTAAGACCACCTTAGGAGTATACTATTTCGAACAAAAAAAGAATTTTGAAAATCGGCCGATAATTGGCGGAGTTCAAGTACTTAAAAAACATACGAGTAAAGCTGTAAAAAACATACTAGTCTTACCGATACAGTCTTTTTTTTATGTCGGTTAAAAAGAACTTTCACTTCTAATATTAGCAAGATAATCAAGTCACCTACTGTGGAATGTGCCATTTTCCTCCCCTCTCCCTTATTGCTCTGTGATCAGATCTGCAGACGGACAATCCATTTACTAGCTATAAGTATATAGAAAGGTTGTAGAAGTTCAACCGTGTATGTTACAGTTCAGTTGGAAATAGATGTTGTAGAATAATTTTCCGTGGTTAACACTACGTTTACTTGTCTCGTCCATTAAAATCGGGACTCGCATAAGAAGATAACATAATATAACCCAATCAACGAAAACATACTACTGCCCAATAGGGGAAATAATTCATGTAAACGCGATTTTTGACATAGTTGTAGGGAATAGTGTCTGAAGCAACATACTGAAAGTCCTGATGGATAGGGGTGGAGCTAACTGGTAGGGGGGGGGGGTGTTAAGGTCCCATTTTACCCGACTGCGCGACGCAAAGAAGGGTAATGTGTTTATCAGCCTATGTATGTATGTATGTTTGTACCTTTGCGCCACTATTTAGACCAAACGCGTGGGCCGATTTTGATAAATGGTACGTCGTTGGATTTGTCTTGACGACGCGAATGTTATAGAAAGTATAAAAATTTTGAAAAATCAAAATGGCTGATTTTGGGCGCCATATTGTGAAAAAGAAAAATATGAAAATCGACACTATGTCAAGTGGGGTATCGTTGAATAGCTATTAAAAAATCATTTTTAGGTTTCTCATATCGTTTTTCAATCAGAATTACCGTTTAGGATCTATAGCGATTTAAAGTTGGTTAGTAACGTTTCTCAATTAGTTGGCTTTTAATTCGGAAATTGTTTAGTTTTTGTGCAAGTGAGTTATACACAGCTGATGATAAAATCAATAAACAAATAAAAATATCTGACCCTAACTAAAAATTTTAAAATAAAATAAATTTATTTAAAAAAAAAAACTCGACTGATTAGTAAAAACTGAAAAGGAAAAAAACAAGTAAGTCAAGTTGTCGAGACTTGTGTTATTGAATAACATAACGATTTTAACAGTCGGGACCTATTTTATTAGGAAGCTGGATTTCTGATGGGTCCCGACTGTTAAAATCGTTATAATATTCAATAACACAAGTCTCGACTATTGGACTTACTTGTTTTTTTCCTTTTCAGTTTTTACTAAGCAGTCGGGTTTTTTTTATTTTTTTTATTAATTTATTTTATTTTACAATTTTTTAAGTTTTCCTTAAATAACTCGTAAACGGTGACTCATAGAAAAAATTCTGCTACTCAAGTAATCTACATAAAATTTTCTACAAAAAGATTCTTGACACTTTTTCGCTCGGATCAATATTTAGTTCCCCTATTTTTCCTAAGTTAGATGGCCTAATATATCAAAGGTTTGGAAAGGTTAAAGTGGTTGATTAAAATTGACCTTTTCTTTAAATTTCTAAACAAACATTGGCTTTCTTTCTGCTTATAGGCAAAATCTCATAAAAACCCGTGCGCGCAATTTTCTAAAGAGCTGTGTAAAGTTTTTTCATTTATTATTTAGATTTTTGATAAATCTAATGACTGCTGAAAAATAAGATTGAAATTTGCCTCGTCTTTTTAAAAAATAAATTATCTATTTCATTTTTACATCTCTTAAGATACTAGAAACATCTTAGCTTATTGAATAACCGATTAAGTTAATACCAAATGCCGTGCATACAACATGTAAATGATTTCGTATGCAATTTTTTTTTAATAAGTCCTAAAACGACATCTACTTTTTCTAAACACAGCCTTATTTCATTGACTATGGTTTTCTATTTGTAACAGTTCTAACGTTTTGTTTTTATTTTCAGGTAAGTCTCCGCTTCGGTGTATTCTTAATTACAGTAATTATTATATCGGTGAGTAGATTAGATAGATATGGATTAGTTAGACTATAATACTCGTATACATACAATGTCAATGTTACATCAAAATATCTTTGCATGAGAATTCATGCTATTCGAGAAAGGTTCTTGGAATCCTATACTTTGTGATTGTGATGCTAGGTTAACATTGAAAAGGTTTTTATGAAAGCATTGTAATGAATAGTTCAGAACTGAATACTATTTCATTTATTTGAGAAACCAACAGCGTTTACATAAGTTATAATATTATCTTTCGGTAATATTACCAAACTGATTTAAGTTTTTTTAAATAAATTCCGGTGTTTAGTAAATAAAGGGCGCAGTAGTAATTATTTTGTAAAATCGTCTAGATCCCACTGCTGGACAAAAACTTTCTTAAGAATGGGAATGGGACTTGAATCCACTACCCCATTCTGAACATTTTTGTTCCCTGGAAATCTTTGTGAACGCGGGCAAGCGTTTTGAAAATATTAAAAACTTCCTTATCTTAACTAAAATAGTGTATTTTTTTCTTCTTTCATGCCATTTACGGAGTAACTAATCAATCGCCCTGACTTACACAGAAATATGGTGATCTGACATGCTAGTGACCTAATAAATCTGAATAGATTTAAAATTGCACTTCATTGCATTATTTACGGTGTTTCTATTTTCTAATTGTGGTTCGGCAAATTATTTATTTGTTCATCTACTACTACTGCCGCCGTGTGGAGATCGGTTGAGAATAACACTACCCCATCCCTTTCCGTGGGTGTCGTAAGAGGCGACTAAGAAAACACAAATGAGACCTGCCTCCTAGTAATCCATCTTAGGCAACGACACCTCAGTTTGTTTTCAATCTGAGGTGGCGTCTTATGGTCTCATGCGGTGTAGCGTGGTAAAGGCTCTGTAAAGGGCCGCCTGATTCGCGACCACCCTCCTACCGAAGTCCAAGTGTTCCGTCGGTGCGTGTGAGTACCAGTATCTTAATTGGCATTTCTTGGGTTATCTCGCTCCATCGTCGACCTCATCTATGACCTTGGTCAAGATTTGGGTCAAGAGTTAACCCATCTCGTAATAAAAAAATAAGAAAATCCTTCTATGCAAATAGATAAATTGATTTTCAGATGATTAAAACGTTACAGACACTATTTGCCGAGAGACATTAACAATAATCTCACATTCCAAGCTACTAAATTAACATCACATAAATATTATAAATATTCTCATGTGCAGTTGGTGCACGTTAAAACTTAACACCTTTTTACTTAAAAAAAAAAAAACAAACAATCGCGTTAGATACAAAACTGCATTTTATAAGAAATCTACTTTATTATGTTTCCTCTGATTCCGCGATCTCTCACCATTTTATCATATAAACACATTTAATTTACTTTGACACCAGTGTTAGACAAGTTCGCCACACTTGACTATACCTACACGATAAGAAGAAGAAAAAGAATTTACCATTCCCAACCATTTAACACATCAATAGTAAAAACTAGTGTAAGTATAATGACTAAAAGCTGGGTAATATCTGACGTCAAAAGCGAATAAAAAAATACACCGAAGACATGGCACACGCAGATATAGACGCAGATTTCTTTGCCTTTCCCGGAAGGGATAAACAAGAAAAGGATTCCACTGTAAACCTCGTTGACATGTTATTTTTTTCCCATTCTAAGGGATTAATTAAGGGAGAGCTATTTTTTAATTTTAGGATTAGTAAAGTTGGTCACTAATTTTAGTCACGGGAAATACCATCTCATCCATCCATCCATATCTATAGTGTCATTCGGGGTAGGCAGAACGTCATGCAGTTCTAGAACCACATTCCCATGGGAAATTGGGATGACTTATGTCAAACAAAAAAAAAGAAGTCCGACGCCAAACAGCTTGCTGTGTTCTGTCGGTGCGTAGGAGTATCAGTGCCTTAATTGGCATTTTCTGGGTTAACTCGCTCCATCGCCGACCTCATCTATAACCTTGGTACAAGACCGAGTGCCGCTTTAGGGAACAGATCTACTATATATATTGTTGGGTTTGTATTGGCTAAAAGAATTAGATTACGTAGCCTGGAGGAAGGAAAACGAAACTCGACACTATTGAAAGGAAAAGGCATAATATTGTTTGAACAGCTAGTACAATGGTATTAATTTCTTGTTTTCTCTCGGCAATCATCCATTTTCCGAATACACACAAAATGTCTATGAATTATTATATTTATTGTCTACAAAAAATTAAACTCAAAACTTAGTAGGTATACAACGTATTTTTTTGTTTCGTTTTAATTTTCATGTCCATTTCTTATTATATTTGTCATCTATAGCATTCTGCCCGGGACTTCGTTCCCGCAGGAATTCGGGTAAATTGATATGATGGTGTAACTCAGGGATAATGTAGCATTCTAATGGTGAAAGACTTTTTCAAATCGGTCCTGTAGTTTCGGAGCCTATTCAATGCAAAAAAAAAACAAACAATCAAGTCCTTTCTCTTTTTATAACACTAGCTTTCCGCCCGGGATTTCGCACCCGTGGGAATTTGGGAAAATTATTTAGCCTATGTTCATCGGGGATAATGTAGGATTCTTACGATAACGGTGAAATAATTTTTCAAACCGTTCCGTAATTTTAATATTAGTATAGATTAGTGTAGAAAATATTTTTTTAGAACTTAGTACGTACCTTATTTTTGTTTTATTATAATTTTAAAAACACGAAGTTTTCCGAGAGACAATAAGAAAATAGCATCACTTGACAGACAGAGTATGGTGTACAGTGTGTAGTTGGAAAAGGCAATTTATTCTCGTGTAATATGATAAAGAAATGTTCCCATAACAGTCAAGGCCTTGTATTGTTCCGTTCTTGGTAATCATGTCAGTATAATAGATAGCAGCGTTCGGAGCATAGGTATTTACCGTTACTAAGACCTTTTGTTTCATAGTTCTTGAACGATGTTAATCATAGTGAAAAGTCCGTAAGGAAATCACATATTACACGTTCGTAGCCCGGCACTCGCAGTTCTGAACCTATCAGCGAGGTTAAGCAAAGTACGCAGGGGCAGGGAACTTGAAGGGCCACATTGGCAATTCATCACGAGCCTTTGATAAAATTTAACAGTCTAGAAATCCACATTTCAAGTTTTGCTATTTTTTATTTCAAGTTTGTAAAGAATAAAAACTGCTCATCTTAGTGGTACGGTGTCAATATTATTCTATCATAATTGATTCAATATGAAAAATTAGCTCAATATTTTTTTTGTCTGATCGGATCACATTAAAAAATATTATTTATTCGCTTATTGTTTCAAAAAGCATCTACGAAATAAACTTTTTAATTTTCATTCGGCTAGACGAGTATATTTGAAATAATAAATGTGAAAGTTAAACGAAAATGTTTTCTGAACTCTTTTCGAAGAAAACGTATTTCGATTTGGTAATATTGTTTTTCAATTTCGCCTTTTGAAACACGTCAGTTTAAATGTTCGCCTGCCTTTCGTTACGTCGCGTCGGTAACTTAATTGAAAAATACATTGGCGAGGAAAGGGGTACGAAAATATTGAAAGAAAATATTGTAGTTTTTATTTTCTTACATAAGGAGCCGAGTTGGTAATGAACCAGCCATGTAACTGGAAAGTGCGGGTTCAAATCCTGATGTGGGCCTGTACCACCAAATTTTTTCTTTTCGGATTTATTTATGGATTTTTTTAAATGATGTCTTGTTGTTAGCTATTTGAAAAAGAAGTTTCGCTTCGTGGGCTAATTCACATTTTTAATAGAACTCAACATCATCTCGATTAAGTCAGCTTTAAAAAAAACTGCATCATAATCGTATCTACGAAGCCACAGACAGATACAAACAAATACACTTGAAAGCAAAAGGTATAACATCCCTCTTTTGTTGGGGGTTAAAAAGGAACAAAATAGCGAAATATCTGACAATTTTCTGTTTCAAGATTCGAATGTTGACAGGTTTTTAAAAAGTAGGTATACAATTTCTGCTTTTGCCGCATTTTTTGGTGGTTGTTTCTTTTTTAAGAAAACGAAGGCTGCTAGTAACCATGACTTGCCTACACCAAAGCAAATTACACCTTCTCATAGTTCAATTTAATCTATTTGAGTAAATACTTAAATACCACGTTCCCACTTTCGGATATTAATATCAATTAACCTAATAACTTTGGCTGACCTACAAATGTGAAGGATTAAACTTGATGGATGGTTTGTTAAGTACTGGATTAATTATAAAATAGGCTTTTCCTAGTGTTCTTGTTTGTACTATTGCAGTATTAATAGGTTTCTTAGGGAACCCGGTTTCACTGCAGCACAAGCTGAGCAAGTTCCGTTTGTCACAATATTATTTATACTTAATACACAATTAATTGTATGTGTCATCGGAAAATTGTAAAAACCGTAATGTTACAATTTCACTAGTGAAATACTAATCTCCCGCGACATGACAATTTCTCAGTAAATAACAATTTCACGTAACTTTAAGAGCCGTCTGTATGCAATTAGGATAAGTTAGGTTAGGCCTTTTTAGGTTCGGTTAGGTAAAGTTATAAAAAAAATATGTCAATGTGAAAAAAAATTGAGGCAGTTCGCGAAGTAGCTAGAGATTATAATATTACTAAGGAAAATTACTATATAACGGGTTTGGCAATGTTACGGTGATTTTTATCCATCCAATAAGCTATTAAGCTTATTAAGATAAATAATAAGTTATTATTTTGAATATTCAATGCCTATTCTAACTAACGTTGATGGCGTCATCAATTGACTTATGTGGCTATTTCATCGATTGATCTATTGGTTAAATGGATTGACGGTAAACCAAACAAGGTCAGAGATTGTTGGAAAACCCACTTTGCTTATTATTGGGTTATTAGAGGATGTTAGAATTACAAGAGAATTCCGTTCTCGGATTATTTTTGACGGAACAAAAATCATTCGAAACGATGGTCTGTATTTAAGGGTTTCTTTTTGTGCTACACCCTGTAGGTATGTGAAATAATATGTCGAATAATTTTACAAAAATACTACGTAAATAGCAATTGGACAATTTCTTAAAACTGTGAGTGTTTTGACAGTATGAACTGAATCCTGTAAATTTTTAAGACAGGATTCAATTCAGGAGGGGGTCAATTCTTTCCATGAAATAGAACAAGTTTTCCCAGTCGGGGCAATTATTTGTGTAAAAAGCAGATGTTTGTTCTCGGGTCATGGGTGTTTGTGTTTGTCTTTATGTGTGTTCCGAGGGATCCACGACACAAGGAAAAACCTTAATGTGGGCCTTTGAGTGTGTAGCGTTTATTTATTTATTATTTATAAAAAGCAGATGTTTGTTCTCGGGTCATGGGTGTTTGTGTTTGTCTTTATGTGTGTTCTGAGGGATCCACGACACAAGGGAAAACCTTAATGTGAGCCTTTGAGTGTGTAGCGTTTATTTATTTATTATTAATAACTTTTCCCGAGTAACCCATTTGAAATTCTTAAAAAAGATTATCGAGCTCCCATATTAAGCAGCTGATTGCAAAGATTATCCACTTCCCATTGTCAAGGTTAAGTAGCGCAAGTTGTATAGAGAGGTAAAAGAAAAATTATTCATATTTCGACATATTCTCCTTAGGGAAAGTTACTTAGTTCTGTGGACAGATTCACATCTTTAATTTTCGCTTACTAATTTCAAGTCCGCCAATAACAGTCGTAGCTTAACTTAACACAAACACGTACTATTGATGTTTGTTTTACATGAGCTGACGTTACCATGCCTCTGTTTGGACAGCTTGGTGTGTTTTCCATTTTACACTGACATTTAATCACTTCTGAAAACATACACAAGGTAAATGGTTGCAGATAAATCTAACAAACAAGCAAGAGATTTGGATACATTTTGATTTTTTTGTTTTCAATAGAAAGATTTGAATCATTAATCTAAGTTGTATAAAGAAGCAACATTTTTTTTAAAGTTAACTTTTTTTTATCAGCACATGTCGGGCCTCCCTTCTAAACGCGAAGAGAGTTAAGGCCATATTCCACCACGTTTTAGTCCAAACCGCGCGCAATTTGGATAAGAATTTTCTTAGACGTGCGGATTTCATTACCATGTTTTCCTTCACCGTTGAGCAAGTGATAATTTATTGAAAATTTACTAATTTAACGCAAAATCAGACCCTTTATTTTGCGTACATGTGGAGGTTCCTTCACAATGTTTTTCCTTATCATAATTATATCAAGAAAGCAACGAATATGACACCATATTAACGTTAGTGTAGCCTACAAAGGAACTTCTTCTTAAGCTTTAAGTATTCATACGACCTAGCGAACTTGATGTTCTAAGTTAAACGAAGCTTACCTTCATTAATTATATGTCTTATTACATGAGGTGTAAAGTTCAAACTTTCAAAGTCTCTGGAGATTATGTTAGAACATTACACTTTGTGAGCCTTCCTGAGTGTGTTAGGAAAGTAGAATGTTTTATGTACACTTGCCTGTGTCTGTTTCCGAATTGAAATAACCCGTAATGTTTTGAGGTTCGAGTGTTGTAAAACAGGCCTTAGCACTGCCAAATATTAGGAAAGGTTGAGAACGCCCACTAGCCACCTGGTGGTCCACGGTGGCCAGGGCTTGATGCTTGCTCAAACAAATATTTCTACAACCCAGGACAGACTGTCCAGGCGCCGCATAATGGGAAACGGCTAGGACAACGAAGAAGTAGAAGATTCTGAAGTTCGAGTGAGTAGGTTTCTTCTTACTGATATCAACTACAACCCGAGTGACTTAATAACTCGAGTCTTTTTAAAGTTCGAGTGAATAGTCCTCTTCTGGGTGAGCTTGCTCCATCCTCGAACACAAATTCGCCCATTGGCTAGATTGTGGTCAAAAGCGAACACATTCGTTCAAAAAAAATCCTTGCTAGATTGTGGTGAATAAAGAACTTCTGTAGCAGAAAACTCTTTAGTAGTTAGGTCTTAGGGTTAAATTTTTTAGTTTAAAATTTTTAGAAATGAGCAAAATAAAACTTCAAATTTACGTGAAGTTAAAGCAGCTTTATCATAGAACATGGATGTTATGTTACTAAAAATAAGTCAATGTAGTGAGTAACATTAGTTTTTTAAACTCTATCCCTGTTCGCGAAGGTACAGCCTTAGAAGAAATGGATTAACTCCTAGAGTTAAATTTTAAATCTACATTTTCTTATTTTCTAATTTTAGCTAACTTAAATCTGAAATAACTTCAGACGAGCAATTTAAGACCGTCGATCACTGTACCAAAATAAAACGTAGATACCTAAATTAGAACACGGTTTTACATAGCAACTATACGAAACTAAAATATCAAACTATCCCGAAGCATCCTAAACCAACGTACAGTTCAATTAGGACCCTAAAACTAATGTTACATAATATTATTACATACAAGTGGGCGTTATTGAACAGACGAGTTTGTTGTTAGTTTATGAGTTATGAGTTATGATAGTACCTGAAATTACTACAATATTGTTTGACCAAGATACAATGAGCCCTCTGTCAAGCGTGACATGCGGGTGACAAGTACAGCCGAATTCACGTCACGCTACTGGAAATACTTTATTTAGCCTACATTTCAACTGTCATCGAGACTGGGACCCTTTTCTGGGAACAAATTATGATGTTAACGTTGGTGTCAGCCTTTATCTTTTGTAATTCTAACTTGTATGTTATTTTTATTTTAAATATGTTACATATAAATTCATGCATACAGCTATAGCATAAATTATTTGATAAATCAGGATCTAAACTAGCCGGCTAAAAGATTGAAAGACGATAAAAATTGCGTCTCCACATTTGTACGTTTTTTTGTCTTTATTGGGTGATTTTCCCAATTAAACCATTTGAAACTCGCAAAAACAACTTCCAACTTCTCATGGAAAGGCAATCAGCTGATCGCTTAATTAGACCAATCACTTCAAATTGTATGGAGAGGCAATTATTTGTCTTAAATCTCGACCTATGACCCTTTGGGAAAGTGGTTCAGTTTAAGGGCTGAATCAAATCCTTAATTTTCGCTAATTAATAAAGTCACTATTAAAGTTCTAATTATCACTTGCTTAACAGTGAAGGAAAACATCATGATGAAAATTCATTTTCGAAAAACAAGCGGTCCACCAACCCGCATTGGGCCAGCGTGGTGGTCTATGGCCTAAATCCCCTTCGTGTTTCGAAGGGAGGCCCGTGCCCCTCGATGGGGACGTATAATGGGCTGGTAAATAAAGTCACCCAATATAGGAATGTTTTTCCTTTCTAAACCAAAGTTTAAGTCCTCAACTTTCGCTGACACGGGAAAATGTCGCCCAATCGTTTATTTTGTACTTGCTATCCTGTAGTTTTAATATTCAATTCGAAAATTGTTACAACATTCCCCATATTTTACCGTGAACACCCAAACCACCCAATAGAAGCCTATAACTTAAATCAATAACACAATATGTCAAGGTTCAACCCAAACAAGTCTGATAACTGCTCCTTTGGGAAATAACTGTAATAGTTTATGAAAAGAATATAGGTTGACCAACGAGCGCCTGATGATAGAGCAGGCGCGACGGGCCGTGAAATTAAGTAGTTGTAATGAACACAAGTCGGGAATTCTTTCCGTCTCGAGGTTGATTATAGGAAGTGTCTGTTAGGCTAGGAAAATACACAGGTTTTTCGAAGTCTGGGGGCACGGCAGTGCCTCCACCAAGTCGAGCAAAAAAGCGTCACGGCCGTACCATCCTTTTCTCGAAGCAATTCAGACCATTTTCGACCCCCTGTAACTTCGTTGTGGATAAAACTAGAAGACTGAAATTTTCAGTAACCATGCAGGCATTGTAAAGACACGGTATATTTCAAATTTCATTCAATTTGAACCAGTATATAATTCTTAAACCATGCATGCATTGTAAACAATGCCTGCATGGTTACCATGCATGCATGGTAACCATGCAGGCATTGTAAAGACACGGTATATTTCAAATTTCATTCAATTTGAACCAGTATTTTAAGAATTATAACGGGTCAAATTTCTTAATTTTGTCACTCACTGACTCACCGATCATCAAAATTCTAAGGCACTTCTAGCAGACCTAGAAGCTTCAAATTTGGAATATAAGTAGTGTTTGGTGTATGAATCAAGGAAAAACTAAAAAGTCTAGAAAAGACCTCAAAGAAAATTAAGCCCATACAGCCAAGTCTTCAGTTAAATTTTTCAATATTGGCTTTATTCGTAACGATGTTTTACGGCAGTTATTATTATTGCGTGCGAAGCCGCGGGTTTAAGCTAGTCCCATATAAATATAGGCGCATGGTAGTGCCCCTGCCAAATCGAGCAAAAAATGGGTATTCCCGTCATGAAAACACGTGTAAATTAAATTATTTAATGCAAAAAACGTACCTACGTGCGTATTCGTACTTATTACGAGTGCGTAAGGTTGTAAATTAATTATACCACGCGCTGCGATGCTAGCAAGTGAGCGCGGGCCGTTACTACGCGCTGCGCGGTGCTAGCACGAGGGCGCGGGGCGGGGACAATGGCGGGGCGCGCGGAAAGGTGAATGTCGCCGAGCGAGCAGCAGCCGCGCTCATACGCGCGAGCGACCCAATGCTGTTCGGATCCCAGAAAAACGCATAGAGACAGGGAGTGGGCTCTTAGAAAAACTGTAGCTGAAGCTCAAGAAGTAGTACCGAAAAAGAGAAAACGGAAGGCTACCTACAAAAATAAGAAAAGTTCATAAGTCAGAGAGAGGGCTTTAAGAAAATTCGTTGCTGGTAGATATACATTATACAATAAGTAGAAGGTACCGAAAAGGAAAAAAGTAGAACTGTCTACAAAATACAAAAAGAAATGAGATCCCATCAAAAACAATACTTGTCAAAAAAACCAAGTCTCGCAACTCAGTTGTTCTGCGGTAAAAAGTTGTGAGATCCATGTAATACCAAGTCGGTTATTAATTTATTCAGTCTCTACTTAAGCGACTTTCTGTCTTAATACGTCCAGTCTCTAAGACCACGATCGTGGTCCATAACAATTGAAAATCAATTGTGTCTGGAATCTCCGTACTCGAAGCATTAAGTTGTTACGTAATAATTAACAGCATCTTATAGTGACGCATACCAATATTAAAATTCTTTAATGTTTTATATAAATATATTGAGACTTGGCCATCGCCTGAAAACACGTGTAAATTCAATCGCCTGAAAACACATGTAAATTCAATTATTTAGTGCGATGGCCAAGTCTCGATATATTTATATAAAACATTAAAGAATTTTAATATTGATATGCGTCACTATAAGATGCTGTTAATTATTACGTAACAACTTAATGCTTCGAGTACGGAGATTCCAGACACAATTGATTTTCAATTGTTATGGACCACGAGCGTGGTCTAAGAGACTGGACGTATTAAGACAGAAAGTCGCTGAAGTAGAGACTGAATAAATTAATAACCGACTCGGTATTACATGAATCTCACAACTTTTTACCGCAGAACAACTGAGTTGCGAGACTTGGTTTTTTGACAAGTATTGTTTTTGATGGGATCTTACTATTTTTAACCCCCCCACAATAAAAGAGGGATGTTATAAGTTTGACGTGTGTGTCTGTGCGTCTGTGTATCTGTATGTCTGTGTGTCTGTATGTGGCATCGTAACTCCTAAACGAATAAACGAAAAAGCTAACATAATCTAGATGGTTCTTACATTTATATGTATTTGATAAAAATTGTTATAGCCTTTTAAAAGTAATAAGCAATGGAATGGGTGAAGCAATTTTTTAAATTTTATAACTATCCTACTTGTAGGACCACGGTGGACTGAGAGTTAAAGAAAAACTTAGAATGTGGTAGCTGCTAACTCTTCCCAGGCATTTTGTACAAGCCAGTAAGTGGGACCGAGGGATTTGCTGTCACGTGAGCGGAAGGCGGATAATCTATCACTTATTTACTCATTAACCCACAGAATGTATGTCAAAACCACATCATGTTCTGCCTACTTCCACAAAGATTATAAACAAGAGTGTATAGATAGACGGATGGAACTTCAAAACGACCTATCAAAAGATACCTACATTTGCATTTTCGTATCGCAGAGAAATTGTCAACCTCGTTAAATTATAATTCCACAAGTTAACTGAAAATTCAGCTTTTCCATGTCTTGCTGGGAACAAAGTAGACAACAATTTTTTTTTATAAATTAGACTAACCATTTCAAGTTGTCATGATAAGGGGCAGTATAATTTGTTTTGCCACGCCTCGTTGAATAGAAAGAATACAAAATTAACTTTTACTTAATATGTATGACAAAGCACACCTCGTTTAACAGACAAAGCTTTTCAGAAGTTTAAAATTCTAAACAGGGATTTGAGGGCACATCAACGACTTACCTAATTGAACCTTCAAATAAAGGTAGGGCTCAAGGTTATCCAATGTTAGAACACAAGAATAATAAAATTAGATTTCTCGTTGACTTGAGTTAGTTTGGAGACTTCTAACTTCTGGTTGTGGTACGGAAATCATCGATTTTCTGAAAATACAACCATCTTCACTTACTTTCTTATAAACGCGAAAGTTTGTATGGATGTTTGTTACTCTTTCACGCTAAAACGGCTGGACCAATTTTGATAAAATTTGGCATGGAGGTAGCTTACACCCTGGATTAACACATAGGTTACATAATTTTCCCGAATTCCCACGGGAACAAAGTCCCGGGCGGAAAGCTAGTATTTCTATGTTTATGAATTGATTTATCGCCTACAAATTGGAATTCAGAACTACGTTCTTTATTGTTGTTCCGTTTTAATTTTTCATGTCTATTACTTATAAGATTTACCGTGTTGTTTTACTATAATTTCGAAAGCACGAAATTCGAAACAGTGAGAAAATAAAAGCACTGTAGATTAATTTATGTGAAAATACCCTGTCAGCAGCTCGAGCATGATGCGCGACAAACTCGAGTGGCACGCCACTCAGCTGACGGTAAAACTTCACTTTGATTGCGCGAGTGCCCTGCGCAAAGGCTTGCTTGCCCTCTGGTTTTGTCAGTGTTGACATTTTGACATAAGACCGCGGCGCATTACGCGCGCACTGACGTCATGCTCGAGCTGCTGCATCACCTAGGATCCCTGCCAGAGGCATGCAAGAACTTCAAGTGCCTTGCATGCTTCTGGAAGGACATTTTTTTTTTACCAGCCCATATACGTCCCCACCGAGAAGCACGGGCCTCCCTTCGAAACATGAAGGGGATTCAGGCCATAAGTCCACCACGCTGGCCCAATGCGGGTTGGTGGACCGCTCGTCTTTTGAAAATGAATTTTCTTGGATGGACGGGTTTCATCACGATGTTTTCCTTCACCGTTAAGCAAGTGATAATTAGAAATCCGTACATAAATCCGAAAAGATGAATTTAGTGGTGCAGTCCCGCACCATGATTTGAACCCGCGACCTTCGGATTACAAGTCTAGCTCATTACCAACTGGGCTATCACCGGTGCTAGGACATTGGCTGGCTGGAATAGCCAGCCTGAAACATCACGCACAATGGCCAATCGTGAGGCTAAGTGCGGAAAACGCCCGACAAACATAGCAACCCTGCCTCGTAGCACTCTCGTAGCAATTTGTGAGTCATATTTAACGAGTTACACGTTGGCCTTTGAGCTACGTCGTAGCATTCATCGAATGACGTAGTAATTTGGCGTTTACGGCGAAGACACTATTAGGTGTACTAGTACACGAAAGGATTATTAATTGTATATTTTCAGATTTAAACTCATGTTTTTTTCTGACAATGGCTCAAACATGGTCAAATGGGACAAAACTCTAATAGCGAAAAGCTCAAAATAAGTTTGAGCAGACTTATTTCTGGCTGGGGTGATTCAAGAGGAAAGTATATGTGTATAATTCATTCTCGAAAACCCACAAAAACACAGTCTCGGGCGGGAAGCTAGTAAGAGTATAAAATATTTATAACTAAGTACATACCAAGATAGCATGAGTAACTCAATAGAGAGCGTTATTAAGTAAAGTCGTAGTAAACACTATCGATCCGGGTTGCTTTATTCATTAGAGATTTCTTCGAACGCCAAGACCTGATAAATTGTGTTGTGGCCCGGAGTTTTTATGACCTACCTACTGAAACTAATTTGCATGGATTAGCTTTCAAAGCGGCGTTTGCGGATCCAGTCATCATGATGGATTAGTATATGTTTAAGAGGATTAGGAGTCTTCAAACTTAAATTGTTTGTACCTTGTACTCCAAAAGGTTTAATCAAAATGGGCACAGCTTTACCCATTTTCATTAAAATGTTTGGAGTATTTTCTGGTTTTTTCAAGTTTTTTTTCTTCAAATTTTATAATTATTTTATTTTTTATTGTTTGGACATAATATAAATAAATCAAATGTAAAATATTAATGTAATAAAAGTACTAATATGAAATTTAAATTATTGTATGTAAATTATAATACAATTATACAATTTATACATACTATATGGGACTTACAGGTATGTAATATGCCTGAAACAAACAATTTTTATTTATTTATTTATGGAATTTGTGTATAAGATGATTATTAAATGCCCAAGTTTGTACTGTTTAGATTTTTTCAGCTAACGAATATTAGCGGGCTTTCTTATTGATGGAATTAGTGTAACTGTATATATATTAGGATGAATTCGACTCATATCAAATTCTCAAAAGATAAATTCGTATTAAGGTAATCGGACCGCACACAATTAATAAAATGGTTAAAAAGTAGAAAAATTAAAGTAAGAACAGATTCTGTGTCCCGTCACTCTATAAAAATAACTGAAGGAATTTAGATTTGTGCTTTAGACATTTAATTAAATCTAATCTAACCGTGATAACTGCGGTTCCTAGATTCGCTCTAAGCCGTTTATATTATTAAACCCAAGTCAAGAGATTAAGTCGTTATATCACATGTGGGTCTGGTTTTAATCTGTATTAATGTTTGGCCTTCTCCAGTTGAAATTTTGACTTAGTGGTAGTTATTATAATTTCAATTTAATTTTCCTTGAAAGCAACAAACTATGTTTTGATTTCTTTTTTTTGAGTATTCCATTTAATATAGACGAGAAACAAATTAAAGCCTACTGAATGGCTCGAGTAAATGCGAAAATGATGATTAACTTTTTTGCCATAAAACTAGGGGGTTATCGCCCTAAGGGCGTGACCTTTTAACCTGTGTCGTCATAAATAACCTATAAACTTAGCCATTTCGAATTACTGAGACTATGGAACTTTGCGATATAATAAATATTTATTCAAAGTTTTCTACTTTGGGCGTTATCAACAAGTGTCCAATAAAAAGGTATCTAAGTGAAAGCAATGGCTAAAAATATTGAATTGAGCCTTTTAGTGGAAGTTTATTTCTCTGCTCATTCAAAATCTTTACTCATACAAAAATTCCTAAGTGTAATTATTGATTTTCTGCAAAATCGCGCTATACATTTATTGACTTTAAATTACTCCATGTGAGATTAACTGATTTGTTTTTGTGTTGGAACTGCAAGTTTTTTTTTGAGGATATCATAGTTTCTTGGAGAATATAACCCCTTAACATTTAGCTAACTAATTCAAAGTCAACGTATATAATTAATACTCGCTTTTAAAAATGAAACTTAGCATTTTCGAGTGTTGATAATTACCTATGTATATCACAAGTTTTTGTACAGTTCTGTATTTTAGAATTTAAACAAAGATATAAAACTGTCTAGACGAACTATTTCACTAGTTTTTGTGTTAAAATTTGCATATGAATTATCTTGTAAAAGTATATATTCTCGAAACTAAATTTTTAAAGTGAATTTTTCACGAGACAGATTTTCATAGTTTACCAAGTGTGTCTAGTTGTTATTGTTTACTTTATTTTAAATTTTAATTAAAAACGGCATGCCATACTCAAAATGCGAACACAAAGGGGTAAGTATTCTTTGATAGATAGATAAATATTTTATTGCTTAGGTACTTAAATAGGTAAGACAAAAGATACAATACAAACTTACAACCAAAAGTGGGCAAGGGCGGCCTTATCGCTAAACAGCGCGATCTCTTCCAGACAAAACAAAACAACCAAAGGCGAAAGGAAAACACAAGAAAATCGGGAGTAGCGGAAAAGTGGTGATAAGAAAACTCAATAAAACATCATTGCAGAACATTGGTTCGCGATCATTGCAGAAATACCTTTAATTGTCTTTGTTACCTAATTTCATTGTTAAAGTAGCAGTTAGTTTTTATAAAATCCTAAAATTGATTTAATAAAATCTTCTAGCCAGAAGCGTTCGGACGGTAGGTAGAATTATTAAATAGTTTTTAAATGAGAAAAAGGATTTTTTCAAAGCCATTTTTATGATGTCCGTTAACGATGTTGTGCACCATTTTGTTATTGCGCACCAAAATACGGAAGTAAAACGTTTTACGACTTGAAAATTAAATTTCATATTTCTTTTCTTCGGACTTATAAAAATATGCCAAGGACATTCTTTGTGTTGGTTATATAGGAGCTACGATGCCACAGACAGACACACAGATACACTCGTCAAAAATATAACACCTCTCTTTTTTGACAGGGGTTTACAAGCCTCATTAATACTAGACAGTGAACAACTACTGGTAGTGAATAGTGCTTACTTCAAATGACGAACTTTTTTAATAAATCGCGAGTAATAAATTCCGAGTATTTTATTATGTTGAATTTGTAAAGTCTTTCTTCCGAGAATATGAGCCCCCCCGCCTGAATATGTGAAAGTCATGAAAACGATATTGCTTTTGATGTTGCTTTTGCGAATTATGTTTTGACATCGGAAATGTCTTTTCGTTCGCTCCAGTGTATAGGCTCCGATTTCACGAAAAAGTGCGATCCCCTTATATCTCGGAGAGTTGTGAAGATATGATATGAGAAAAGGCTCAAAAGACGCTTATTTACGAGAGCTGAAAAGTGTAAAAATATTTATTCGAGAAAGTCAAAAATGAAAAAGTTATGGCCGAGTTTTGAAATAAAAACACATTTTTTCCCGAATTTTTTGATTTTGGCGCTCGATATTTTGGAAACGAAGAATGATATCAAAAATTTGTATAAAACTCCCCTGGATAATTTAGTCAGCTACAATTTGAGCCTAAAACAAAGACGATCGGGTTAAGGGTTTGCCTTTTTGAAATATATTTCATAATAAGTTTCAACTAGATTTAATTTTCATTGAAACACTAGTGACGTATTTCATTGTGTGAACTTATGTTCGGTTCACACAATGAACAGAGGTTATATTGAAACCTATATATTGCGTAAGGTTTATTATATTGCGTATCTAAGGATATAATAAATATAACCTACGAGAAAGTTATTGCAATGTGTCGTAGATTGAATATAGTGAAATAGTTTTTTGTGCCGTGTCCCTTGACGATATCCCTCAAGTAGCGCTCGCAGATCAGTAAGGTTAGGCAACGTACACAGTGGCAGGAACCTGATGGGTGACCAAAGTGCCAATTTATCACGAGCGTTTCCGTGCTGCAGAGGGCACGTTAAGCCGTCGGGTTTCGATTGACTGCAGTTGTTAAACCAAGTCAGAGGCCATTTGACGGTTTGGAACTCTCTGACACCACAGTTAGTCAAATTGATTAGATATAAGTAATAATAATAATAATAAAAAGCATTTATTTGTCCATTAAAAAACATTTAACAATTAAGACGACTGAACAATATTTATAATGTTATAAGGACAAATTGGTCTGTGGCCTCAGACTGACTAAAACCTATGGAGGGTTTAAGTCACTGTTATTCTGCCACAGCCTTATAATTACACAAACGGAGAAACACATCAAACGTATAGAAATAATAAAATTATAAATACCAAAATAATTAAAAATTAAAAGAGTACGTGAACAGAATATCACGGAGAGCCATAAAAATTGTATTATTTAAAATGACAAGCAGCTTCCTCGGACTGCTTCAAGAGTAGCCAGCTTAAGCAATGTTTTCGGAAGGTTGACACATGCCGACACAGCCCTTCGCGCAAAGGCGGGGGGAGATCATTCCAAATTTTCGCTGAAGCGATCTTGAAGCAGCCCTCGGAAGTACCTGCACGATAATCCCTCAAGTTATAAGAAAATTTATTATTTGATTATTATATTAGCCGAAAGAGCTCAGGTATGACAGGACGGTACCAAAAGTAGTTATCGGTGAGACAAGCATAGTGCGTGAGATAATTTTGTCATTCTAAGTGTTCCATATTGATAATACGTGTTAGAAATTTTCTAGATTCAGATAAAGATACATGTTTTCAAGCCACGGGTTCCAACCATTAAAAGGCTTTAACTGCTACCGAATGGCATGTACGTGCATCCACTCCGTTTTACGCGAATTTTATTGTTTGACCCATTTTCTTAGGACGCTAACTAATGAAATTCCCGCTATTGATATTGACTGCTAATGGGCATTTTATTCTCCACTAGTGTTTTCTATACTGATATTATAAAGAAGAAAGATTTGATTGTTTGTTTGTTTGCTCCGAAACTACTGGACCAATTCGAAAAATTCTTTCACCATTAGAATCCACTATTAGAATCCTACGCCCGGGACTTCGTTCCTGTGGGAATTTGGGAAAAATTTGTAGCCTATGTTCATCAGGGATATTGTAGGATTCCAACGGTGGAACAATTTTTTAAATTGATCCAGTAGTTTCGGAGCCTATATATTTAAACAAACAATCAAATCTTTCCTCTTTATAATATCAGTGAAGATGTATCTTACATTTATGTAACTTTATATCAGATATACAATTAAGTTTCGTCAATTTGCATTTTTCTAATAAGATACGAGTACTTTAGTTTCCGTCTCGTAACATTCTGTATAAATATTGAATGTCGTAATAAAAATGTTTCCTCCGGAGATAGCCCGTTAGAGGAAATTGCTGTTCAACCGGTAAATACGTAAAAGAAATGAGTTGGAATCTATTAACTTAAACTAACCTGTAGGTATTAGATGTTTTGACTTGAATTCGTTCCTCGTCACAGGCCTCCCTTCGTAACAATTAAAACTTCCATAGTAGGATGCAATCCAGAAAAATGATTATGGCGACTACAGCACCTAAATTACGATTTTATGATGCGTAGATAAGCATGACGCACTGCATTGAATCGAAGAAAAAAAATACTACGGTAATATTCAAGACATAAACTAGATAAGTAGTTTGCTGAAAACATGATTCAGCACTTTTAGTTCGATAGAAAAAGCTCCCGAAGTCACCTCTAAATACCCAATATTTGTATCTTTTAAGCTGTAAAAACCATAGTAAAATGCATACAGGAACTTGAATTTGCTATCAAAATGTTCGTGATTGAACACTTTCGATAAGTAGTTAACGCATTTTTCAATTTAAGCTGTCACCTATCCATAAATCTAATTTTTCTAACTTTCGAACATGTTTTTACGCACGCACGCTTTCATAGTCCGTAAACTTCGTGCATCGACACTGTTCGCACTGCCGGCCCAGGCCTGTTGAGAGACGGAGATGGCACTATTCCTATGTCTGCTGTCTTTATCGGGTGCTATAGTCGCCTTAAAACATAATAACAAAAACCGACACCCAGCAGTACACACCTACATAAATTAAAAGAAAACACAAACCTTATAACAGTTATAAGGTTTGTGTTTTACTATTAGTTACTAATAGTATAAAAACGTCAAACTTATAACATCCCTCTTTTTTCGTCGGTGGTTAAAAATTATAGGATACAAATACAGTTTGGTGTTGCAGCTACATACAAATCTACCATCTAGATCCAAAATCTAATTAAACCACTTGATAGCTAAAGGATCAAAGAATTTGTAACGTTTTGCAAGCACTGAGGCGCGTTTGCGTGTATTCACGCAAAACGCACGGCCTTATGTCTACGTCTACGATACAGCCACACCCCGATTTTTTTAAAGGATTTACTCGGATATGTTTGTCTTTGCTTAATAAGTTGTGGTCATATCCAGTAAGTATCTGCAGTGTGTGAGAGAGAATTAAATATTATGGAATGTTATTCACACTTTAAAAAATCAGAAGTATTCAAACGGTTTTGTGGGAGTGTGTTTTTAATATTATTGTATATGCAGTTGATTAATTAAATAAATAAAATAAAAATAAATAAAATACATTAGATATTCATACTTACATGAATTTCTAAACCTGGAATATTTCGGAGTGTGTGTACTACTAAGCCTATACTTTAAAAATATGAAACGAAAATCTAAATTGAAAGTATAAAGTGCAATTTTGAACTCATAAAGTATCTAATGCTCAAATAAATTGGACAGAATAATAATTGGTTGTCAGTTCTCTGGACAGAAGCCAAAGAGACTTGTTCAGACTTTTTCTTTGAAACTCGTCTAACTTTTCCTTATTTTGCTGAATTCGCCTTTTGTACCTTTAAAAATGAAAAAACTGCGATCCAATAATCCTTGTCTAAGATGAACCATTACGTTCAGAGAGAAGTTTTGAAATTGTAGATTTTAAAATATGCATATTTTTTATAAAAGCGAAATCACAAATAAATCACTACATAGATCGTACTATATAAATCCGTATGTATCTAAACAGATGATAAGACTTGTCAAGTAAAAGGCATGATTGCTCGTTGTATTTTGACGACGTTATCATTGTAGATAAAAATCGTCGAACAACACAACTCTAAAATTAAAAATGTGTATTATTCCCGACATTTATCGCTTTTATAACTCTTAAACGGTTAAACCAATCTCTAACAACTATCTCGATTACTTTCAAACATAAAACCCGTATCGAAATCAGTCGATTCTTTTAAGAGCTACGATGCCACAGACAGACACACACACAGATATACAGATACATATCAAACTTATAACACAGAATACTTAATAGCGTACTATTAAATATTCTGTGTTATAAGGGTAGGAAGTAATTCAACAGTGAAATTGAAATAGAGCGGAACGAGCAGATAAAATGAAAGATAAGTTACATTGCTACACGTTGATATACAGGGCTTTAGTATCTCTCTTTCAACCTCTCGGGTGGTTTATCAGTCCATGAAACTGAACAACTTCCCCAAGGAACTTAGGTCAAAATACGAAAAAAAAATTTGATCTCCCATACAAAATGCGCTATATGCTGATGAAGTTTGTATGGGAACTCAATTTTTTTTTTCGTATTTTGACCTATGTTCCTTAGGGAAGTTGTTCAGTTTCATAGACTGAGAGGTTGAAAGAGAGATACCTAAAACCCTGTATTGTATATGTATACTTATACGAGTATTATCAACGTTCATAGAATTGGTTACAGAAAGCTTTATGACGGTGTTACATTATTCTACAAAACCACATATTCATGAAAAACATCTGATGTTCAACCTACTTGAAGGCTTTACTTGAACCGAAAGTTACGACCTGCGAGTCTAACATCGCGTGTGTAACATCTACACAAAGGGAAACATGCTGAAATTAATGTAAGGGCCAATAATTTTTTATGGCGGACTAGCTCCTCGACCGGGACTTCGTTCCCGTAGGAACTTTGGGAATGACTTATTCATGTAAACCTTCCTCTTGAATCACTATCTAGTGCTGAAAACTGCATTCAAATCCGTTGAGTAGTTTAAGAGATCTAAGCGAAGAGACAGCGGGAGCGACTTCATTTTATACTATGTAAAAAGAAAGAAAGAAGAAGATTTATCTTATCTTCTTTATTGATTTATCGTAGGTTAGGTAAAAACGTACTTTTTGTGACGTTTAAAGGCAGTATACCTTTGAAGGACGCTACGCCTTTACCACTCCTGTCTTTAGAGAAAGAAATGTTTCCTCGTCGTCATCGTCAGCTCATATCCGTTCCCACAAGAGCCTCTGAATTCTATTCCATCAAGTGGCAAGAGCCTCGATTTATATCTTCTTATCTTACCACCCCATATACGTCTCCACCGAGGGGCACGGGCCTCTCTTCGAAACACGAAGGGGATTAAGGCCATAGTCCACCTCGCTGGCCCATTGCGGGTTGGTGGACCGCTCGTATTTCGAAAATGAATTTTTTTGGACGGGCGGGTTTCATCACGATGTTTTCCTTCACCGTTGAGCAAGTGATTTATATGAACAAGCGATTTATGTGAATCTTCTTAAATCATAAACTAATTTGACTGATTTTCTTTAAATCAAGTGAGGCCGCTTCAAAGGTCTTCTCTTCTAAATTTAAGAGCCGCGCTCTTATTGGTGAAGTAAACCCCACTCAACTCAATCCTTAGCTACGTCTTGGTCAACCACTACCTCTCTTTCCTTCAATCTTTCCCTCTGTGATGATTTTTATATGTGGTCGTGTCGTATCAAATGCCCAATCACCTTCCCTATACCTATATTAATTAGAAGTGGTTCTTTAACCGACCACACCTTATAATGGTCTATCGCCATTTAGAAGTACTAGATATATTTATTCTAGTACTTCGTTTAGGTATATAAAACCTATAGTTTATTTTTGTTTATGCTTCATTTTCATGCTAACTGGAAGTTCTAGACGTGGAGGTCAAGGGCATGCAGTCCACCACACTGCTTAATTAAATCGATGGAAAAACACAAATACTTGACTGTCTTATTAAAAATTTTGTGAACTTTGGCACTTATAGGTTTTTTTTTATCAGCCCTTATATGTTCCCGGGCCCCCTTTCAAAACACGAAGGGTGTTTAAGCCATAATCTGCTTGCCTTTCATAGACAAATATTCTTAAACGTGCGAATTTCATCTCTATTTTTTCCTTCACCGCTGAGCAAGTAATAAAGTTAATGAGTAATCCGAAAAAACGAATTTAGTGGTACAGGCCCGTACTTGAATTTGAACCTATATATCTTTGCCCTAAGCTAGATTGTGGTCAAGAGCGAACACATTTAAAAAATAAAATAAAAAAAACCTGCAGAAATAAACTTGAAAACAATACTTATAAGTTTTCAAGTTAAACCTAAGACTTGAAGAGATCCCTTCAAGAAATATGAAAGAGCTTGCAATAATGAGTTTACATAATTACATACATACTTTATTTTTTATTTATTTTATACATTCTTTAGGTTTACTGTATATTAAATACATACAGGTTAATACAAAATGAGCAGCAGTAACTCTTATCGATGTTTATTTATCCGACACGTGCAGTAAGAAGAGATAGCCACATAGACTAAGTCACACGTGTGCGAAAAGTGTTCGCGTTGCAGGATTGTATTGTTTTTTATTTTTTTATTTTAAGTTTATACATCATTGGTTATTTATACTTATTATATTAGTTATATTATGTATCCTATTTCCTTACCAGCCCTTATACGTCACCACCGAGGGGCACGGGCCTCCCTTCGAAACACAAAGGGGATTTAGGCCATAGTCCACCACGCTGGCCCAATGCGGGTTGGTGGACCGCTCGTCTTTCGAAAATGAATTTTCTCGGACGAGCGGGTTTCATCACGATGTTTTCCTTCACCGTTGAGCAAGTGATGATAGAAATCCGTACATAAATCCGAAAAGACGAATTTAGTGGTACAGGCCCGCACCAGGATTTGAACCCGCGACCTCCGGATTACAAGTCTGGCTCATTACCAACTCTATCACTCGCTTTTTTTTTATTGATAATAGGATACATATTTAAGATAAATATGTATCCTATTTATCTTATCTTAACTCAAGTAATTTTTTAGTTTCTCTAAATTTAAAATCGTATTTATATGTTAGGTACAGTCTGTTCCTTTAATTAAATATTGGCCCTTTAATTAATAAATAAATCTTCTTGAGGGAGGCCCGTGCCCCTCAGTGGGGACGTGAATGGGCTGATAAAAAAACATCTTGGACAATTTAAATAGCGCCATCTAACCCCAAATTAAACTAATCGAGGTATCAGTATCAGATAACTGATATATTATTTATACATATACAGGGTGATAAAAAACCTTCTAGCTATACTTAAAATCCTGAACCATTATCACTTACAGAACACTTTATTTTTTATTATTATTCTCGGTAGGTTTTTTTTCCTAAACGTAGATACCACTTGGGTGCACCCCGAGCGCTACTCGCACCCCTCGCGTGTCTGGTTTAGGAGTAATGTCTACGTTTAGGCAAAAAATGAACTATTCCCATTGAAAAAATATTTAAAAAAATTGTTTTTTATAATTGTGTTCTTTGAGTGATACTGGTTCAGGATTTTGAATATAGCTAGGAGGTTTTTTATCACCTTGTATACATATTTTTGTCTAAGAACATAATTATTATTCGTAATATACACATATACTACATACAAATACTTAAAAATACGATTTTCAAATATATGTGCGACTAAAGGACGCCCGGGCCTTCGTTCCCGTGTGAATTTCGTTAAATCCTTCCTTATTACTTTGTAAAAGGAATCTTTGAGCCAAATTTCAGCTTTCTTGGTCCAAGGGTTTGGGCTGAGCGTTGATTAGTCAGGAATTTCAATTTTAATTGAGATT
Source organism: Aproaerema taeniolella (assembly GCA_949987775.1). Lineage (NCBI taxonomy): Eukaryota > Metazoa > Arthropoda > Insecta > Lepidoptera > Gelechiidae > Aproaerema > Aproaerema taeniolella. The sequence continues at coordinate 13,654,706 of OX465258.1, read as the reverse complement.
GTCGGGGATCAAACCCACAACCTTCAGATCAGTAGGCAAGGTTATTGAGCTATTAGGCCAGCCGAACCCAATAGCATGGGTTGTCGATGACCTTGTTTTTGTACTACGATAAACATATTATAGAAGCAATTTGGCTCTTCGCTTGTATTGTATTTCCAAAGCAATTTTTCACGGTTCTCGGTAATCACTAAAGTTATTGACCTCTAATGGTTGACTCAGTATGATGTTCATTGTCCTTAATTGTTGTTAGGGCTATGACATTGGCTACCAATTTTTCTGCTATACAATACATCTATAATATATAAAATTGGAGATCCTGATTCACTGACTCATCAATGCCCAGCCCAAACCCTTAGACCTAGAAAGCTTTTATATCGAGAAGGTGTCTTTTATATCGTAGGAAAGCTCTTAAAAAGCATTTTTTAAATTCAACCCCTAAGGGGGTGAAATGTAGGTTCAAAGTTTGAATGGAGAAAACAATTTTTTGGACATTTTGACTCGAAACTTCGTTAAATATACCTTAAAGCAAATAAATGGAGTTTCGCGATTTTTCGAAAACCATCCCCCAAGGTGTCAATAATGAAATAGGTGACTAAAAGAGTTCTTTGCGCGAGCGAAGCCGCGGGAAAAAGCTAGTGTCCTATCAATTCGCTGTTACTCTCGTCACTGTTTCGAAGGAAAGCCCGGTAAAGTGGTTCAGATTCATGGGGAGAATCACCCCCTAAAATTTTGCTTGAGTAAACTAATCTATTTTAACTTAATATGATTTTCTACTTTATTCCGGCTAAACTTTACAACTGCTTTTGATGCGGTTTTCGGTTTAATTAATATTTCCAAAGAAATTGTCTAAACACCGCGTTTCAACACCGCCTTGCCATCTCTCCGTAGTTATCTCAATCGTGGAGGCGTTTTCAATTCCAATCCCTTTTGACAACAACACTTTAAAACATGTATTAAAAATAATTGCAGTTGAAAGGGGGCGTCTATTCATTACGTGAGGCGTTTTGTGGGGGAGGGTCTCTACAAATATCACGTAATATTTTCCCCCAAAAGAAATAGTGTTAAATTGTGGGAAAGCTAAGTTAAAACAACTAAACCATGTTGTTCAAATTTAAGTTGGTAAATCATAGCTGTTTTTTATTGTTCGATTATTAAAAGTTTAAAAATAATTAGGCAAATTATGTAAGTTTTCTAAATAAATCACCAATTAACGTATTTACACTAAAACTAAGCATTTTCATAAAACTCACGTGAGATAAAAGGGGGAGGGCAAATCTCACGACATCTCACCAGAGGGGGCGGGGGGGGTCGAAAAATTGCCAAAAACACCTCACGCACTGGACGCCCCCAAACTCAGTATTAAAATATAAAAATTCGTTTTAAACGGAGTGATTGACGCAATACTTATAATATTCGTTGTGGTTAAAATCGTGGAATTCTCTACCAATTTTGCTTATTACAAACGATATTTTAACACACGATTTTATGTAAAATGTATTCTAGGTATTTATTTTCGTTATGACTGAAAAGCTGAATATTAAATATTACAAATGATTCTCAAAACACGTCCATGAATTTGGCGTATTTTCTTGATATGTTTAAGTATTTGTGGGTACATTATATTTTACGTCATTAATGTCATTGTGTGTCTGTGGGAGGCAATAATACCTAATTGTCTAGTTTGTCCGTTTCTAAATTAGGCTATTGAAACAGTATGCCGCGTCACAACCATTTTTTTTTGTTTCGATCCTGAAAAAATGATTTAAAACTACTTTCGAATATTAAAATATGAATTGAAGTTGATTTTTTGGCGTAATTTAAAATTACCAAGGGAAAAATAAAATGCCTCTTGACATAGTTAGGCACACACCAAGCTTCAAAGATGTGATTCAATAATCTGTCGTCCCCGTGAAAATTATGTTGGTGTTATTCTAAAATAAAAGCTATATTACTGAAAAGTTTCGTAAAGATCCGTCGCGAAGTTTTTTCGTTAAGGAGTTGCTACCGTATGTCCATCCCTACAAATTTTCTCATTTATATAATACTAGCTTTCCGCCTGGATTTCGTTCCCGTAGGAATTTGGGAAAATTATGTAGCCTATGTGTTAATCCAAATTTTATCAAAATTAATCCAGCCGTTAGTGTGCAAGAGTAACAAACATCCATACATACAAACTTTCACATAATATTACTAGCATTCCGCTTGGGAGTTCGTTTCCGTGGTAATACGGGAAAATAATTTAGCATATGTCCATCGGTGATAATGTAGCTTTCTAATGGTGAAAGAATTTTTCAAATCGGTCCAGTAGTTTCGGAGCCTATTCAATGCAAACAAACAAAAAATCAAATCTTTTTAGTATAGACTAGCATTCCGCCCGGGACTTCGTTCCCGTGAGAATTCGGGAAAATTATGTAGGTAGCCTATGTTCATCACGGATAATGTAGGATTCTAATGGTGAAAGAATTTTTCAAATCGCTCCAGTAGTTTCGGAACCTATTCAATGCAAACAAACAAAGAATCAAATCTTTTTAGTATAGATAGACTAGCATTCCCCCGGGACTTCGTTCCCGTGGGAATTCGGGAAAATTGTGTAGGTAGCCTATGTTCATAACGGATAATGTAGGATTCTAATGTTGAAAGAATTTTTCAAATCGCTCCAGTAGTTTCGGAGCCTATTCTAATATTATTAAGGATTAATAGGAAGTAGGATACGATATTGGTAGGATTTTGCACAGAGACAACCCGCTTTTGTCCCATGTCTATCAAATAAAAAGGGTAGAATTGTTTCCAGACTTCAGTGGCGTCCCGACCTACATTTTCATATGAGTTGGGAACAAGATTGAATCAAAATATGACAAAGTACCTTTGCTCTGCCTATTCTTCTTCGTTTCAATAGCAATATCAAACATGTCCCAGTACTTCGCCACAGTCAAGCAGCATATCAGCAGCAATGGTAAAGCAAACAGCTTGGCCTGTGTTTAACCTTCAACAAAAAAGAGGGGTGTTGTAAGTTTGACGTGTGTATCTGTGTGTCTGTGTATCTGCCTGTGGCATCGTAGCTCTTAAGCTAATGGACCGATTTTGAAGCGGTTTTTTTATTTGAAAGCTGGCTGACGTGGTCGAGATGGTTCTTAGTTATATTTGATCTAAATCGGCTTAGCCGTTTAAAAGTTAGTATTAATATAGTGTCGAGGTTTATAAATAATTTACAATGTTAGAGTTATTATACCAAGAGATCCATCTGATAACCTTTACTGTTTGTGTCAAACGTGGCTTCTATTGGTTCTAGAACCAGTGATGCTCTTCCTACCCCGTTAGGGATTATAGGCGTGAGCGTGTGTGTGTGTGTGTATGTGTGCGTCTGTATACTCATAGCCGTGAATTGAATTGTACTCGTAAAGGCTTACACTGTATAATTTAGTGAAGGTTTTCTATTAAAAAAACTGCTTATTAAAACAAGCCAGCAATTAGAAAAAATAGATTAGAAAACTTAATACAAAATAAATACAGAACTTAGCAACAGGTCTTCTAAAGTAATTTCTAAGTATTTTAAAGTCAAAAGTAATAGACCATTACAAAGATTTCTCGATTGTTATTTTTTTGATATTAATAAAAGCTTTGATTTTCCCATGATTTTCCGTTTTTCCTTAACTCGCGTAATATTTAGAATTCGTCAGAGGTTCCTATTATATTGTGTTACGAAATATTGTTAGGTTCATTTTGCTGATGAATTATGTTTCGCAGATGAAAATGAAATCTACATATTAATATTTTCGCTCTGTGTATAGAAATTGTAAGTAAGTTTTGATTTCCAATCTTAGGTACGTGAATGTTGAGCCTACTCACAGTTTCCTAATTTTTTGTTGTTGTTTAACTTTACTATGAAGATAATATAAGTCATTTTTTGAAAAAAAAACATGGTATAGAAGATGTTATACAACATGTTATAAAAGATGTTACACGATATTGTTTCACTTTACCCTTGTGGTTACCGGAAAAGTAGAATAGGACGTCTTCCTATTTGTACCGAGATGTCTTCACATCGTCATCAGTCTATATACGTCCCCACCAAGAAGACGGGCCTCTACTTAAAATCTGAAAGGAGATTCAGGCCATAGTAGTCCACCCACCACGCTGGCCCAATGTGAAATGACGTCCAAAAATATTTTTTAACACATTGCCATAAAATCTTCCTCACGTGTGCCTAGCTTAATCTTCTTCTTATTGTGTAGGTATATAGCCAAGTGTGTAGCGGACTTGATTAACCCTGGTGTCAGAGTTTTCAAGCAAGTTAGCTTAGTGAGTGAGTAAGCAAGTAGCAGTTTAATTCATTATCTCTATGTGGCCATCTATAGGCTTAATGGGTAGTTTTTTTTAGAAACAAATTCAGCATATTTCACTGTTTCCTTCCTAGCAATGGTTTATTGTCATTTAGCCGTCCTAACGTCACATTTGTACCAGCAATGGTAATTCTAAAATAGTTCCTTAATAAGCGGTTGTTTCTACGAATGTTATTGGTTGTACGAATGAATTTGATAACACGCTTTGTCCAAGTTCTCCCTTGTTTTGGCTTATATAAGAATCACGGACAATTGCACCGCAAGTATCAAAATATTATGTCCTCTTCCTCTCAAAGTGTAGGTCAGTCGTATCATAACGTGATCTTCAATCGTGTGATGTTGATACTTGTATAGGTAGTTAGCATAATCCATGGTAGTGTTGCAACCAATAGTAGAAAGTATCGAGTCTATCGATACTATCGATAGTATCGAATGCCAATAGTTTGCGATAATATTGATGAGAGACCAAACTATCGATACATCGGTAGCCAAACTATCGATAGTTATGCAACAGTAATCCATGGGCTTTCATTTGGTTTGTGTGTAGGAATATCAGACAATCATAACGCAAGTATCAAAGTACAGTAGTGAAGTATATCCATCCATCCTCTTTTCAGAGTTCACGTGAACTTTGAATATGTAACATTGATAGCTTTTATACCCCAAAAGCGTTGAAACGGTGATAGCCCAGTTGGTGATGAGCCGGACTTGTAATCCGAAGGACACGGGTTCAAATCCTGGTGCAGGCCTGTACCACTAAATTCGTCTTTTCGGATTTATGTACGGATTTCTAATTATCACTTGCTCAACGGTGAAGGAAAACATCGTGATGAAAACCCGTCCAAGAAAATTCGTTTTCGAAGGACGAGCGGTCCACCAACCCGTATTGGGCCAGCGTGGTGGACTATGGCCTAAATCCCCTTCATGTTTCGAAGGAAGGCCCGTGCCCCTCGGTGGGGACGTCTATGGGCTGTTAAAAAAAATACCCCAAAAAAGTGGGGTGTTTACAATATAATTTTGACGCGTATATCTGTGTCTCTGTCTGTGGCATCGTAGCTCCTAAACGAATGGACCGATTTCGATGCAATTTAACGTAATCCAGATGATTCTTAGCGATTTTGATAAAATATTACTAAGAACCATCTCGATTACGTCAGCTTTTAAAAGAAAAAATCGTATCAACATCGATCCATTGGCTTCGAAGCTACGATGCCACAGACAGATACATAGGTCAGACTTAATAACACCCCTCTTTTTTGGCGGGGGTTAAAAAGTCTAGAAGAAGTAACAGGAGACCTCTATCTAGCAATGAGACAAAACAAACTATATGATAAATCATTTTCACGGTCTATTAAATGAGCGAAACATAAACAAATGGTAACAAGATAGGTTAACATTACATTACATACGCTCATGTCTGTAATTCCATACGGGGTAGGCAGAGCACTGGTTCAGACCCACTTGATGCCACATTTGAAATACATTCTGAGGGTTATCAGATGAAACATGATGTCTAGTGGTGAGAGGTTATGTTAGCCTTTCGCCCAGAGTATGCCTGGGAGGAGTTGGCAGCTAGTAAATGTTAAGTTTTTCTTTCACTCTCAGTCCCGCATGGAAGATTGGATAAATGAATAATTAATCTAAATGTTTGTTTCTACTAAACGCTTGTTTACCACTGACGTGTCTCTGTCCACACGCAAACTTCTCAGAACCTACCACATTACCATAAGGCAAAACGTTCACATTCCAAAACATTCTTTTAAAGCAAAGTGGATAAAAAAACTCCATTGCACGTTGCTAATTAATATTAACCTAACGAAAATTACTGTCAGCGAATGGTTTGTTTAAAACGGAACGTAACTGTATCACGTCACCGGTGAATTAGGGCGAATTGAGTTCCATTTCACGTGACCTTATTTGGGCGGAAACGCTTAAAAAAATATGGCATGCGCGTTTTGTTTGGGTTTTATGTCCGGTTTTAAACATTTAAATTTTTTTTTAAAGTAACTTCGTTTATGCTCAAAACATTAACAGATTTTGTATGTTTAACCCAGCTTTATTATGCAAAACGAGCTTTATGTTCGTTTAGCAGTGGTCCATTTATCGTATCCAGTACTTAAGACATAAGGTCACCTTAATTCATACTCAGTACTCACTCCCTGATACATCTGACTCAATCCTTGACTCACCGCGCACCTTCCTGCCAAAGTCCTGGGTTCTAGAAAGTCCTAATTCGGCACATGGGTTCTCTGGCGGGCATCAAATGATACTGGATATTTAGATATTCTTATAAAAGCGAAATCTCTGGCATCTTTTAATAAAAATATGCAAGCGAAATCTCTGGCATCTTTTAGTAAAAATATGCAGCCAATACGCAAATTCGAACTTATAAACCTTGATAAAAAAAACAACGGGTTGCACTCCGGGAGTGCCGGCAGAAGTGAAAACTTGAACATTAACGTTGTGCATTAATATGGAAATAAAACATAATACACATAAATTAAAAATTTAAAAAAACCCCCCCCGCAAAAAAGTAAAGCGGACATTTAAAAAGTAAAAAATAATACCTTTCGTTGAGCCATCAAATTCATTTCAGAAATACCTATATATATATTTTAATTATCGAAATCGATGGATGGCACGATAGGGTTTGCTCATTAAAATGGCGCTATAATGTCGCGTCGGGGTACCGCTTTAGTGAATCAGTGAATAGTCAATCAAATGAAGGGTCTGATTCACTAAAGCGGTACCCCGACGCGACATAATAGCGCCATTTTAATGAGCAAACCCTATCGTGCCATCCATCGATTTCGATAATTAAAATATATGTATAGGTATTTCTGAAATGAATTTGATGGCTCAACGAAAGGTATTATTTTTTACTTTTTAAATGTCCGCTTTACTTTTTTGTGGGGGGGGGGGGGGGTTTTAAATTTTTAATTTAATTTTTATTTCAAAATTTTTAACTTATTTTCAAAATAATTAAGAGTGTACTAGTGTGCTGGATATCCTGGCCGCAGCATCAGCTCACGGTGTTGCCACCATTGCATTGTATGCAGAATCAAATACTGATCAAAACGAGTCCAAACACGACATATCTGCTATTATTTTTTCAAGGATGTGCTAGTGTTCTGGATATCCTGGCCGCAGCATCAGCTCACCGTGTTGCCACCATTGCATTGTATGCAGAATCAAATACTGAACAAAACGAGTCCAAACACGACATATCTGCTATTATTTTTTTAAGAGTGTGCTAGTGTTCTGGATATCCTGGCTGCAGCATCAGACCAAGAGTTCCATAACCCTGCATAGTTATTAAGCATACATGAGTATTTCAAGTTTTAGGTCACATGTATGTTTGAAAGTAAAGTAAATACACATTAAGAGTCTAAGAACCCTACCGCAGCTAACAAAAGAGCTGATGACCTTGAAACGGCTGAACCGATTTTGATAAAACGTATCTAAGAACCATCGCCAAAAACCCTGCTTGTAAATAAAAAAACCGCATCCAAATCGGTTCACCCGTTTGAGAGCTACGGTGCCACAGACAGACACACAGACACACAGACACACACACACACACACACACACACACACACACACACACACACACACACACACACATAGCGGTCAAACTTATAACACCCCTCTTTTTGCGTCGGGGGTTAAAAAAGAGTCCGTTATTCTCTCAGGATTCGAACCCTCGATCTGTTGCTTACAATCTGGCAACTTTTCCACTTGACCAAACTGTCTACTTTCAATTCAGTTAAATAGTCTATCGGTATTTGCGCACTATGTGCGAATAATCGTTGACATCTGTCACAGAGATAATTTTATCATAGGGCTGCCATCCGTCCGGGTTTCCACCCATACTTCAAAGTGCACAACGCTGCTAAAGAAATTTTCACTTCAAAAAAGGTGGCAACCCTATCCTACGCATTTTCGATCAGGGTCATGTGACATCTGACGCGAGTTCATCGCGAGTTTAATTTTTTTTTCCCATACTAAAAGTGCTCAACGCCGCTAAAGAAGTTTTCACTTCAACAATTTTGAGACAACATACATCCCTCTTTTTTTGTCGGGGGTTAATTATTTATCGGCTTTAAGATGATAAAAATCAGTGTCTGGTTATTCAAATCTTAACCTTTTTCTTCAGTCTTTATGGTATAGGCATATTCAAGTATGTGGCAAACTTGATTAAGCCTGGTGTCAGAGTTTGCAACTGCCAAATGGCGTTTTGGTTTCGGTCGGTTCGTTTAACAGCTAGTCAAACAGTTACAGTATCGGAACCGTCTTCAATCCAGTTAGGCTGTCTCTCCTATGTTATCAAGTTATCAAAGATATAGGTAGTGAAAACATTGCGGTCAATTATCATACAACGGCTTGTGAGGTCTCACCGCAGACACCGCAACCTTCGCTTTGTTCAGCGGATTGGATTTTATGGTCACCAGACATGTACGTGATTGTACAGCGACTAGCGCATCAGCTTCCCCATTTTCGTTGCAAAATTGTTCTTATCGTAACAGTATAAAGTGCACGTATACGTGGTAACTTGATGTGCTGGCTTCTGTACTTTAAGTAGTTTGTTTACTTCTATAAGTTTTGATGCGAAATGTTTTAATTCTTGTAGAAGTATGAGGAAGCTGTAGGCAACATTTACTAGCCACATAGTCAATATCATACTGCTTATTTGCACAATTTACATACAATATAATATAGCACGGGCGTAGCCAGAATTCTGTTTTTGGGTTTATGAAAATAAAACAAAAATGTATATGAAATCGCCAAAATTTTTGGCGACCTTACCCGTTTCCACTGCTTAGTTTCAAGTTCTGCTTTGACCACAGATGTACTTCTTTCGGGAAGCACTGACGAGTACAAATCGCTTCGTCAATTTTAGAACTGGTCCGAAATTTGGAGGTAACACAACAGATAATGCCGATACTACCTACTTCTCGGTGTTTCGTAGAGATATAAGGGCAGGGAGATGATCATGGTTTTGCATCCCAATATATATGAGACAATCTTTTATATGTGAAGAAAAATGAACATTTGTTTAAGAAAAATAGCGATAGGCACAATGTAAATACTAGGACCAAGCATAAACTGGATGTACTAGACAGTTGTCTCCACAAGGTCACGAACTCTTTTATGGGTCAATGTATACGTTTCTATAATAAGATTCCCATGTGAATTCAAAATATACCTTTGAATAAATTTAAGACAGTAATTAAACAAAAACTTTTCAAGAAGGGCTATTACAAAATTTCTGATTACCTAACTGACAAGCAGCCATGGGAATGAACTGCTCAGCTCTAGAGTTATTTCAGAATTAGTTAAAATTAGAAAATAATAAAATTTGTAATGCGATTAAAAACAGCACCCTCAGAGTTTCTTGCCTGTTCTTCTCTGGGAAAGACTGCACCTTTGCGAATAGGCGTGGAGTCAGTAGGGTCAATAGAACAAATGCGTATGTATGTATTTAAATCCTTTAATGTGTGTTTGTATGTATTTCATGTAATCTTGACTTATTTTAAGTGGCATCCTGAATGTCCTATAAAACAAACAAAGATTTTTTCTATTCTATTCTTTTTTGAAAATTTCGGTGGGGGGGGGGTTTGAACCCCAAACCCCTCCCCACCTGGCTACGCCCATGTTATATATGGTGACTTTAAATTAGTGTAACTTCATGGGGTGATTCTACTCGTGAAACTGAATAACTATCATAAATAACGTTTTAGATATTTTTTTATCAGATAGAACATGAGTACATTGGTTTTTCAGTCTTTCGCCCACGATAATGTCAAACCCCCGCGGTCCACGTTATGGCTGCTACAATAGAATATAATTACATTTATTTCCAGACAAACACATCACACACACGCAAACTACAAGCAAACAAATACAAGGTGGCCCTTAAAGTTTCGTAAATTTCTAATTTTACTAGGCAAATTGTAATTTCGCGGGAGAGTATAATTTCACCAGTGAAATTGTATTATTGCGTTATTTTAATATTTTCCAGTGACAATATATTACATCATCTTGTTCCTTCATCTTCATTGTCAAATAGTTACTCAAAAATTCGTGAGTTTTACACATCTATACTAATATTATAAAGAGGAAAGATTTGATTGATTGTTTGCATTAAATAGGCTCCGAAACTACTAAACCGATTTGAAAAATTCTTTCACCATTAGAATCCTACATTATCCATGGTGGACATAGGGTACATGATTTTCCCGAATTCCCACGGGAACGAAGTCCCGAGCGGAATGCTAGCAATTTATATTTTAAACGATACTACTCTCGTTACTTAAACTCGGCATTGGGTGTCGGTTTTGATCCTATACGAGGACCTTTATTAAGTAGTGAGGCAGGCTCGCCATACACTATTAGGAGGTGGGCCACGCTAGCCGGCTCATATAACCTGCCTTACTCCCTGGTGAAGGGCTCATATAGGATTGAAACTGTTGGCCTCATGGCTATTTTAAATAACGCAAGTATAACTGTTTTAATTACAAATCGTGATATGTGACTGTGAAAATGAAAAGGTACAACTTTCGTGATAGTCGTTAAGTTTCATAATTAGTGTGATGAGCTATTGCAAATAGCTCTTATTGACTACCCCGAAAGTTGTACCTTTTTCTAAACACATTCTCATATTGCGAAGTGACTCGTATATATTTATTTGCTTACTGTTCCTAAAAAGAAAATTTCCGATTGGCGTCATCGCTGCCAACAGATGTTATCATTGCACCTCAGTTGTCAATATCATTTGCAAATTTTCCTCCATTTAATTTGTTACACAACGTATGGCGGCGCAAATAGGTACAATTGCATCACTAGACTTGAACATGTAGGATATTTGTTTTTTGTGGACTTAAGTATGGAATTCGGGACTAAAAATACAGCTTATACTTTGCTTAAATACTTTATTATAATATAAGCCAAATGATGACTCTGTTGCTGTGAGATTTTTATTTAAAAAAAACCTTACTTCTCATTTTCTAATACTTTGTAAACACTAGCTTTTTCCTGCCACTTAAAATTATGGCCTTTATGTAACTGGAATGTATTTATTTACTAAAAGGTACACTTACAGCAATACATATTATATATTTCACTTGAAAATATTTTACAACAACATTGGCTATATGTTCGCCACTTAAAAATGTACCCAACATTCATACATATTTCAAGGCGACAATAAAATAAAAATAAAATCAATCAGATAAAACTTACTATTAAGTACTTGTGAAAAACAGGAAGGAACAATTTAGGACATAACAGGTAAATGAACTTAATTATAAAAATAAAATAGTTTAAAAGTTTATTTAAGATATTAATTTCAGCCAGTTTACGTTTGAACTGTATAGGAGAATCGTGTAAAATATCTATGTCCGACGAATTAGCGTTGATTTCGTTATACTTTGAAAAAAATCTCGAGAAAGGCAAAGCAAGCCAAGAATTTATTCAATAAGCTACGTTTCAGCAAATTTATTTTAAACAATTGCATTGAATACTAAAGTTATCTCATTTTTATAAAATACTCTATATAAAACTATAAAACACCGGTACGTCCCATATAAAATCTTGTTCATCCTACGACCCTAATTATCGTAGCATCGTGATACGTCACGGCGCTCGCGCATGCAGTCAGTGAACCTTCGTAGAACAATGCGCACGCGCGCACGTGCGGGTCAACTCTGTCGACATTACCGCGATACCTGTCATCATATCATAAATCTCTTTAAAGTATGTACATACTTTAGCTAGATAGTTTATCTTTAAGAAGATCGCGTGCCAGCTGCGAGCCAAAGTATAAAAAAATCGACATTTGTAAGAGAGAGTGAGAGAAAAGTAACATCAGAAATTTTTGGTCTCACCGCGCTATAGTGAGTGACTGAGATGGCTAATTACAGGCTGGTACGCGCTCTACTCAAAGATAGGCCATCCAGCTAATTTTAGCACATAGATTTATGTGTCATATTATTAATTTGATCTATGACCTATAACTGCCTGCGGATTTTTTAAATGCATCAAGTATCATGAATTTATACACTTCATTAATTGAATGGAAATGAGTGTAATATAAATGAGTGTAATGAACATTTTTCTCATCCTTCACTGAACCGTAGGTATGAAGAATTCAATACAACAAATGCGATCCAAACAAATCTTTTTCTAACACGGCCTTACCTCAACATCATTTACATTCGGAATTACAAACTATATTTCTTCCGCTTGAAAAATTATGTTATGTTATTCCAACCTTCTGACTATCCCAGTGCAAAAAATTAACGGGAAGGACAAAAAGATACACTGTCACATTTATAATTTTAGTACGAATTTTAATGCGTCTAACTGCCATACTCAGAGACGTCAATTAAAGTTAAGTACTCTTAAACTCTGATGTTATCTCTTTCACTCTTGTTGATATAAACAAGGATAGCATGACATTTAATTACTTCTTAACTTTAATTGACGTCTCTGAGTACGGCAGCAAAACTACTAAAACAGTTAACGTGACTAACTTTCATCTTTCTTATTGTTTCAGGAACTGCACCTAAGACGAGAAATCGTCGCTCCCACGAAGCACCACACCTCAAGACTGAAAGCTCACTGCCGTCTTCCAGAGTATCTCCCAAATCTAATGTTAACTTGCCTATCGGATTTAAACCATCCCCACCTAAGTCTTCAATCACACCTATTCAAAAACCTTACGAAAGACGACGTAGTTCAGACATTAGTAACAAACCCAGCAGCATACCTCTGTCTAAGAAGAATGTAGACAAACATACTCGTTCTTCAAATTCACCCATTAAGCAGGACTTAACTAAGGAAACTAAATTGGAAAATAAAACCAACAAAGTCAGAACTTTGCGTCGAAGTCCAGAAAAAGCTAAAAGTGACAGCGAAAACCATCGTAACGATAGAAGACATCGAGCTCAAAAGGATAGTGAAATTCTTAGCGAAAAATATCATTATTCAAAGAAAAGACTGACTAGTTTAGAAAATAATTCTCAGAGAGACACGAGCAATTCTAATAAAATTTCACCAAAACTACTGAATAAAAATTTGGAACCTATTTCTAAATCTCATACCGATTCAAGTGTACAACGCTCGCAAGATTCTGCGAAGATGTCTACTTTACATGAAACTGTTAGACCACATACGAGTAGTTCTAGACTTTCACAGGAGATGGATAGCTTAGCTGCGTTGACTAAACAAACTTTAGATAGGGTTAACAAATTGTCGAATAACTTAACTAGTAATAAGTTACATTTAGACTCAGCTGAGCCACGATACGACTCCTTATTTTCATCGATATCAGATCAAAAGAATAATAGCCAGACATACAATTATGGGCTTACTAACGAAAGGCCAATTTCCAGAGGAGTCACTGAAAGATTACGAGATATAGACACGGCTGCTCAGAGACTTATCGACTTTGAAAAACAAAGTGCAATGTTTTCTGATCTCAATAACGATACTAGTCAAAATCGTCGGCCAGATACTTCATCTACTCCAAGCAATCACACTCCTGTGTCTATTCTGAAGAGAAAGTCTATTCATGAGGATAATGTTTTGTCTAATACCCCAAATCACGCGATTGCTTCTCCCCCGGTAACATTTTCACCTAGCGTTATTGAGCCTCGCAACAGTCGCTCTGACAAGCGCCAAGGTATACTCAAGAAACGGCGAAGTTTAGACGAGTCGCAGGTAGCTAGGAGAAGATCTTGCAGTCCTGAAGTGTCTTTTGCCGAAGATGGTAATCTAGATACGAATAAACCCATTTTGAAAAACAGGCGATCGTCTTTAGAAGATGTCGTGAGAAACAGGTCACCTGATGGACAAATTCAAGGGATACTTAAAAGAAAGATGAGTCGTGAGGAAGAGTCTGTAAATGAAGATGTGTCTCATGAATCTCCAGAGCCTCATGGAATATTAAAACGTAAATCTAACTCTAGTTCTAGTAGTAGCACAACTTCTTCTCACGTTTCTATTGCTCAAGCTGTGCTGCTGGCTGCCGCAGGCGGTGCCGAGATTGTAGAGGAAGACAAAGATGCTGTGAGGCCGATATTAAAGAAAAAGAGCTTTTCTGAGGAACGTCCTTGTCTTGACATACTAACATCGGATGCTCCTAAACCAATTCTAAAGAAAAAGTCCATTGAACAAGACGAACATGATTTCGAGCTCCCGAAAAAACCGATTCTAAAATCATCAAAGAAAATGTCCGGCGATGAAGGGCATGCTTCTAGTTTCGATTTGAGCGAAGACGACAGAAGCTCGCGTAGGTCTTCCCTTCTAAGGTCGCGGACATCTGACCATTCCGGATCGGAATGTGAAGCGACAGTTAGGCCCATTTTAAAACAGAGAGGTTCGAGTCTCACTAGGGAACGTAGCCAATCCCCGCGCCCACGGCTTTCGTTTTGCGCGGATACCGATGCGAATACTAGTGCGACAAATTTCAGTTGCGACGCGAACGACTTGTTGGCGGCTGGACCGCGGCGAGTTTTACATCTCGCGAACGATACGGAAGAAAGTTTCCCGAGTGCAGTGCTCCGCCGCAGGCACCTGCGACCGAACCCAAACCCTCGATCGAAAAGCCTAGCATGCGATGTGAACGATGAACTACTTTCAATATTAAATAACAGACGTCTGAAAGTAGAAGAAAATTGTGAAAACGGCCATTGTAATCCTGAAGAACGTGAAAATCGCGGAAGTGAAGACGAAAATCAACCTAAAACATTTCCATCGATTGCAGCCAGGATAAAAAGTATGGAACAAGCTCTCACTAAAGAGCCGTCAGTTAAAGAGCAGCCTTCCACTTCAAAGCTTAGAAGAAGTGATAAAGAACGTTACAAAACTCAACCTGTAACTGTGGAAGAAATGCGATCTGTAACTGCAAGGTAAGAATCTTATAATTCATTTTCGTTAGTAGTCAGCCCCTCCATGTGTATAATATCCCGCTAATATACATTTACAAGTCGCAAAAATAAAACCCAATTAACTATGTACCACTGCACCACGTTGTCCAAGCTTAATAGTCATTTCCCATTGCTTACAGTACTTGAAACTCTTGTTTTATTTTTCCAAATATGATTGTTTTACTCGAAGTTCATGGATTGTTTATCTCAAAGTATAATTCTTTCAAGCTTGGCCGGCTTCTTTAAAAATATGGCTTTCCTCGTGCAAAGGTGATTGTTCGCTATACCGGCCTCGGATCTGTAACGCAAGGTGTTGGCGCGATGCCATTATTTTGATGTGCGCGCGCATGCGGGCAGTTCCCGAATGTTTTTGTCGATCACAGTCTGTCGAAATTTATAGTAGCATGACTGCGATGGTATTCTTGCATTGTAATGACAATGCGTATTTAGCACACAGTCTCATTTTAACCCCCCAAAAAAAGAGGGTTATAATTTATAAGTTAAAGTCTGTCGTGTCTATCTGTGTGTCTGTGTATCTGTATGTCTGTGTATCTGTGTCTCTGCTTATGACATCGTAGCTCCTAAACGAATGGACCGATTACAATGCGGTTGTTTTGTAGAAAGCTGACGTATTTTAGATAGTTCTTAACTATATTTGTAAAACTATAAAAATTGGTTCAACTGTTTAAAAGTTTTAAGCGATAAATGTGTGTAAATTTTTATTTTATTTAAGTGTTATATTTTAGTGAGAGCGATCGCAGAGCTGTTTGTAGCTAATCTCTTCAGTTGTCAAACATTAAACTGTATTAATCCTAAGCTAAACCGCGTCGAACAACTGGTTAGCAATATTCATAAACTGTGTGTCATCGTTTCTACAAGTATTCAGTGTTGTGTCGGCTCTCACTCGCTCATTAGGATCGCTTTAGTGTCATTTATGAATTTACTCATCTCTCTTTTGTTTTACTTTTTTCCCGTTTTATTTCTGTCTGACACGGTTTTGATGAATGATGAAGCATTCCACTGTCTCTTTATTTACTTCATATGGCTTTAAGTACAACTGGTTGTTGATTTATAGTTTGCCTTCTGCTTCACACTTGCAACTGCCTTCTCAGTTGATTCAAGGTCCAAGGTCATACTGATTTTGTTTTTGATGTTACCGCCTTAATCCTTCTATCGTCATTAAACGTTTCTGCGTAATTTTTCATAATTAACATCAGTGGAAGTTGGTAAACAGTGTTAATTTTGTGTTGCACGTCTGACATCATCGACTGAGCCGTTCAGTTTACTGTTTGAATTACGTTGAGTCTAGTGGTAGCGTAAAAAATAATTTTGGGCGGGACGTTTTTAATGTTTTAATGGCGGAGACGTGCATTGTATTTTTAAACCTCGTTTAATTGAGGCTGTCGCAATGGATTGCTCGATTTGGGATTGGCTTCGTTTGGAATAGTAAGTAGTCCGTTAGTTATTGCAAATCCGATGTGAAATAAATTGTATTGTTACTTCATTGTCATACACACATCAAAAAAAGTTTACGATCAGTAGCAAAATCAGGTGTATTCTTTAAAATATAAATTATTTAAAGAAACTGTTTACGTTTTATGATTTTATAATGAAAATGCACTAAGTAAATAAAAGAATCATTATTAATTATTTACTTTTTATTAACAAAAGCTAGGAAATGCAATTTTGGCTTAAATGTAATGTAATGAAAAATTTGAATTAATGAAAAAACAAACAAAATTTATTACGAAAAAATTAATAGTTAGTATAAAATTACTCCTCTCCTGGCTCGCACACATGCGGAAACCCTTCTGGGCATGCTAAGAATTAAGTTATCTAGCATTTCTTGTGGTAACCTGTCCCACTCTTCTAGCAGCTGCCCTGATTTCTGACACTGTTCGCGGAGGTGGCTGACGGTTCCAAACAGCTCGCTTAAGAGCATCCCACGCATGCTCGATCGGGTTTAAGTCAGGCGAGCCGGCAGGCCAGTCTAACCTGGTGATGTCGTATTGCTGGAGAGCAGCATCAACACGTCCGTTTCGATGTGCGGGCGCATTATCATCTACCATTATGAATTGGCGCACGTGGTTGATGCGGAATGGTCTGACGTATCCATCGATTGCAATCGTTTTGTACATGGCTCCGGTCATGGTGCCTTGATACGGGACTAAGGGCGTCCTAGCCCCAATCATTATCCCGGCCCAAAAGGACACTGATTTTCCGCCCTGCTGAACGGTTCCAGTGGCAGTTCTCTGCCTTTCAGAGTCGCCAGGTCTTCTCCAGACACGGACACGTCGGTTATCTGGATGTGTACTGATCCGCGTTTCGTCAACGAAGAAGCAGTTCTGCCAGATGCTTTCGTCCTCAATTTCTTCATTTTGACGGAGCCTAGCCCATTGCAATCTGCGCCGCTTCCGTTGCTGTAAGTTCAGAGGTGCTCGCTAGGATCTCCTTGCTCGTAATCCAGCTTGGTGTAAGCAATTTCTAATCGTTTGGGTGCTAACTTCGCGGCCGGTGGCAGCTCGCAGCTCTGCTTTCATTTTAGTAGCGTTCATTGTTGGGTCACGGGCAGCCAGTAATCTGATATATCGCTTCTGAATTGCAGTAAGAACAGTTGGGCGACCACTGCGAGGTCGATCAGCTAAATCTTCCATGCCCTGATACCTCTCCAACGTGGTCACCACGCAGGATTGGGATACATGAACTCTGCGTGATATTTCCCTCGTGGAATAGCCTTCTCCACTTAAAGTTAGAATTCTGGCTCGTAAAACTGCAGTTAATCCTCTCGGCATCGTTACCAACTTAATTTTTTTTGAATAAATTGAAAATATTGATAAGTTGCGACTATGTCAGATTTCTGAATGAAAGCAAGCAAGGGTTGATTGTCTTTTTAAATGAAAAAACATTTGAATTACGAAATTATTTTATATTTAAATTTCATATTTTTAAATAAGGAATCAAAAGATAAAAAGTGATTAAGTTTTATTCTTCTACAATAAAAAATATTAGCACTTTTCCAAGTGATCGCAAACTTTTTTTGATGTGTGTACAATAGTTCTATATTTGAAACTGAATTTTCACTCAAGAATTCTTTTCTGTAAATTTCTAACACTCTGAAAATATTTTCGTTTCATTGGGTTATTTGTTTAGATATGGCACCATTCGACTTTTAGAACAGCACGCTGATTTTTTAATTTCTGTCTCAATCTCTTTATGTGAAATTTCTTTAAAGACCAATAAATATCCATTTTGTTCAGATATTCTAGTTCTGTGATATTTATTCTGCACTACTCTCGATTTTGTAAAGTTATTCTGAAAACAAGTGTTGCCTGAAAGAGATTGCACTTATGTACTTAAGCTAAGTGAATCTTTTTTGTTACTGTGTGCAATTAAGTGTATCTTTATATCTATAGTTATCTTTAGCACATCCATGGCATTAACCCTTTGTTTCCAAAAAAGAAAGTTGAACTTGGGTTTACATAAGGTTACATCCAAATACCTTACTTCAAATGAACACGTCACTCAGTTTCGACCTTCTCTCGGCCTCAGTGATTATAAATACCCAATTACGTGACTAATTACAATCGGATGCCTTTATGTAAGCACGTCTCAGTGTGTAGCCATGTCTTCTTTGAGATCACTTCCATTAGCTATATTGGGTGACTTAAAATGTATATTTTTTTACCAGCCCACTTATGCTCTAATACTCTAGTAGTTCGGTAGAACACTTAGGCTCTGACTACCCCGTTAGGAATTATAGATGTGATCATATGTATGTGTGTGTACCAGCCCATATAAATCTCCACCGAGGGGTACGGGCCTTCCTTCCAAAAACGAAGGGGATTTCCACCACGCTAGCGAAAATGTATGGTGTGAATCGGCTCAGTAAACTGAACCGCTTTGCTTAAGGAACATAGGGTGAAGTATGGAAAAAAATGAGACTCTCCATAAAACTTGAGCGATCAGCTGATTGCGTTAGTATGAGAAGTCAACAATTATTTTTCAGAATTTCATATAGGTTTCTCGGTGAATAGTCACCCCCCCTTATTAACCAAATGAAAATTTATTTGGTGTCGTTTTATAATATTTTTAAATTGTTTATTAGAACTCTTAAAAAGCAAGTTCAGCCTGTTCTTATGCTGGCAGTTCTAACCCGGTACATCTTGAAGATATATCATTTTTATGAAAAGACATGCCCAAACACAAGACAAGGTTGTTGTCTGCGGATATGAGAGATCGTGCAAACCTTAGTTATGAAAAGATTCTTTGGGTAAAGGAATAATTAAAGATTCACTTTGCACTTTATCAGTGTCTGCATTTGTTTTACCGCTCTTGTTACCTAGTATAGCTCGCCACTCGGCAGGCTGTTTAAAATTAATGTTGCACTTTCATGCGGTGCAGTCGCATTTGTCTTTCTAGCGATTACATCGCTTGCAGTATACGAAATATTACAATCAGTTTGTGTTCTAGTTCTGGGATTTATTATTATTTGTGGTCATTGTTTCTAAAGTTGGGTTCGTCCCTACTTATAATGATCTAACTGTTGCAACTTTATTTAGTTTCTAGATTTCATCTACTTTGCGTTTCTCTCCATAACTGAAGGTTGGTACCTAGTCCGCCTAAGTTCTGCTATGATTTACTATCAGTAAATCAGGTAGATATTGATAGATATTAAATTCCTTGTGCTTTTCGGAAATTCCAAATTTTCTATATGTCTCAGCTTTCGTATAACATAATACCTACACACGCTGTTCTTTATAGTTTGTTTTCATTTTGTCCCAATCAAATCATCAGTCAAACAATTTTCAGGCATCTGTAATCCTGGTTCTTTCTTTCGTGTTACTTCCTCCACAAAATCCCTCTACTCACTGACTCATCAACGCCCAGCCCAAACCCTTGGGTCACTAACTTATCAATGCCCAGCCCAAACTCTTGGACCTACGACGCTGAAATTGTGCACAAAGGTTCCCTTAACCATGTAGATAAAGAGTTAGAAAGGGTTTTACGAAGTCCCGAGCATCCTCTTGTATATAAATAACGAGGAACTTCAATAGTTAATTATTTCAAATACCCTTTATATCAGGTACTGCAAAGGTTTTAAAATTCTCTTACGTATTTCTCTGACACAGTGTAGTATTCGAATTAGAGTGAATGTATCTGGAATTGAATTGGAAATATCATTGGATTGATTGACAAGCGACTAAAGCTGAAAGCGGCGCTGTAATTCGATTTTAGACTGTATGAGTTTGGACGTGAATTTTATTATTCGAGTATGTTACTGTGAAAGCTCTTGCTATCTTTGAATGCTCTAGTAAAATTTGATTAGGTGAGTTTTTGATATATGTGCTGGATTTGTAACAAGATTCCATATCTAAATTGTCTGTTGTACTTTTCGTTTTCTTCGTGACAACTGAATTTGGGTTCGTCAGTTCTTTTATTTTTATTTTAATCGGCTTCATTCTGTTTGTATAGACCTCTCTAGTCCCTGTTATTCTATTACTGTATTAGACCAGTAAATTTTAGTTTGCCGTAGTGCTGATTTCGACAGTAACATGCACATTGTAACTCCAATGACTGGACGCGACAACTGAAACTGTTTGTAGCTTGTTGATGACAGAAATAAGCGCTCCTTTACTGGGTCAAGCACTATTCCCGTCTCTAATAGTACATACATCAAGTTTACGACCCACTGCTTCCAATCCAAACCCTTGATACCCTATTGCACAATGAAATTAGATCGCCACGAAAACATTACCCTCTTTCACTCGTGCAGCAGCGTAAATATAAATCAGACAGACGCGCTTCCTTATGATCTCAGTTATTTGAAAGAGTTACTGCGATACGCTTTCAATCTGATTATCCTGTGAATTATCTCTTTGAAGTCAATTAAATTCCTTAATCCATTAAACCCTTATTCAAGTGGCGTTTACGAGATAATAAAACCCTCAAACTAATTTGGAGTTCGTCCGTAAATTTCTTTACGAACGATCGATGGCCTCAGAATGAAGCGCAGACATTTTATATTTAGACGATATTCTTATGTGTCAAAGTTCCTTAAACCAATAGATCGAGACTTCAATCCCGATCACTCATACAGTGCCATAATTCATCGAAATTTATGAAGGCGTACCGAAACAGCGCCCGTCTCTGTCTTATGTACGGCTGCGTTCTACATTACCACGTTTCTTTTCTCATTTCGCAGTTTGGAGCCGGGCCAAGCGAGTTTCCAAGCGTTCGGCCCCGCGGGCCGTAGTTTTCCGACCCGTCCCGTCGAGTTCGGTGCTGCTGTGTCCAGATTACCTTACGAAGGGGAGCCAGAGCCAGACCCTTTCGCGATTCTTGCCCAGACCTTGGACTCACCGCCGTTCGCACCTAACACTTGTGCCAAATCAGTGGTCGTGAACGGCTTGGATGGTGTCGGTGCCAAGGACGACAGCTTTGGCGAGGCCACGTTTCTCGACTTTGAAAACATACATGCAAACGCTGAGAGGAGGCAATCTACTCTGGATGAGATAGAGCAGGAAGTGAATAAAGTGCGAGTGGCTTTGGATGAAGACAGTCGTGCTCTTGAGGAAGACGAGAGGCAGCAGGCTGAAGCCGACAACTGGAGCTTAAACGTGTCCTGTGATAGCGGCGTCTATAATCGTGCTTCTTCCAGAGACTCCGGTCCACATTCGGGTAAGTTCCATACAAACATACCGTTTATTCTTCCCGAAAAACACGTTTAATAACTTTCCAGTACACCTATAAAATTATTTTTATCGACGCTTGTACATTATAAGCATAAGAACTGCCTTGCGCAAACTTTCGACTTATATAGCGAATGCATGCAAACTTTGCGCGCATGGAGGATATTACGCTTTGGGGAAGTTTGTTTATGTTGTTTGTTAAATTTAGATTAGGAGTACGCCACGAATCATATTGGGACTGAACACGCGGCAACCTTGCAGATGTCTCTCGGTCCTGTTATTTAGGTCAATGTAATACACGTTTTCGTTGTCAAAGCGCTGCAGTGATTGCAGTCATTTTCCGCTTATTTACCAATTTGAGGCATTATCTGAAATTATATCGTGGCATTGAGGCGGAAATAATTTAATGCCAAAACGTGCCTGTTTAACATTGATGGTTGCCTACGAAATTCGAGTTTCCATGATTTTATTTCATAGTTGTTTCCATTAAAATGTATTTAAGCTTGTGCAATTTAATTATTTTACCTACATGTTTAAGTATACAAAGTTCTTGTTTGTTTTACAAAGTACCTAGTTTTATCATTGAATTAATCTTCTCACTGAAATCGTGCTTTCTGACTTTTTGTCACACACGCAAACCAATTGGGTTTTGTCACTAAATTATAACATACTCCGTATGTAATTCAAAGGTTTCACACATAGGATCACGAAAGTGATCTTATCATCAACGATGTCTTTATCGAAATTAAATAGTTCTGTTAAAATGAAGCCCATAAGTTTTTACCGAACAGCCAAAACTTAATTCGACGCTCGTTCTGCATTGATGATCTAGCAAAAAAAAAAGAGAAAGAATACCTTTATTCGTCAACAAAACATTGCAGACTCTATAACCTTTACAAAGAAACCCAAAGGACTTCATCCTTAATAATGATAGATATCAGTCCATTCAATAATAGCCAAGATCCTATATAACATATAAGATCCTATATAACATATAAATTTCTTAAATTCCAGGTGAGGAACTAGGCCTGATCGAAAGCCAAGAGATCAGAGACAACCACACCACCAACAGCAGTTCAAACGAGTGGTCCTCATCATCTATAGAACGAGGTCTCCTCACCATGGATCGCGTGAGGAAATCCACTGAAAATGAGGCTCCAAGGAGCCCAGACAAAGAGAGCGATGAAGAAAAAGAGAATGAAAGTGGCTTCGCGTTAGGGCTTGTGAAGAGCAATAGTGTGGTGGCAAGAGCTAGTATGTGGCAGCAGTTACAACAACAGGCGAAAGGTAAACATTCTTCTTCTTCTTCTTTTTATCGTGTAGTGTGTGGCGAACTTGGCTAACCCTGACTTTTCAAACCGCCAAATGGCCTCTGACTTGGTTTTAACGACTGTAGTCAATCGACATCAGCCGGAACCCACAGCTTAACATGCCCTCCGAGGAAACGCTTGTGGTAAATTGCCACTTTGGTCACCCATCAGGTCCCCTGCCTCTTTGTACGTTGCTTAACTTCACTGATCAGTTGAGATTAGCGAGAACCTCTGGGCTACGAGTGTATTGTTTTCCCGTGTTTCATTAGAGCTATGTTTAACCATCATAGCTAACATGGTCGCTTGAGATAACTTTGTCGTATGTATTTCGTTTCGCCCTCTCATTTAATCGCATAGCTCTAGTACGGAACAGGCAGAACAACATCGACATGACAAAATTATGACATACAGGTCTATGTTAATGCTGGATTTGGTAGGTCAGGTGATTACAAGGGAGCGACTGTCATCCCGCTGATTTGGTCATGGTTATACGTTCAGTTGCCTGGTTTCTTCACGGTTTTACTCTTCAACATAAATGGATCGATTAGTGTGCAGGTTTAAGGCAACAGTGTATGCAGTATTTACTGTTCTTATTGAAGCTTCCCGCCAGCGACTTCGCTCGCATGGAAAGTAGTATATCTATGTCACTCTCCAGCGGTTCTCATTGGCATATTAGCCTTACGAATAAATACAAGGCAAATTTTACCCTTTTTAGTATAGAAATAAGTTTACATTTCTTTTACAAACGAAATTGGACATCCGTACTTTTACGTCGAACGAATGCAAAATAAATACAAACTTTTGTTGTTACATTTAAGGTTATGTTTTCCTTGGCAATCAACTCTCATTAGAGTGAAGTCATTGCGCATGCTAGAGTAGTCGGTCTCTACTATCCTAATCCCAATAACCACTGCGGTCTATAGAAGAAATCTATTAATATTAACCGTGGCGTCAAATGGTTTCATTATCGCTTGATGCTCTGCTTGTAGTGCTAGGGAATATATATAGTCATTAGTATGTGTGTTATAGGTTAAAATAGCGAATTTCTTCGTGGTTTAGCTATATTCATATGCTGAATGAATTTTCGTATCGATTTCAGGTACCCCAAAACCGCTTCTCCGGCACAATCGCTCCAAATCAAAAGATTGCCCTACAGCGATTGAGCGATTCAAGTCTCAGCCCATCTCTTTCGCCGCCTCTGTAGACACTCCAGAGCTGCCCAAACAACCCTTCTCTCTCGCTCAATCCAAAAGCACCGCTAACGTGCTAGACAGGGACGAAGATGGTGAGTTAATAACGCAAGACTTGTGACTGTTGAGTTTTTTATACTGTTTATTTGTTCAATCATGTTATTTTAAAGATAGATCACTTCTATTCAATTTGTTAATTGTTTTAATTTTATATTATAGAAAATTTTGTCTTAATTCGTTTTTTTATTGGTAAAGAATTGGCATGTCAATTGCATTATAATGTAAAGAAGAACTCGAAATCGCTTCTTGTCTTTTGATTGTCGGCTTTGTTTCTTTTTTGCATGTCCTCGACTATGTGTTTGTCCCCGGTGTATCGTAAACACTGCACATGTATGTAAATACGCACACAATCACGGTGGCAGCTAAGTTAGATGAGGATGACCCGGCTAAGATGTCACTCTCAGAAAAAATGAAGATGTTCAACTCGAAGTTGACTCACAAACCGCCGGTGGCTGGCCTGCCGACGAGACCTAAAGAAGAGAGAGGGATAAGAGCATCAAGACTCCGCACCATGCCAGTATTAGCCAGTCAAGTTCAAGAGGCCATGGAACAGAACGAACGGCTATCGCTGACCAGTGATGATATGCCGCGTAACCCTGACTTTCAACTCAAAATGGAACTCTTCCGTTCCGCCAGCGCGAAAAACACATCTTTAGAATACCTTATGAGGCAGAACGCGAAGTTTAGGAGTTTAGGTCTGATTTTGTTCTTTATTTTCCGTTTGGGTTGTCGTTTGCTTGCTCGTTGTGCTTTGCATTAACAGTTTTGTATCTAATTAGAAGGTAAGTAGGTTTTTATTCCCTTGCATGCTGCATGAAGTAGATTGGCTGAATTCTCTACACTTAAACTTCATTATGCTGTTTTGAATTGGTTTCAAAACCTTGACTGTCATTGTTGTTTAACTTATCAACAATACTTACGATTGTTTTACACACCACATTGTTGCAGAATACTCGTAAAGAATACATTTCCAATTTTCGGTAGTTGGTTATTTTTATGCATAATTAATAGGTAGGTATCATAGTTCGTATGAAGTAGTTATACGAGTAGGTTTTTATTCATCGAAATATTAAAGAAATACAAGTCTGCCGGTTTTCCACAGAAAAAAAGATAGGTTGATATGTTGAAAATATACCACTTAATTCTTGAAAAATAGGAACACTGAATAATCAATTTAACTGCCAATAAAGTTAATTGATATATTACTATATTTAGTTTTATTAGACTGGGATTCCTTTTCAATTTTTCGCTAGCGATGTTTTCGCATGGAAAATTTGCTGATATCCAGATATTTTTGCCATGAAAGGATAAAAATAACGTTGATATATTTTTAAATTTATGCTTTGAAGGAATACTAATTTAGTATTTTGCTCATTTACAGAATATGTATAAAAATTATACAGGGCTTTAGGTATCTCTCTTTCAACCTCTCGGGTGGTTAATCAGTCCATAAAACTGAACAACTTTACCAAAGAACAAAGGTTGAAGTATGAAAAAAAAATTTTGAGTTCCCATAAAAACTGCATCAGCTGATAGCGCATTTTGTATGGGAACTCAAATTTTTTTTTCATACTTCAACCTTTGTTCCTTGAGAAAGTTGTTCCGTTTCATGGACTGATTAACCACCCGAGAGGTTGAAAGAGAGATACCTAAAGCCTTGTATAGGTATATTCTAAATATTATGTCAATCAGCCAATTTACACATAAATATTTTGTATAAATTGGCTGGAACATGACGATGATTGTTGTAGATGTCGTAAATATCAAGCCTACTGGATAAACGTTGCTTTATACTACTCGTGCGAAGCCGGGGAAGATCGATAGTAAAATATAAATTATAAAATTTAAAAATGTAGGCGTCTAGTGTTGTCAGAGTATCTTTCCATGCTTTTTTACACAACACACGAAATCTGTCTTAATCTCAACGATTAGAATGAATATTAAAAATAATAATTCACCTTTAAAACTGTTAAAACAAATCATAAATCATTCGATTCTCTGGCGTATGCTATGACTAGATCTTGAGTAATATTTATTTTAAGCTCAATTATTGAAGTTTAGTCATCCGCTTACTCAATCTATGCTTTTATATTTTTCTTCTGGAACCTTTTTATACGGAAGATGAGTAAATTATACATACATATTTGAGTATCACTTAAGATATTAAGAATTCTTAAGTACAGACAGCAGCACGTCAGGTTACACATTTGTTTTACGAAAGCAGGCACTTTTACAAACTAGATAAGATTGACTTCAAGGTCAACATGTACAGTCAACAGCACATCAGGTTACCACAAACTGTCAAATTTTCCCAATGGATAGTAAACTCTAATGCTTGGAGATAAAATTGAAAATCGATTAAAGAAATTTGACAGTTTTGGATAGCATGATGTGCTGTTGACCCTGTACAACCTGATGTGTTGCCGTATGTAAATAAACTCAAGGCCGTGTCCTTTTAGGGTAGACGGAGATGACATTTTGCTAAAACCTTTATAGCAAAAAAATCGATTATAAATATCATCAGAGGTTTTTTAACCGACTTCAAAAAAGGAGGAGGTTCTTAATTCGACTGTATATTTTTTTTTGTATATTTGTTACGCGATTACTCCGGCAATTATAAACTGATTTGAATAATTCTTTTTTTATTTGGTAGGTCATACGTCAGAGGTGGTCCCATTGTCACCAGGTCAGGATCTGATGATGGGATCCTGGGGAAATCGAGGGAAACCCTCAAATTTTGTAGGCATATACACTGTTTATCAGAAATTATCTTAATCTATGAGATTTTTGCATCTAATGGTCACCATCTGATGTTGCTGAGCTGATGATGAATGGTTTAGGAGTATGGGATCTCTGTAACAAAATTATTTGGGATTGAAGTCGGTGACTCTTACGTTTTTGACGTGGAAAATTATATTTATTAAGTATATAATATCAGAGTAGTCTAAAAATATTATTATAAGTAAGTATAACGGTTTAATTTTTTTTTAATGATAGCCGACACCTCAATCATAGTACTGGTTATTGAAACCGCATGTCATTGCATGTTAAGTTATGGTCTACATTTGGTCGTTGGTGAAATCTGTGGTTGTTAAAATATTGGTCATTTACTAGCCACTCTTTACGGCTGGTTGACAGCGATGTACCCGCTACAAGTCAACCTTCAGTATTTCTATGGCAAATTATAAAAAAAAGACTTTTAGATACAAACCTTTATAATAATGAGAAATTTTCTGACAGCCAGTAAAATTCAAAATTAGTTCTCAAATGCTCCACTGGGCGGCGCTGTAATATGAATATTAGGAAATTTGTTTGTTTTTTTGCAGGATTCATTCGTTAACAAATTAATGGTTATTAAATTTGTTGTTTAAGATTGTCGCGGTTATTTCTACTAGTTTTAAACATATTATAAAGGTTTCTTACCACGAGTTTTGTTATAAATGATTATCTGATATTTCGGCGCTGTTGCAAACATCATGAGTTCATCCTTGCTTACAATAGCGCCATTTCGGATACTCATTTAAAACGAAGATCGTTGTAAGAACTCATGATAATATGATAAATTCTGATTTATATTATTCATTACTGAATTAAATTTTTGTTAACTTGTCTGCATTAAAATTAAACAGCCATCTATTGATACTTTTGTGAACTAAAAACCTAAACTGTTAGAAAATCCAACATTGAAAATCCCGCTTGAATTGTTCAGTTTGAAAACCACAAGAGAAGTTTCAATAAAAATTGATTTGCCTTAGAAATACCTCACAAGTTATTCAAATCTTTGATAATTTAGGTCTCATTCTCTGCTATTGGGTTTTTCATCATTCACAATTAATTCCACTTTCATTTTCCAGCTTGTTACCATTTGTTTATACTTCTAACATAAACTTCCGAGTGTGGGTGTTTCTACAAACGAGATAGATCGTCTTTTCAATTTTCTCAAGATGTTTTTGTTAGTATATCTGTCGATTTTTTTTATATTGTAAATTTTATCGAACTAATATTTCATTTTATTTGATTTGGGATGATTTTGATGTTTTTTTCTTCTTCTAATAGTTCCTGAATTGGGTATTGCAAATTAAACTAAATTTTAGCTGAAAATATTATGTGTTTGATACGTATGCGAAAGTCTATTTCATAACGTTTTAAAGTCAAGTTATTTAATACAGAAAAGTTGGAAAATTGTTGCTTTTTGTAATCGAATGTGTTTTGATTTCTAGAGATGTTTTCGAAATGTAAAATCTACTCTTTATTTGCAATATCCATTGCCCAACAACCAAATCCATTCGCTATCGAACGATTCTAACTCTTATTACGGTGCCTTACAGATTACGACGATGACTCGCCCACAGAAAGAGCCCAAAGAATGATCACTCCTGAAGTGAGAGGCATTCTCAAGTCAGGGACCACAGTCGTGCCTTCTAAACCCAATACCTTGGCCAAAGGGGAGAGTTCAGAGGTAAGAAAGGTAATATTTCTACATACGCCGAGTTCATATAACCCGAATCTCTTTAAAGTTCGAGTGAATAGGCTTCTTCTGGGTGAGCTTGCTACATCCTCGACCGCATCTTTGCCCTTGGGCTAGATTGTGGCCAAGAGCGAACCCTTCATTAATAATAAATAAAAAAATACGCTCCCGCCCATAATCCTTAACGGGTTAGGCAGAGCATCAGTGGTTCTAGAACCACTAGATGCCACGTTTGACACAAATTTTGAGGGTTATCAGATGAAACAAGTTGCATAATGGTGAGAGGTGGTCAGCCTTTCGCCTATTATAGAGCATGCCTCTTACAGACTTTTACTGTATACCTGGGAATAGTAGGTAGCCCGCACATTCTAAGTTTTTGTTTCACTCCCAGTTCAGCATGGAAGTCTTATTTTTAAGATATATTTATTAAACCGCTAGCTCCGAAAATACTGTTTAATTCAGTAAAGATGTTCGAGGGTCATAAATCGAGGTCCAGCACGCGTGACGCAATTTTGTCATGTCAATGTCGTGCTGCCTGTCCCGTACTGTCGCTATGCAATAGAACGAGAAACGAGATGCTATAATAAAATTATATCACGGTGCATATAAAATCATAGATGATGTACCGTGGATGAAAGTTATAACTTTTTACAAAGGTATCACTGACAGGTTCATCATAGTTTAAATAAAATACTAAACTTAGTACTTAGTGCTTCAGGCAATGTAAAAAAGTCGGAATAAGGCTTGCTTGTTAAAGTTACATTTTGTACATGTGCAATACACAATCTGACACAATAAAGTTAACATTAATGACGTTAAATCTACTGCCCAGAAAAAAAATCATACCTTGTCAAAAAAAGCTAGATCTAGATGGTATTTCCTCTGCTGTAAGAAAATATATACGATTTTTTCTGAGACACCTGACACGTTCACAAAAACTAACTTCTCATGTACAAAATTTGTCTTTTCCAGGGTCTGAAAGACGAGGGCATCGACAGCTCATCAGATGACGAATCAGCTTCGGCTACCACCGTCTCATCATCCGAGAAAAGCTGCTCATCATCAGAAAGTTCCGACGAGATCCCGGGCCCCAAGCCTCGACGGTTCCAACGAAAGAATAATAAGCTAAAGAACTCTAGAACTGAGTCCGATATAACCAGAATACAGCCTTTAGAACCTTGGAGACATGACGCTAGAAAAATTCAGCTACCAGGAGCGAATGAGTTGAAGGAGCGCTTAGTTCAAGCAAAGAATAGTGAAGTCAAAGCTCCTTTGCTTGGCAAGCTAGGCCGTAAGCCGTCTGAAGATAAAAAAGACGAAGATTCCAACAGATATCGACGGTTTGTCAAAAAACTCGATGAGCCTGTACAACTAGGCAAGTTAAGGCGACCAAGTGAAAAAGTCATCACGCAACACGTCGAAGATAAACCGCCGCCGTTTTTGAAAATATCTGCGTTAAACCAAGCGGCTAAGAATAAGTTCTTTGGCTTAGAACAGCCGCAGAAGACTGAGAAAAGCATCGAGGAGCTAACGGCTGCTGTAAGGAAATACATTCCGCCGGTAAGTTTTTACAAATATAAATAATTTGCTACCCTAGCAAACGCAATGAGAGTTCTCTATCATGAAAGTATAAACTTCCGACTCAACTCAAGGAAATTTGACCCCCTTACCATGGAAAAAAAATTACATTTCTCTTCCATTTGAATTTGGACACGCATCTTTTTAGCAATTCAAGATTATTTGTCAATATCAATCGAATGGAAATGAAATGCAAACTTCAATTGTTATGTTTTCCTTGGGAATCAAATCTCATGAGAATGGAGTCTCATTGCGTTTAGTAGGGCAGCTGGCCTTTATTTTATAACTTTACAACCAATATACGATGTAGGTCATTGTAATCTATCTAAAAAATGCAAGAGTCCAATGTAACATGCCTTACAAAATAGATAACTAGATTAGGAATGCCAAACCATTACTGGAAATAAAGTCAACTGTACCTTCATACAAATAAAGTCAATTATAAAGATACCCACGGATTAATTTATATTATATGCCTTTAACTTGGTCTTATTAAAGATAAAATATTTACATTTCCTTCCTTTGACAATTTATCACAAGCGTTTCCGTACTTCGGAAGGCAAGCTAAGCACTTTTTTTTAATATTAACTGCAGTCGTTAAACCAAGTCAGAGGCTATTTGGCGGTTTGAAAACTCTGATGCTGTGTTAGTCAAGTTTACCACATACTTGATTATACCTATACGATAAGGAGGAAGGATTGAAAGATATCTTTATTACTAATATTATAAACGCGAAAGTTTGTAACCATGAATGTATGTATGTATGGATGTTTGTTCCTCTTCACGCCGAAACGGCTGGACCAATTTTGATAATATTTGGTATTTAGGTAGTTGATATTTGGTATCCAGGGTGGATTAACACATAAATTTAAAAAAAAATAGCCTTTATTATCATGCATTCCTTACAGATTATATTTGTATTTAATATTTATTATCCTTATAGTGCATTAATTGTATTTTACAATAATTATTATTTCATTAATTTTGACATGCATTATAAATATTTGTTTTTATTTCAATTACAAGTTATTTTTTTATTCGGATATATGTTGATTTGCCATTTTGGCATAGGCCTCCCCCAATTATGTAGCCTATGTGTTAATCAGTGATTAATACATTGGCTACATAATTTTCCCAAATTCTCACGGGAACAAGTCCCGGGCCAAAAGCTAGTTACTAATAGAGTTGTATGATTACAGCCCCAGCCAGTAAGCAAGTCGATGTCCACCCATCACATGGAGGTGGGCGGCTCCGGCTCCGACGGGGAGAGCAGCGGGGGTCGGGAAGTGCGCCATATCAACTCCAGGGGGCGACACAGGTCAGTTACTTTCCCATACAATAATTTTACATACATACATACTTACATAACACGTAAGAAGACATTGAATTCAACCTTACCATTAGCGGAGGGCGGTCACTGCGAAGTTTTTTTTATTTTTTTATTATAAGATGGGTTAACTCTTGACCTCAATCTTGACCATAAGATCAAAGATGAGGTCGACGATGGAGCGAGTTAACCCAGAAAATGCATATAAAGGCACTGGTACTCCCACGCACCGACGGAACACAGCAAGCTGTTTGGCGTCGGACTTCGGTAGGAGGGTGGTCGCGAACCAGACGGCCCTTTACAGAGCCTACCACACCGCATGAGACCATAGGACGACACCGCAGATTCAGAAAAAAAAATGAAGTATCGTTGCCTGGGATGGGTTACTAGGAGGCAGGTCTCATTTGTGTTTCCTTAGTCGCCTCTTACGACACCCACGGAAAGAGATGGGGTGGTGTTATTCTTAATCGATCACCACACGGTGTAAAAAGTACTGGTAAACTGGAGACCGTTGCGTGTAAGACAGAGCTTGCTTGCAAAAATCCCCGTGTAAAATAGGTCCAACATAGTACGAATATCTACCCGCAACTCTAAAAAACTTTACCGTTGACGAAACATTTTGCCGCCGACGAAAGTGCTTTCTTATGAAAAAAGAGTTTTACTCAGTAGATGAGTATAGTTCCTCAACATTTTAAATTTGTTATTATTATTGATCATTTTGACATTTGATATTATTGTGAAATTTTTATTTTATTTCTTTATTTTTTTGACATTTATGTAAGTATCTTTGACATATTATTGACTGAAAACATCTACTTAATGTAGATTGAATCTTATAATCTTCTTTATACAGGACTTTAGGTAAATCACTTTCAACTTCTCGGGTGGTAAATCAGTCCATGAAACTGAACAACTTTCCCAAGGAACAAAGGTCGAAATATGAAAAAAAAAATTTGACTTCCCATACAAAATGCGCTATCAGCTGACGCAGTTTGTATGGGAACTAAAAAAAAATTTCTCGTATTCCGACCTTTGTTCCTTGGGAAAGTTGTTCAGTATATAAAATCCTTTGTCCTGAATGACTGACGGATCAACGCACAGCCCAAACGGCTGATCGTAGAGACCTCAAACTTGGTCCAACATAGTGTGACGTAGGCATCCACTAAGAAAGGATTTTTCGAAATTCGACCCCTAAGTGGGTCAAATAGGGGGTCAAAGTTTGTATGGAACTACGTGATTCCTTGGTCCAATTTCCTTCCAATTCTGCATGGACATTATTTTTATTTATTTTACTAGGACAAGTTACTTATTTTATTGAAATTAATTTCTTAACGGGGTTCCATGGCCGAAATCGGTCGGACCTCATCATCATCAACATGGGGTAGAAAGTTATTTCAAATTTTTTGTCCTGAATGACAGAGGGATCAACGCACAGCCCAAACGGCCGATCGTAGAGCCCTCAAATTAGGAGGGTAGATTCTTTGTGTGACGTAGGCATCTACTAAGAAAGGGTTTTTTGAAATTCTACCCCTAAGTGGGGTCAAATAAGGGGTCAAAGTTTGTATGGAACTTCGTGATTCCTTGATCCAATCTCTTTCCAATTTTACATGGACATTCTTTTTATTTATATTATTAGGACGAGTTACTTATTTTATTGAAATTCATTTCCTAATGGGGGTTTAAATGGGGTAGAAAGTTATTTTGGGGGTAATTTATTTCCAGTGAACACAAGGAAAGTAAACCCTATTAGTAAAACAAGAAGTTATCATTTCTCTTGCGCTTGAATTTTGACTTACGTCCTTTTAGCAATTTGGGACCATAAGTCATCTTCAATCAAATGCCTGAAAAGGAAATCCAAACTTCTACTCTTTTACTTAAGGTCATGTTTTCTTTAGCAATAAACTCCCATTCGAAATTTGAAATAGTAAGGACTAGAACATCAGATATACATATATACTAATATTATAAAGAGGAAATATTTGTATTTTTGTATGTAACGAATAAACTCATAAACTACTAGACCGATTTCAAACATTGTTTCACTAGGATAACATAGATTGCATAATTTGAGTAACATAGATTGCATAATTTTTCCGAATTCCCACGGGAACGCAGTCTCGGACGAAGTTTCTAATGTGATGTCGTAAATAAACAAATTTTCTTGCGCTTACATAGCAAACGCTGGCTGAACCCTACGAGATAGATCTAAATTATGTATTATATTATTGTACACCTTAAAAAGGCCTTCAAAAAAGTCCGCGATGGTATATGTCTATCTCTTAGGGATAACCCACAATAACCATTTTTATACGATAAATAATAGCTTATTTACGAAGCGATTTTATGCAATACAGTATTAATCCTTATCCAAAAAAGTACCTTGAATATTGTACATTTTAATATAGATCAATAAAGCCCATTTAAATGAATGTTTTGCCTATAAATAATGCGTCGAATGCCGCGCTTCGCCCTATAGCACTTTATGATTATCAGGCAGCGATCGCACGCGTCTCTCTGTTACGCTTTCACACCTAAACTACTAAACCGGTTTTGATAAAATTTGGTACAGAGATAGATTAGACCTAGGGAAAGGACATATAACCTGTAGTCTACGCGGGCGAAGCCGCGGGCGGAAAGCTCGTTATACTTATATATTTATATAAATTTTGTTTGACATTGCTTTACACATAATATTGTAACTGGAATTGATAATGTGAAATAAATGAATCTAATCTAATCTAATCATACTCTCACGCCTATAATCCCTAACGGGGTAGGCAGAGCATCAGTAGTTCTAGAACCACTACATGCTACGTTCGACACTAATTATGAGGGTTATCAGATGGAACAAGGTGCGTAATGGTGAGACATGGTCAGCATTTCGCTTATTATACAGAAATGGTACAAGACCTGTCATTTAGACCTAGTCCAAATAATTCTGAGAGAGGTCACAGATTCGTTCCACGGAAACGTAGTCGCGGGCGCACAGAGCATGTTAGCAAACTACCGTACAGTTAGGGAATATAAAAAATATACAATTTTAAAATAAAATAAACTTACAATAAGCTTTCACGCTACCAACTCTTCCAGGCACACTGTGGTTTCAGAAACACATGACGTTCTGCCTACCCCAAAAGGGAAAATAAACGTGAGTGTATAGGTAGGTACATCTTACAAATGTAACATCTTTTCGCCTTAATCTATACTAATACTAGCTTTCCGCCCGCGGCTCCGCCCGCGTCCTAATTTTTTTTTTAAATAAAAAGTATCCTATAAACCCCACGGAGCCCGAGACCTTTCCAACGAATGCAAAACCGTGGAAATTGGTTCGTGCGTTCTGGAGTTATAGCGTCAGGAAGGAAAACCCGACTTATTTTTATATAGTAGATTACAAAGGGGAAAGATTTGTATTTTTGTATGTAACGAATAAACTTAAAAACTACTGGACCGTTTTAAAAAAAAAATTGTCCCTGAGTATCATAGGCTACATAATTTTCCCGAATTCCCACGGAAACGAAGTCCCGCGCGGGAAGCTAGCTTAATTAATAAAATGCTTTTAAACTCGTTTACATTTTAGCGTCTTTTATTGACTAAGTATGTTGTAATCATAAAAACAAGATAAACAGTAAGATTGTTGCAAGTTAATTTTGATTCGAAATCTCACAAGTAAATGTCAAGGCCGCAATATTTTAACATGTATATTTAGTCTTCCTCATTTCATAAACTTTTGATTACTTACTAACCTACTTATTCAATATCGTAGTAGTATTTCTAAATTTTTTTTTTAAATTATTAGTTATTAATTCGAATTTGTTGTTGTGAATTTTATCTTATTTGAAACTTCCCAAATGTGAAGACGGATTGATTTTTCTTTATTTAGACTTAAATTTTTTGAAGAAAATTATTTATTGAAAGGTTGTGTTAGGAGTACCCGGCTCCGATGAGCTTGTATGAAGCGAATTATGAATATAGAGGTAGCAGTTGGCAATCTGTGGACTCTGCCTACCCCAATGGGACTAAGGCGTGAGCGTATGTAGGTATGTATGTGTAAAGTTGTTTAGTTTACTTTTGAAGTAATAATTTGCAATATAAGTTTTTTTTTCTTTTAAGCTAAATTTTCGGTCTAGATAAGATATTTACCGTTTTTAATCCCCAAAACAGAGGCGATGTAGCCTATGTTACGCAGGGATAATGTAGCATCCTAATGGTGAAAGAATTTTTCAAATCGGTCCAGTAGTTTCGGAGCCTATCGTTACATACAAAAATACAAATCTTTCCTCTTTATAATATTAATATTGATAAATGATAACCTTTAAAAATAATAAAATAAAATATTTTTAACAAAAAATTGACCCGCCTTCAAAAAGGGTGAAATAATTTTTTAAAGCTATGTTCACGAGTGAGAAGTGGTTACGGGTAAAACAGGTGAATTCATAACGAAATATGGTAAATAGAGAGGAATATTTTTTTTGACGTCGGCGCCGGTTTGAATAGGA
Source organism: Aproaerema taeniolella (assembly GCA_949987775.1). Lineage (NCBI taxonomy): Eukaryota > Metazoa > Arthropoda > Insecta > Lepidoptera > Gelechiidae > Aproaerema > Aproaerema taeniolella. The sequence goes on along the minus strand of OX465258.1, from coordinate 13,618,317 downwards.
CCTAGTTAAATGAAACGACGTCAAAAAAAACATTCCTCTCTATTTACCATATTCCGCTATGAATTCACTTACTTGCTGTTTTATCCGTAACCACTACTTACTCGTGAACATAGCTTTAAAAAATTATTTCACCCTTTTTGAAGGTGGATCAATTTTTTGTTATAAATATTTTATTACATCTTTGCTTCTGTGCTAGATTGTGGTCAACAGCGAACCCATCTACACTAATATAATAAAGAGAAAAGATTTGATTGTTTGTTTGTTTGCACTGAATAGGCTCCGAAACTACAGGACCGATTTGAAAAATTCTTTCACCTTAAGAATGCCACATTATCCCTGAGTAACATAGGCTATATAATTTTTCCGAATTCCTACGAGAATGAAGTCCCGGGCGGAATGCTAGTTCTATATAAAACAAGTTACGTTTAATAATTGTTTTAAGAAACATCAAACCACTAGAAATTCATATTTTCTCTGTTCTTCCTTCTATTAAATTTCTCCCTCAATCGTGGCAAATCTCCGTGATAGTAATCCACACCTACTTTAAATAATTACAGTAATTTGTAAGTAGGTTTGTTCAACAGTTCTGTCTTGAAAGTGGTTAAAGTTTTCTGTTAGAAACCGCTCTAACCTACACATTTTTGTTTAGTTAATTAAAATGACTCAAAAGATTTATTCCCTACTAGCTTTCCACCCACGGCTCCGCCCGCGTGGACTACAGGTTATATCCTGCCCAGCTATGGGATTAAATGTTGCCTATGTCCTTTCCCAAGGTCTAATCGATCGCTGCACCAAATTTCATCAAAATCGGTTCAGTAGTTCAGCCGTGAAAGCGTACTTTCGAATTTATAATATTAGTAGGAAGTAAGTATTAGTTCGAAACATAAAGAGGATTTAGGCCATAGTCCACCATGCTGACCCAATCTTAGACGTGCGGGTTTCATCACGATGTTTTTCCTTCACCGCTGAGCAAATGATAATTAGAAATCCGTCCATAAATACGAAAAGACGAATTTAGTGGTGGTAGGCACAGGCCCGCACCAAGATTTGAACCCGCAGCCTTACGGTTACAAGTCTGGCTTATTACCAACTGGGCTATCACGACTTATTTAAAAACGTGTTAATAAAATAAACTTCAAAATCTGACACTTTTTGTTTTGTGCTGAGTATAATTTTAAATTGCATTACATACGAAGATTATTGAATGGCTTTTAAAGCGTCCGAGGTATATTACCCTTGACTTACAAATCTTGTAAACTGTCCAACGCAGTCAATGTCCGCGTCTTACAAACATCATTCATTGCAGTCACGTCGACGTTTTCACTGCCTACGTGAGATGCACTTGGAAAGTGACATGTATGTACCTATTGACCAAGATTGGCAATATATGCATATGTAGTTGGTTATTGATGGTACTGCTATATGCTCGGGAAATCTGGATAGGCGTTGAATGTTCTTTCTGTCCCTGAGTACCTAACGACTATTTAGTATCCCGAATATTCCCAATTTCTGTTCTATTTCACAATGCTGCAATAGTGATTTAATAAAACTTACCTACCTAATCAGATTTCATAAAAGTTAATTGATATCATAACACATATTGTGGTATACCAAATCAGATAAATTTTAACAACATCTATAGTCTACAAACGATGCTTCGGCGTATCGGATGTCAGTTCATCATTTTCTTGTGCTTTATAGAAGACAGGGACATATAATGTCAAGGAGCGGTCGTATGTTGGTCGCAGACTTAAATAATCAAAGCCCAGTTAGGCTGGTCTGTGCCGTCGGAACCCGTACGTACGACCCGAAAGATCTCGCATATACGTGAACACATCCTTACTAATATAACATTATCGCATATCAAAATCTTCTTATCGCGTAGGAATAATCAAGAAGGTATATGGGCACTGTTAGTTACGTGATTCCATTCGAATAAGGCCGTATTCAAATAACTTGAATCTTACTCCACTCTAAAGTTACTTTTCTCGCACCATAGGTACCTGCCATATACTCGCCCATATACTTGTTTTTACAGGTCATTATGGCTATCTTTCCATATCAGTATGAAATGTAAACAAAATTATCTCATACTACTCAGAAGCTTAGAACAGTGTTATAAATTTCACCGTACATGACCACGAAAAGAATATTACCATAAATGGTAAAGTCTAAGAGCGCCAGCGCATCGGCAACAACTCAAGTGAATTTTAGCCTTATGTTGTTTTTGGTAAGATTGAATTTTCTAAGTTCCGGAAGAACCTACTAGCACCGGTTTGCGAAAGGCTGAGAAGAGATTGAGATATGGCGAAATTACTACTTAAGTTAGTAGTTCAAGGACAACTATTCTCAACGTTTTTAGACGTGGGTATACTTAATAGTGAGTCATCACAATTCTCAATTGTTTAGGTGGTTGGGTGATGAAAACTATTAAAGCTGAGTAGGGCAATGTCTCTAGATTTTGGTTCATTTTAGTGATTCTCAACGTCTTTGTATTTTTTGCTATTGATTTAGAATTAGCTGATTTTTTTAGCCTTGAAGTTTCCGGTAAAATACATCATTGTACTTAAATATTATAATTTCCAATTATTGTTACAACACAAAACATTGTGAGCCTGAAATCTATATTTACTAGTATTGATACGTGTTAAGGACATTTTTTATTCATGATTCTAAACAAAAATCTACGTGAAATAAGTTTGGGCATTGACCAATTTTACCACATTGTTCGTTTTTGCCATTTACAAAATAAAGGATTGAATTGAATGTTAACATTATTTTGCAACTTTACCTGAGAAATTGTATGTAGGTACAAGTAGGTATTGTTACATTACTTATTGTCTTCTCAGTAGTATTGATCTTTTAAACCTTTTATCGACTTCTTTTTACATATTCTTAAACAAACTACGGTTTCTAAAAAAATTCTTATCGATTATTTATATAATTATTTATACAAAAATGTTCTATTAAATTGTGTGTTTTTCTATATTATTTTACTGCTCATAACTAGACTTAATCGCGTATACTACCTACGTCTAAAATCGTATTTTACGTTTATGTGTGTGTGAATGTGTATGAAATACCTATGGATAAAAAGCAATGTCGTCAGACTCGTCAGTGAGGTCCGAATTTTTTATTTAAAAAAATAGTCCATTCGATTTACTGCAAGCAGTGAAGTAATCGAAATATCATATTAATTCATGTTCAGTATATCAACGTATCAAATTATTTTATATGTTCATCTTATGTATGTGCAATAAGAGCTTTTTACAAAACGAGCGTGCTGGTATCTGTATACAAGATTTCTCCACAAATCTCGACACAGCTCATATTGGTTAGTCAATGATAACGTAATTTACTAGGTCAAGTACAGAAATTCACTGCACACAATGAACAATGAGTCCAAATGCTATCTGCATCAGTTGCAACAGATTTGTGACGGTTGACAACGCATTTGGTCTAGTCAAGATGGTTTCAAAGCATACATTTTGTAGTGACTTGATTTTCTATTCCAATTTTGGTTCCTGCAAATGGATTTACAACCAACACATAGATTTAATTTAATAGCACAGACAGTATCTACAGCCCAGAACACTGTACGCCGATTTCATCATTTTACTAGATCAAATCCTATGAAATCAGTAAGAAGATGAAAATGTAATCGATCAGGGATTTAAATTTTCCTCACCTGATAATTCGTAAAATTTATGATTTTTATTATTATAAGTCACTTGCTGTACTTACTTGTTTCTGTCTGTAGTCTTTTTTATTATTTTATTATAAGATGGGTAAAGTCTTGACCTCAATCTTGACCAAAAGTCAAACAGGAAAGTGCTTTCCCACCCTAACGTTGAATATTCCTTGTGTGTTTGTAGAATGATAAGATCTATTCTAGTTTGAAATTTCGAAGTGACTATTACAAATCTATTCCTTAACGAAATTTTAAATATATTGGAATTGTTATAGAACTTGAAAAAACACACATTTCTTTATAGCATATTAAATTCTTTTTTGGGTCCTCGTATTTTGAATAGACACTGCTCTGTTTTATCATACAACAAAGTTGCTTTTTTTAACGATCTGTCATCAACTCATCATCATTCAAAGTGTCTGCTAGTTTCGTATTTATTTCAAAATCAGTAGACTGTCATCTTTTAATTAAAATAGCAATAAAAGCCTGTCAATCATCAATCATTCAGTCGTTTGTCTGGTGGAGATTAGCCGTCACTGTGCCGTCATAAAGTGACACACACTTTCTCTTTCACACACGTGGTAGAGCCGGTATCACGGCTGTCTTATGAGTCATGCTTCTTAAAGGTTAGAACAGACACGCGATTCTTTGTTATTGCAAGAAATTAATTGGGTTTGTTAATATTTATCTAAGGTCGCAGTGAAGTATTTTCTTCTTTCCAACTACATATTCTTGGTTTCAATCAGCGTAGACGGCGCTAAACAAGTGTTTTAATTTTATTAATTTCTGAACTTTTTTAACCAACTTTGTACTTTAAAAATTTTTTTTTGTAATTTGATTAGCTAAGTCATCATTTGTAGTGGTCATCTTTCTTTTAATTATTTTCATAGGAAGAAATTTGTATTCATATACTTGTAGACATCTTTTTTCCGTCATTTCTACGATATTTTGTTGAGGGTATAAAATTTAATGGCACCTAAGCTAATATGGTTGAATTTTTGTTTATTCTTTGTGGAGAAATGAAGATTGAAATACTGTATTATTGTCTTCTTTTAATATGCACTTGGTTTAAGGCCCATCTCAAGTCAAGTCGTATGAATCTTTTGAATAATATAATGGTCTATTCTGAGGTATTGTTCAGTTGTAGTAATTCCAATTCGTTACGTGTTGTGCTTTCCGGAGCGTGGATAATTCTTCGGAAAAGGTTGCCTGTGTCGAAATACTTGCTGTTGTTGCTTTATGATGGGACCGTGAAGAGAATCTCGATGAAATTATGTATTTCCTATTCCGGTTATTTGTATTTTCTATTTGTATAATTATTTTTAAATTACGTTTAATAGGAACTATCTTTCTGTCCGGGAGTTCGTTTCCATGGGAATTTAGGAAAATTATGTAGCCTATGTGTTAGTCCAGGTTGTTAGCTACCTCCATACCACATTTTATCAAAATTGGTCCAGCCGTTTCAGCATGAAAGAGTAACAAACATCCATACATACAAACTTTCGCGTTTATAATATTAGTAATGACAAGGATTACAGATCCGTAACTTTGTTTTATAAGGTTGCAGTTAGGTTATAAGAAAAAATAGTGCTTTAAGAATACTCTAGTGAAGTAAAGGATTTATGAATTCTATTATAAGTGTTAAATCACATTATATTGACTATACTGACTACTAAGTGTTAATCACATTATACTATTACATTATATGTGACTGTCTTTATTAAAAGGTACCTATTTTACTTAATACTTTCAGTATAGTCAATAAGAGCGATTTCCAAAGCTTACCACAACAATTCTGAACCTTAACGACTATTCCCAATTTCGTATCTTTCCATTTTCACAGGCACAAATGGTCTGAGATTTCCTACGTTTATTTTTTTTAAGTTTACGTGTTCTAGGTTGTTATTTAGCAAATTACCTAGAAAAACGCTTGGTATCCTTAATAGAGATAATATCCGGTCCTCTGAGTTTGTAGAAACTTTTATAAGGGCTACCTAGAAACGTTTTGCAGCATGGTAGTTTACTTTCCTATTTTCACATCCTTCCGACTCTTGAGATCATTATGGACTGGCCAGTTGGGCTGCAGCTTTCCTGTGAATACAACATAACTCTAGAATTAAAAATTTGTAAAACTCCCGACAATTAGGGCCTTAACACAAAAATTAAATCTTAAACAACAGCTGTATGGACATAGATTCCTTTGCCTTTTCCGAAAGGGATAAATTAAATAACAAAAGGACAGATACAAACGTCAAACTTAACACCCCTTTTTTTGTCAGGGGTTAAAAATAGACACGGTTCCAAGTCGAATATGTCAGCTTGATGTTCACTTAATTGTAACTACTGTCGATAACGTTAAAAATAGAAACGGTTCCAAGTCGAATATGTCAGCTTGATGTTCACTTAATTGTAACTACTGTCGATAACGTTAAAAATAGAAACGGTTCCAAGTCGAATATGTCAGCTTGATGTTCACTTAATCGTAACTACTGTCGATAACGTTAAAAATAGAAACGGTTCCAAGTCGAATATGTCAGCTTGATGCTCACTTAATTGTAACTACTGTCGATAACGTTAAAATAGACACGGTTCCAAGTCGAATATGTCAGCTTGATGGTCACTTAATTGTAACTACTGTCGATAACATTAAAACTAGAAACGGTTCCAAGTCGAATATGTCAGCTTGATGTTCACTTAATTGTAACTACTGTCAATAACGTTAAAAAGAGAAACGGTTCCAAGTCGAATATGTTAGCTTGATCACTTAACTGTAACTACTGTCGATAAACCATTAAAATACCGAACCGTTCAATGAAAATGCAATTATTACTCACGTAACGCGTGTCCCCTACAATTACGTTATACAATAGATACAATACTCTATTCGGTGTGCGCGCGAGTGGCCTACAAACCCAGCTTTTGCCGCTAATTGCATTCGGCGCCGTGCAGTGTTAACTTATGATATTGTTCTATTAATTTCCTCTGCCTACGTAACTGTTTCGACGGGAGCACTGGCAGGTTATTCGCCTTGTTTTGTTAATCTTTTGACGTGTTTAAAGGAGTCCTAATATCATATGTGTCCCGTCATATGAATTTTAAAAGGTAGAGGGCCTGTTGTAACTCCTTGAGTACTTTCTGAAATAACTTGTTTTTTTTAATGTAAAAAAAATTGTAGTTCTATTTTATGTAAAAGCTTCCTACATTTGTGAGTGGTATAGAAAAAAACCCTATTAGAATCGTCACTAGAACAAAAAAAATACGTTTTCTAAACTTAGCTACGTTTCTAAATAAACTAAGGCGCTGCTGGTAGGTAGCACCGGCCGGCCATTGCACGTTTTTAATATAAAACTATTTGTGATTCTAATATTGACCTAAAAAGCTATCTTAACAAAATAACCATGGTCGAAAGTTCCCGATTAACATAAAGATTGATAAGAACTTCGAATTTTAAGTATAATTTCGAATTTTAAGTTTATTTTCTTCGATAGAGTGGCCAAATCATCTTTATGACTGTACCTGAAATGGCATAGTAAAGTAGCAAAACAACTGCTGCAATAGCTACTTATCGACACCACTGTCGAAAATAAATGTTTGAAGTTTAATTATTGCATGGATAATATCAAGTCATTAGCCATAATAAAGTCTGATATGAAAAGGGACATGTCTTTCTTGTATTGACACAGGTCCCATCACTGTAGAGATCTTTAGGTTGCATAAGTTTAGCATGGAAAGAACAGTTGAAAGTAGGAAATAAGAAGAATTGTAATTGTAACTTTAAAATAAAAAGAGCAACCCTTGAGTTTCTTGTCTGTTCTTCTCGGGTGAAGACTGCAGGTATTGACTTATATTAATCAACATTTAATATTCACTGAAATACGTGTATTTTCAATCGAATTAGCAGTGGAAAAATGGTTCGATTGAAATCGTGAGTGGCTGTCAGCTATTCGCTTCGAGTAAATGTTCTTTCATCTGATAAGACCAAAAAAACTATAAACCATTGTCGTTGACACTTTAATGGATTAATAAACCAAGTGGCAGAGGTCACTCGGAAGCAACACTTAACAAGTTGAAGCCACAAAGGCGAGAACAGTTACTGCTATCATGCAGCTAACGGTCTTAAAATTAACACCATTTGTGACTCACGCTTCCTATGGTTAGCTGGTTTTTCCACACTTAGGTTTGACCTGAAGCCTGTGAATTTTCTCTATATCATAATAATGAGAAGCTAACTAAAGTACACACGGCAGCACATTAGGCTGTACAGGTTATCCTTGACGTCGCCCTTATCTTGCTCGTAATAGCGTCGGTTTTCGTAAAGTAAATGGGTAACCTGACGTAACTTTAAATAATTGAACATGCTTAGATTTCTGCTGTCTGTACATGCTTAGATTTCTGCCTATGACTTTGTTCACCTATGTCATTCTAGCCTTTCATTTATCCTTTTGCAATCGCGTTGCGATGTGAAGCAAAGATCAATAGAAAAACTAACAATCAATCACACTATTACATTTACAAGTGTAAAATTTCGATGAATGTATAGGATCTAATGATAATGATTTAAAAAAATTGTGAAAGTTTTCATTTCGATATTATTCTTTTTTACCTTTATTAACATTTATTCACTGACGATGCTACATATGGGTGATATTGTTTGCCCAGTCGTTTGATGTGATGGAATTTCCGTTAATCACAAATTAAAAAAAATTAAAAAAAATCACTAGTTTCCCAAGCCACGTGTTCTGTCAATACCGACGCATCACTCGTATACATATCGAATATCTGTAAACACGTCTGTATTACCGTACAAGGCATTCTTCCGTTATGACCATAATCAATCGCAGGAAGCCACATCGTAAATAGTGGCTTACGAGAAACGTGGCTCTTGAGATGTTTGTGTTTGTTTGTTAGCCTATGCTCAGGATCTATGTGGACGATGTGATGATTTAGTACCGGTGTATAATTAGTGAGTATAAATATATCGAATTTAACCTGAAGTCTACCCATCAGAATGTAATCAGTTGCTCTAAACACGAAGCTCCTTGAGGGTACACGGGTAAGTGTATAATCTACATTGTAAAAATAAACTAACAAGGTCAAAGATACACCATTATAAGCTCTGAAAGGTGCTGAAACAATGTGCTCTTCTTCAAGTACGAGTATAATTAGGAAGTCTAAAGAATAATGTTTGTTACGGAAATTGAGACATTAGGTAATACGAATCATCTCTATGAAAATATCTTTTGAGTATTCATAAGCCAGCATCCGTTTATAATTATACTTATTTTATACAAGCCTTATGGAATCTTCCTCTGCATCCTTATTTCTGACTCTAAAACTAACGTCCTTAGTTTTAGAGCCAGAAAACTAACGTCCTTCGGGACCTCTCCAGACGATATCGATTTCTCTTAAAGGTCATAAACTCCTACTCCTAAACCGTCTAGACCACGTCTAGACAAGGTTTTGTCGAAACGAAATGCACCCATATTACGAATGAACGAAGTGGTTCAGTTTAAGCGTATTCGAGAGCACGTTTTACTTCCGAAGTAATTTAGTTTCGCCATCTGCGTTTATATCTGCATGCTTCTAGCCTTCGTGTGGTCACGTGAAGTTGGCTCCAGCAGAAAGTTCTTATCTTTATTGCTACTAATGCTTGCGATTTCGCTAAACGAATTTAGGATTTTATATCACCACGCGAATTTTCATAATTTGTTTGCCCATTGGTGCCGTATCGAAAGGTAGTCAACAGGTTTTTGCGCATCTATTAAAAGAAACGAGATTTCAAATTTAAAAGTAGCAGTCAAGCGAGGAAGAATAAAATTCGGCTTAGTTGCGTCAAATTGCATAAAATTTGACTCTAGATAGATTTGGGAATTCAACTTTATTGTCAATGCCATAAACGCTAGGAGTAATAATGCTAGCAACTTCATGACTTTCGGTTTCAACACAAATGTGTAAAGTAACGCCGGATCACGGTGCACTGATTTCGTTCCGACTTCATACGCAATCTTTATGAGTTACGGTTTGGATGTAGGTTAATGCTTCCAAGATAGTTCTAGTAGTAGAATGATTTGTAATGTTTTGAGCACAAAATTAGAAATGTATCACTTACGCTCTTAGAGATAAGACGTTTGTAGCCTCGTGTTTTCTGTTTGTCAAATTCTCTTAATTCTATTCTCTGATATTTATCTTGATGCGTCAAGCCAGCAGTTGTAGTAAACAAAGGAGAAACAAGACTAACCTTATTTAATGTATTAACTAGGCAATTGGCCTCTGACTTAGTTGAAGGTTTCTGCTGTTTGTCGAACAGCCGCCGAAAGTAAAATGTCCTCCTACACAAAAGATAACTTGTAATTGTCACTATTATGATGACTGTAAATTCTTGTTACTTTTTACTTACATCGCTTTCCAACAACAGACGACAACGACAAATTAGAAGAACATCATGTAACTTTAATTTTTTTTTCGTGGAGATCGACATCTTATCAAATAAGTACCAAAAAAGTAGTATAAAATTAAAACATTCTAATCTTAACTGTTTTTTTTTTGCAACAGCGAAGAACCGTCACTCGCTTAAATATACATATATACATTATATACATTATGTATTCATATATTTATTATACTTATTTATAAATTGTAAACCTCTGTGGAAAGTATTGTATTATAGTTTAAAATCAAGTATTAACAAGAAAACTTAATCTAGACAAAGGCACGGACATAAAGTCTGTGGATGCTAATAATAACACTTAAAACAAAAAAAAAACAAAAAAAAATCTTAACTGTTTTCTGAACTGTATTTATTTTGTTCCAGGTATGTACTGTCTTATGTTGTTCTTCAAGTAAATACCTACTTGGTAAGTTTTATCAATAGGGATTAATTACAATATTAGCCTATAATTTGAAGCTAAAATTTCCCACAACTTATCCAAGAAAGCATATCAAAATCTTTACTTCAATTCGTTAAATTAAACTACACTAGGCCACATTTTACGTCTGTCCATTTCCGAGAAACTGTGTAGCGATTTATGTGTACCGGATTGTATTGAATTGGATGTCTCTAGTCGCGTAATGGGCTGGGATTATTCAAACGTCCATAAAAAACCCGATCGTGACGAACCTGACTCCAGAACCGTTCTAAAACCTTTCCCACGTTCTTTACGTTATCAGTTACTATGTTTTTTCAACGTTTTTTACTTCGTATAACATTCTTTATGTTCATAAGTGCATCGTAAGTTGTATAATTGCGTTGGTGCCTAACATTTAAACGAGGCGGGTTATCGTATCCATTTGAGGTTATAATGTCAAGAGGCGCACCGCACTATAGGCTTCCTTTAAAGTTTTGCAACAAGCATGTGCACCAAAGGTCACTCGGTGAATAGAGCTAGCAGATGCGCGTTTTACAATGGGATCAGCATGATAATAACGGTTGATGTATATCCACGTAGCCTCCTTCGTGAATAATGCAACCAGGAAACAGTATTTAAGTTTTTGTGTGACTTTTTTGAAATCATTACAAGTTTTATCACAAAAACTGTCCACAGTTTTAACGTTAATGAAGTCATGCTTACAAAATCAAAAAAGTTTTTTTCTTATCCGGTGTCATTACGATTTTTGAAATATGTTTTCAAGTTATTTAATGAACCTAGCTTTATATCTTTTTATAGTGTTATTATAAGGAGGGAATTCTGTATTTGTTATAGTTTGTTTCAAACATTACAACAAAGTATTGAAGTGCTATCGAATGTATTGCCTCCGGCATCGATAACCTTTGTGTAAGGTCTTCATTGTTTATTCAGTGCCGCATATCTGTAATATTTAATAGTGCCCTTTTGTTTTCAATAGCCTTCTGTTAGTATAATGCAAGCAACTTCGCTATTGATGCTCCCATTGCTGTAATATTACGCATTGTTTATCAGAGAGGGTTTTGTGGGAAGCCGAAGAATTTAAGAATGCTCTTATTAATTTAATCGTCATAATCATGTTATTAAAGTACAGTTGATGCTCATTTTCTGAGATGTAGCAAGAGTTCTGTTATAAAGGTGACACAATAACATGGCGTCTCGCTTGACGGATGTTCGTGAGATTTGGGTATTGTTCACATTGTTCCCGAAACCGACAAGTATTGTCGCAATTCCATTTTGCTGTTTAAAACGGCGATTTTTATGAATTCAATTGTGATATATTTTCTCACGCTATTTTAACATTCGCAGATTCTGTCGACGTCATGTCCAATTAAAAATGTGTGTTACTAATACTATTTGCATTGAGTTCAAGAAGTATACGTTAACAATTGTTATGAAAACTAAGATGTCGTCAGTCATTTCATTACTATTCGAAACGTTATCCGAAACTCGACACCGTTGCATCTTTAAAACACGTTTGTTTGTTTACATGCCGTCGTAGTATGTCCGCGTGTAGGCAGGCCGCTAGGTGCCTCGGGCGTACACCGGCATCGAGCCATCGAGCTGTCGGTTCCGAAACCAGTCAGTCGCGCGAGGCGGCCTTTGCCGCACGTCCGTCCGTCTCTCTCTCTCACGCAACAGCTGATCGTTTCAAAAACAAACATAACATACAATTCACCTAAATCTACAAAAAAACCGGTGATATACCATCACAAGGGAATTTAGAGACAGAGGACTTAACAACCGCGCGCCAGGACTACGATCGATATTTCGAATCCGAAACTGCTTACGGGCTCGGCAAACCGGTGCAATATTTTAATGCAATAATTTAAAGACTGATTTTATAATAGTGCTTAGAACAGTGTTGACCTTCAGTATCATCTTGCAAGTGTAGTGTTCATCATGGATTTTCTCTATCGGCTCTAATATCAGGTGTAAGGCGTTAGCGACTGTTTTACCTGAGCAAGTATGTATGAATATTTATATGTATTTGCTTACATACAATATTATCTTTTGAATCTATAAGATGACTTAATGGCCGAGTTTAAACATCCTTTGAGTCAACACGTAGTGTCTTCTCATTGCGATTCTAATTAAAACATACTCACAAATGATGTTTTTTAATAACTGTTTTGATCCAAATGTCCTAGTTTATTCTATTGACGATTTATTTTGGTTCTGTTATTTGTTATGTTCCATATGCTCTATATTCTAGCTTTTTATGTTTTAAACAGTTACTTATTCTATTCATACACGTGAATAGTTCTCTTTGTCATTTATTGTTAGTTTGTCATTTGTTATCACTTAATCATTTGCTTCAGTTTAGATTAGTTCCCGTGAGAAGTGTTAGAATTTTGCGCAAATCAATTCCTTCCCTTGGCCGTTGTAATTGTATTGTTATGCTTGTGTGCATTTTGTTCGTGTATTTGCCGTCTCTCTGTTTGTGTGTGTGTGTATACGAGACATCCCCGGGTTGACTATGAACTTGGGGTGTGCACCCTTGTCTGAATGGAGACGGGTGGGGTCATCAAACCCAATCAGAATTAAAATAGCTCCAGTTTTGGTGATAGCAAAAACAAGGATTCATTTTTGAATGCTTACCCTAATTAAGTTTTTTTTTTTTTTTTGCTACACACTCAAAGGCCCACACTAAGATTTTCCCTTGTGTCGTGGGTCCCTTGGAACACACATAAAGACAAACACAAACACCCATGACCCGAGAACAAACATCAGCTTTTTACACAAATGTTTGCCCCGACTGGGGATCGAACCCAGAACCCGCCGATCAAGAGGCAGCGCCACTACCTACCACTCGACCAAACCGGCCAATATTCTCTAGACTAGTGAATATTGCATGACTTAATAAGACTAAAAACTAGTACGTATGATAAATATACAGTTAATTAATACTCGAAAATCATACTCAGTCACATGTCCTTATCAAATGAATTGCAATTGGACATCAAAACAAAAGTGAGTAATGAAGAAATCGATAATGTATGTACTTAAGTAGCTGCCTAATCAACTATTTATCAGCATTTGTAATTGTTTTTACGTTATAACAAAGAATTGCCTGGGATTTTTTAGCTTATCTATTTATAGAGAATAACGGCGTTTATTTATATGGACATTTTTTCGTTACTACATTATTTTTAATAAATAATACATAATAGTATAGTGACTTATAATTTCTCTACAGTAGGCAATGCAATAAGCACTTTTGCAATCCATAGCAGAAACATAAAAAAATATCAATCAATATTTTCGCTTTATACTATATTATTATTTTATTATAATAAACACTCTTTACCCCGATTATAGTTTTGAATAAGTATCCGATAAGAACCCGTCACTATTGTTGAACGATTTGAAAATTTACGGTTTGTAAAGAGGTGAACATTTTAATCTTGTAATAATATTTTTTATATGCATTTCAGTGATGTAATCTTAGCCAATAATACGTTATCGCGTGCAATGGCGACACGCGACGCAGACGCCTACGCAAGGACTTTCACTATCAAACTAACATGCGCCAGGAACTAGTACTGATTCATTTTAAGATAAATCTCTTAATGATCTATCAACCTTTTCTCTTTATACCATCTCTCCAGCTTCATCTTTCGAAAGGTTATCGACCGATCTAATTCCTTTTCTAATCGATTAAATCGCTACTAAATTAGTCCCAGTACTATTATGCTGGTCGGATAATTTAGATCTAATAGGTCCAATAAACTTATAGACGAGTATTTCAATTAGAATCTATCTTTAGTCTACCGCATTAGTCGGAGCAATCGTACTCGAGCGAATGTAATCGTCCGTGTTGTGTTATGAAGCTGGAAATTAATTTCGATTCATCCCCGTCCACAGACCTATGGTCTGTGTCCCTGTGTGAGAAACAACCTGACATCTGTTGTTTGAAATGTTTTTATTTAATTTTCATTCAGGTCTTGTACACATGTACAAGCAGAAAGTGTTTAAATCTTACCTCAATCTCCATAAGTTTTCACATGTTTTGTATTCTAGGAAGTAACGAAGTCTCAGGAAGGCTGAAGAAAGTGCATTTCCTTAAGATTAAAATCCTGATATCATCTTTTCTGTTCACGCAACTCTTTTCTTGATAAAGATCTTGTCTGTAATGCTTGCAAGTCTTTATTTATTGAGTTTTCTATATCTGTAACAAAGTCGTCTATAGCTTTTCATTTGTTATATTGTTATCTGACAAACTCTTTCCGCGGTCGTGTGCTCTTGAGCGTGACTCTCGAGTTTTTTTATACATTTTGCTAGGGCATGTCATTCGATTGTGCTTCTTATTAAGAAGGTTTTGAAATTGAATTCCCGTGGCCTAAAAACTCGTTTGCGTCCAGTTATTGGTTGCGTGGAACTTCTATGGAAACAGTGACCGTTCCAAACGAAAACATTTGTGAGTAATAATTTGCTGTTGGATATTATCTCTTTCATACAGAAAAAGCACAATATTATCGTATGAAACAATAGAACAGATGGTAGTCATACAATCTTCGATAACATTAGATGTTACATGTGCTGTTTAATGTGAATGTACTTTAAAGCTTTTAAATTTCAAGGTTAATTTGCTCGTAACACTTGTTTGATTTTTTGCTGCTCTAACATTGTATAGACACTGAGTACTAAAGCATATCGCAAGGTTAGACGATCACGTCTCTACCGAGATGTCATTAACTGGGAGATTGTATTTACGAGTATTATAATTTGTAACCTTCGCTTCTTTGCACTGTCGTTATTACGGCGGGGTGAGTCTTTGATCTCTTTGTTTGTTTTATTTGCTTTAATTTTCTTCCCTGTGATGTTTGCGAACCGATAATCCCTCTATTAATGAATATGTTTGTCAAAGTACTCAATCTTCTTTAACCGTTTTTGATACACACACTTGAGTCTTGTTTATAATTAATTAATTACGATTGAAGCTTTATTTATGACACTCTTATCAAAAACATTAAGCCTCTTGAATCGTGCTTGAATGGTTTATAAGCACTTGGCCTATTAAAACTTTGTAGCATCTAAAGTTTCCACATTATCTCTTCAAGTGCTTGAGTCCATTATGTGAGGTGTGGTCTTGGTGTGGTTTAAATTAAAGCCAAGTTTACACTATGCTTTGCTTCAGTTAGGTGCGTGTTGTGGTATTTTCATTAGTTAGTTAGATTATTCAGACGTAGAAATGAATTTAGATTTTGGTCGCCAATATTTAAGTTTATCTGAGAGCGTTGAATCTTGGCTATGAATTTATTGACATTTTTGAAGAAAAATAAACTGTTTATAACAATTTAGTAGAGGTCTTAAGTTTTTTTCTATGTGGTTTTAGGTAAATCACTCCATTTGTCTATTCAGTTTGAGCCTTTTTTAGTCCAAGACTTCCTATTATTTTTTATCAGCCCAAATACGACTACCTACTAACTTATTTTTTTATATGAAAATTTATGAGAAAATACATAAATCGACTTGATTTTCTATATTTTCGACGTCAACAAAGGTTTTAAGACAAAGGCTAAAGGAAACGAAGGTGTAACCCCAGCCTAACGGTAATGGCCGGCGGTGTTTTTGTCACGGCAATTGTGTTCCCGGTGGGTCTCGGTTTCCTGGTCTATTTTAGAAATGGTGATCGATAGGCGCGCCTAGTTCCTGAGCGTTGAAATTATGTGTCTATTTTTGTAGTTTTGTCTTTGTCTGCAACTATGTTGTCTTGTCTCCCTATTTCGGTAACGCTTTGTTTGTGTCGGTCGATCTTTGTGTCTTGGGTTTTTTTATTTGAATTTATTTTCATAACGGACTGAGTAGAGCTTGTCACGATATTCTTTAATGCCTTTGTTTGTTAACTAGAGCAGTTCTGCAGCCATTTTTAAGCTTGTTTAGGTAGTCGAAGCAATATTTCTCTATAAATCTCAAGTGATAACTTTCAAACCCCATCACCGAAGTGCTGCTTTTCTGAGATTTCTGAAACGCCTTCGTCATTCCCGGGAAGATAGAGATTGACGTCATTGATAGCGATAACCACACCTAAAAATCTAACATTTGTTTAAGTTTTCATTTGTACCTGATTCAGTTGATGAAAAAAGTTATTTTCTTGTAATTTTATCGTCTACTATTTTCACTGTTGTTTCATTCATATCGCAATGAATCATTCAATTCGTTTCTTCCTCTCATTGCAATTAATATCTATTGTTTGTTTGATTTACTAGCGGAAATATCTGTGGAGAAATGCTTTGTTGTTACAAACAGACAGACATGGTATGTTTTCAGAATGTTATGTAGTTTAAACTGTGGGCATTCAGATGATTGTGTTTATGAGAATTTGATTACAAAGTAATTGTTTTTTAATTACGGCTGCCGTTATTATGAGCTACGTAAACAGTTATCTTGTTTGAGTCTCTGAATTATATGGTTTCTTTTCTCCGGACTAAATCAACAGGAAGTTTTTTTTTTCAATTTGACTACGCTTCTTTTGGCTAGGAGGCACAACGTTATTATAATGAGTTTTTTATTTTATTAATTAAACACTACCAAAGGCTAAGTTTCTTATTAACTTATTTTTTATTTTCGGTATATTGGGTAAGTTAATTTTTGAGATGTTGCTACATAAATTAACGGACACATAAATAACCAATAACTCTAAAATTAAAAATGTATCATTGCTTATAATTATAACTCTCAAACGGCTGAACCAATTTTCATCAAATATGGTTCTTAGCCATATTGATTACGTTAACTTTCAAACAAAAAAACCATATCAAAATCGGTCAATTCATTTTGTTTACGATACTACAGACATACATACACTCTTTTTTGTCTAGGGCTAAAAAATACTTAACTGTTTCTTTTTTGGCATATTTTGGTATTTACGATACCTGATTAGATTTCTGTAATATAATAATGACACGTACACCAAAAAATGGTTAGTACGAAAATCTCACGAAACTAGTACGAGAGAAAGGAAATGTAGCGGTTTTACATTTACACAAAACGTGGGAAACGGACCATGGGGTATTGTTACCATGGATATTGGCTACCTACTTATGATAACGATATTTTTTAAAAATAGTACATTATGCTACAAGTGTGCTAAGTTGGATATTACATTAGAGGCTTCGGCTCGGGCTCAATGGAGCCGAGAATGTAATATCCAATGCGCACGCGTGTCATACGACGTTTTTCAACACATTTGCGAGGAAAGAAAGAAATAAAAACTATCCTTTGATATTGACGGCAACAAGCTATCACTTGTATGTTGCGCCTCGGAAAGTATTTCTGGCGGTGTACCCACGTAGGTTTCCTGTTCTGCACTTGAAGAAGAAATTTTTTGTGTTGTATTTCTGACAATAATAACAATCTGATGAATACAAATGCCGTTTGTGAAAACCAAGTGAAAACATCTGAAAAGAGGCGCGATCATTTTTTTCTTTTTTCGCTCGCAAAATGAGATTCACATTGACAAGTATGCCATACAGCCAAATAATAAAAAATACACTATATATTTTCACGTTTTAGTATAAATAAATGACAATTTTCTGTTAAATTTAAATGATTTAGATGAATTATATTTTTATTTACAAATAGTTTAATATTTACACTTAATTTTAAATATAAAATAAGATCTGATCTCTTTGCTGGAATTTAGAAAAAAAAACCATTAGGTACTTGTGCTTTATTTTTATTACTCACGGGTTGGGTAATACATATCATTATGAACCTTAAAACAATGACATAAAGTGGGTCTTATTATATGAGCAAATGTGTTGAAAAAATGTTTGTGTCCATCTCTTTTGTTTTGTAATTTTTATTATGTGCTATAAAGTGTTTACAGACATACATACATAATCTACTATGTACAAATACTTAACAGCACATCAGGTTTCCCATTTGTATTACCAAAACCGACGCTATTACGAGCGAGATAAAGGCGATGTCTAGGTCAACATCAGGTAGCCTGATGTATTGCCGTGTGTATATTATCGAAATCAGAAGGGAGGCTCCATCTTCAATATTAAAATCTAGAGGTATTTAAAAACTGGCGTTTTCTGAAATCACAACAATAAGTAATGTGCACATGCGTGCACTCTGTGCTAATAATAAGAACGTTTTCACAATGAAAATGGGTTAACCTAATGCGTGGCCTCTGTACGAAAATATTTTTGGACAATCCAATATCCATACTAAGAAAGGCTAGTAAAAGCCTTTTTTTATTTTTTTATTTATTAAAAAAGTGTTCGCTCTTGACCACAATCTAGCCCAAGGGCAAAGATGCGGTCGAGGATGTAGCAAGCTCACCCAGAAGAAGCCTATTCACTCGAACTTTAAAGAGATTCGGGTTATATGAACTCGGAAATACAGGGAATTCCATTCCATAGCAGTGCGCAATATGAAAGATGATGAAAAGCGCTCAGTGCGAATCCGTAGGATATCAACAAGATAAGGATGGTACCCCTAGATTCTAGATGAGTGATATACTACTTATTATGTATATATACTTTTTTTAAACATTCTTAGTACCTATACATAAACACCCAGACTCTTCACAAATACATTGTTTTTTTAAATATAGTGTTGGTCGCCAAAACAACAGGATTTGCACCCGCCACATTAATTAATACACCATTCATTACTGACTACGCAGCTATTACATACATTGAAATAATACTCGAAACAGCTGTAATAGTGTACGGTGATATGATAATACATACTTCATAGCAAATAAAACTTATGACGCTTTTGTTTATTCAGTTGTCATTTACTTTGACGATGTTCTGGTGCTTAATCCTTGAAATTGATTATCTTGCATTTGTGCAACCAAAAGCACATCAAACTTAAAACTAGACTAACGTTCTTAGGCTGACATTCATAGATGAAAACTAAGCCAAGACCCAACTTTGAAATGTCAAATTTGCCTTCTCTATATAGTAGGCAAATGACATTTAATTTGACATTTCAGAGTCGGGTCTTGGCTTAGTTTTCGTCTATGAATGTCAGTCTTATTTCTTAGTGTAAGAGGTATCGCTCTTCCATGTAAAGAGGAAGCAGTTCCTGATTGAAGGAAGTCGTTTTTGATGCCGTCTTTCGTTGCGTTGGTCGGATATCTTGGCTTAACTTGCTTGCAGTGGCGCTCGCTGATCTGAACCGATCAGTGAGGTTAAGTAACGTACACAGAGGCAGGGAACCCAATACGTGAGCAAATTGGCAATTTATCACGAGCATTTCTGTTCTTCGAAGGGCACGTTAAGAAGCGAGACCGGCTATTGTCGATGGACTTAGTCGTTAAAACCAAGTCTGAGGCCATTTGGCGATTTGAAAATACTGACACTGGGGTTAGTCAAGTTCGCCACACACTTGACTATACCTGCATGATAAGAAAGACGAGACTTCGAGTGACGAAGCAAGCATTCGCAAATATAAAACCTACGCTTATTTTCCTTTAGAACTCAGGTCCTCTCAACGTTACATTCAACAAATGGATGACGGTTTTTCGCCCACAATACATCGAAACCCTCTCCTGGCTTTTGAACAATAAGACGTCCCCTGCAAGCCTCTACATACACTATGCCTTCACCATGTTTGGCGAAAGCATAGGGTTGTATTCGTTATCGGTTAGGTTGAACTGTATTTTAGTCTTCTTTTATGACACATTAAGAATTAGGAGGTCCTATTCTTCTCCGCTGGAAACCGTGTCCGTGTGGTGCCGTTTCCACAAAAAGAGATTTTCTTTAAAGAGATTTTCTTTGATTTGGTTTTTCGTTTCTAACGTGGTAGGTTCCGTTGATAAAGAAGTTTGATTAAGAGTTTAGCAATGCCTTTTGTTTTTTAAACCCCAAACAAAAAAGAGAGGTGTTATAAGTTTGACGTGTATATCTATGTATCTGTGTCTGTCTGGGGCATCGTAGCTCCTAAACGAATAGACCGATTTCAATGCGGTTTGTTTTTGTTTGAAAGCTGACTAAGGCCCGTGTTCACCAAAAATATAACCAACGGTTAAACCGCGGTTAGAAGCTAACCAGACAAAACGTCAAAAAAAATGTATGAAAGTGACATTGTCAATCCTCTGGTTAGCTACTAATCGTTGGTTATATTTTTGGTGAACAAGGGCCTTAATCGAAATGGTTCTCAGCTATATTTAATCTAAATTGGTTTAGTGGTTTAAAAGTTACAAGCTATCGAATGTGACATATATTTTTTTAAATTGTAGAGTTATTTAGCATTAAAGAAAATCATTAATTATACTTCTATTCATTCGAAATGTACTGTGTACTGTTTGTTTGCAGCGTAGGGTATTGTGATTTATTTGGGTTATGTTTTGTACGAATCATCATCGAATAACTGAGTTCTTTTAGAATAGAGATGTGACTTCCGTTGTAACTGTGACAGTGGCAATTTTTGTACCTAAAGTTTTGACTCCATTTGTTTTACTTATTACCAATTCATATGAATTTCCATAGTGTAAATGTTACGACGGATACCCGAAGTGCGGTAAACTTAACCTAAACCTAACCTTAGTTTAGCCGGCTAATCTTAGTTCACACTTACCTTTAGCCGTAACATTTTTTTAAAATTTTTATCATCAATATCTGTCATGTCTTAATTTTATCTAATAGAATCTTTATTTTTTCTTAATAAAGGAAAACATACAGCTATGTTATACAAAATACTTATTCTAATGTAAAATAATCCATTAGCCAGTTAAGTTTTCATAAAAAGATATAACATTATGCGTTGATGTATTCAACATGTACAGTTATCTAAACAATTTAAATTAAACATATTTTTTTACATATATTGAAACAAGTTTGCCGGCTGGTTTAGTCGAGTGGTATTAGCGCTGCCTCTTGATCATCGGGTCCTGGGTTAGATTTCCAGTCGGGGCAAATATTTGTGTAAAAGCAGATGTTTGTTGTTGGGTCCTGGGTGTTTGTGTCTGTCTTTATGTATGTTCCAAGGGACCCACTAACAAGAGAAAACCTTAGCGTGGGCTTTGAGTGTGTAGGTATCGTTTATTATGACAGAACTCAACAGAAAGTGTAATCTAATGAAGTTTTATTTTAAAGCAGAAACATTGAGATAAACGCAATAAAAATGTCCGAATCGTTGTAGTTATTATTAAAAGTCTCACAAGCTCTTTGTTCCGTTCCATTGGCAACACATTCTGAATGACACTTTGTGTTCATATACTCGTAGTACAGAAATAACAGTGACCTCTGTATTTTAACTGATCCCTACAACTCTAAAATTACCAATGAGTACATAGAGTATGAAAGAGCTTACCTTTTGTCTGCTCGCCTCCGCCGTGAAAGCAGCTTTCTCTCATAAATTCACTGCAGTTATAATAAACAAAGGTCACAGGGACTGGCCGAATGTCAAACTAAGTGGAGCAATTATGTACTTAAACATTTAACGAAATTTCAGCGTAAATTAGAGTTTGTGATGTGATATCGATCAAGTAGACGTGAAAGTAGATCTCAATGACATGCCCCATAGATATGTTTTTTTATTATTATTATAAGCTAGGTAAACTCCTGACCTCAATCTTGACCATAAAGGTCACTCATCTTTGACCTTTATGACAAAACGAAAATCGGGTCATCCGTTTGGGAGCTACGCTACCACAGACAGATACACAAAGACACGTTAAATTTATAACACCCATCTCTTTTTGCGTCGGGGGTTAACAATGAATGGATTACTGAATACTACATGTGCTGTGTCGATTACGTTCGATTACACGCAGCGCTCGCGTTATCAGAACCTCATTTCGAAGTGTTGATAATAACCCACAATGTTATCGTGCCACGATTAAATTATAAATTAACTTCTTTAGCCAACCGTTTTCAATTATTCAGAAATGGACTGTGGAAAGAAATTGCATTTCTCTAGAGCGAACAGGGTTTAAATTGAAGGTAGTAAAGTTGAATTTTGCTTCTTTGGAACGCAAACTACAACATGGTAAACAATCAGTTTATGACTTATAGAAAACATAGTCATGATTAAAGTCGATTAGTTGTTAAATCGCTTTGTCGGAGCAAGAATTGGAGAAAATGTTTTTATACAAAAAAAAAAAATTTCTGTAAGATGGTAACTCTTGACCTTAATCTTGACCATAAAGGTCAAAGATGATGTCGACGATGGAGCGAGTTAACCCAGAAAATGCCTATAAAGGCACTGGTACTCCCACGCATCGACGGAACACAGCTGTTTGGCGTCGGACTTCGGTAGGAGGGTGGTCGCGAACTAGACGGCCCTTAACAGAGCCTACCACACTGCATATGACCATACGAGTAGGACGACACCTCAGATTCAGAAAAAATGAAGTGTCGTTACCTGGGATGGATTACTAGGAGGCAGGTCTCATTTGTGTTTCCTTAGTCGCCTCTTACGACACCCACGGAACGAGATGGGGTGGTGTTATTCTCAACAGTTAGCACAATGTAAAAATTTTACGAAATTTAAATATAAATTAGTGTCTGCGATGTGATGACTGATGACAATCAACTGGACCAAGAACCAGATCTCTATAACATGCACTTATAGGAATATAAAAACTGTTTCAGGGTTCAATTTTGCGTAATCATTGATCAAATTCCTTATCTAACAACACGGTCCCAATTTGGGCAAATATAGTGTGTCTGCGTATATTTATGTCTGCCAAAGAACACAATTATACGAGGATAACCCTAAAATTTAACCTTTTGAGTAATTGGAAAGCGGTACACACTTAAAACACGGTTATATTACGGAAAAGAAACATTTGGCACTCTTAAGCCAATCTCTGTTTCTTATCAGTAATTCAGTACAACACAAATTCGTTGTTTGCCTCTTGTTATGCAATCACAATCCTCATATCTGTTATCTAATTTGTTCAACAAGCATTGCATTACATTTTATGCATATTAAAGTATATTTAACTTGCGATTACAGTACAGTTTTATGATTTTATAAACTTGTTTAACATATAACGGTGTCGTTATTATGAAGCTGGTTAATAAATGCCAGAATGTGTAAGCGGAATTTGTTTTTAACTATCACTTAAACAGACGTTAATGTAAAGTAGTATAAATATTATGTTATTTCACTATCTTCAATGAAGAAAGGAGTTCAGAAAAAGTGACTTCGTCCTATAAAATCTAATACAAAAATATAATTTTAAAATTACTTTCAAAATACTCTGCAAAGGAAATATCTACAGAGAGTTAAGTAGCTTAGAAAAAAATTAAAATGATGAAATGAAAAACATTTCTCGTATTGAATTTTTTTTTGGTTTTCCCAAAATTATACCAAAGCTAACTTTCACTATTTAACTTTCGTGGGTTTCTTAATGACATCTTTATTATAGTAGAAATTTAAACCGCGCCTATAGCGCATTTTTTATGTGAAAGGTTTGGTTTGTTTATCCCATCATCGTCTTAAATAGACAATTTATGTAGTTGCTTGTGTTTAACTTTCTAAATAAGTAATGATTTAATTTTAACACATGCTATTTTTACGTGTGTAATTAATTGACATTTAATTAGTAATTTAGCATAACAGTTAGCTAGCACGGCCCGCGACAAACTCGTGTGTCACGACACTGACTATAAAATGACTATAAAACTTCAGGTTGTCTTCGCGGGCACCACGCAAAGATTAAAGACGTAAATTAAAGAGGTTTTTGTCAGGGCAAGCATTATACAGCATAGAGTTTGATCAATTGAAAAATGAAAATTAACCTATTTGTATTTTAATTTAATAGTATTTTTTTTATTTGAATGTATTTTATATAATTTTTGTATGATTGTGAATTAACGTGTGTTTTGACTTGTATTTAAAAATTACCAAGAATTAATAGAAATAGTCTATGTCTAAAGACTTGCTCGCTCTCTGGCCATGAACTCTTCCCTAGTGTAGGTGTTAGGACACTGAGCATGAGATCAAGTGGGCCATGGTCTGCACTGGCTCAATACCCTCACACCGGAGGTTTGGAGTCATTAGTGAAATCCCACGTTAAAGTTCACCTGGTCGTGTTAGTTATTATCAGTTTAACACCCATTTGCAGAAACGTCCATTAAGCTAATTAAGAATGTTAACAAATTTTGAATGTTATCTTTCTGTATTCTCCGTTAAAAATAAAAAATTCTCGTGAAAGAATTATTTCGATACGTCAATTAGTTTCCAAGATATAGAATTTTAAAGTAAGCGCGCGACGACCTGCCCGCGTTCATGCGCGTGACGTCACGTTCCCGCTCTTCCGTACCGCTGCCTTGCGTTATTAGGTATTCTGAACTTGCGTTTCACTATAAATTGTAAATATTTAAAGAAATGTCCACTCTAATCATGTGTTGTGTCAAAAGGTACAAATACAACTATCAAAGCGCCGAAAAATTTGTTTTTTCTCGTTCCAATGGATGTCAAAACGCGAAAGAAGTGGTTACAAGCTATGAAGAGATTAGATCCCTTTGGAGATCAAAGCAAAGTTTATTGTTGTTTGTAAAGATCATTTTGACATACTTAAGTGTATATAGTTTATACACTTAAGTACATATAATTATGTTATACTTTTGTAGTTTGCATTTACTTATTTGGTAGATAAAAACATAAAATCAGGTCAGAGGTGCAAAACCTTTGGTTTCAAAACATAATGATGTTTACACATTCTCACATAACTTGTAATAACTCGAGCTATTTAGCCTTAGGTACCCTTTGTTTTCTGTAAGATTTAGTGTATACTAGTCTTAACTTGCAGCTCTGCTCGCGTAGAAATCTGGCTAATAAGATTCATTCTTGTTTTAGATTGAGAACGATATAGAGAACTATATTACATATGCTGGTTGGGGTAAGAATTAAACTTAAAAATAAACTTTTTATGAGTAAAAAAAGTTTAAACCGACTTCAAAAAACGCAAAAATAAAGACTTAGCACTTAATGTGCTACGTACCAACTAGTCTATTGGAAGTCGGTGCGAAGGCGAATGTACATACGTATAGCCTATTAAACTTATTTGGGTTGGCACCGACTTCAAACAGATTAAATGAAAAATAGCATATTAAAAACGTATCACATTAAATGCAAAATAGAAAAATAAATATTTTATTTATTACATTTTTAAACGACTAAAAAAGGAGGAGGTTCTATTTAGTGTTAACATGGAGTTTTATTGGTCCATGGTGTTAATGATAGAAAGTGCGTGAGAAACAATGTAAGTGCCTATTAAATTCGAGGGTTTCCCTTTAATTTCCTGGGATTCCCTCATCAGGTCCTGACTTAGTGACGATAAGACCAACTCTGGAGTATACTCTTTCAAACAAAACACGAATTTTAAAAATCGGTCCATACCTATATGGCGGAGAAATCGGTTAACATACTTAAGAAAAAAAAAGATACATACAGTCAAACATAGAACCTTCTCCTTTTTTGAAGTCGGTTAAAAAAGGTTTAGTACATATTTTCAACTCACTCCATTTGGAAAGATACCTACAGATAAAACCTCATTTGTTTTAGACAAATCTTTAAAGTTTTATTAGTTTTAGATTATAAGACCTAGAACCTAAAACTAGTTTTATTAGTTTGATACCTACTTCTAGCTAGTTGCATTGTGATATGCATAAAATCAGTTGGGTATTTTAGGTAACGCCAACAAAACATTTTCGAGAGTTAGGTTCCTATATTATAAGAAGGTAGACTTTCCTTGACCTTTTCACGCCTCAGGTTCGCATTTCGACGGCAAAGAAATCACTATTTGTCGCTAAATAAATGAGCAACCATAAGTCCATCTACTTTAGGTAGATTAACTGATTGTCCTTTTGCATCCTACATCCATTATTAATTGAATTCATACAACTTGAAGGGAGAAACAAGACAAAACACCGCGCGAGTAAACTACCTACTGCCACTACAGTCGGAACATGACGTCACACGCAGTCACGTGACTGTTAACGGGACGCGATATTTTTGCGAACTTTGAATGCATGTAAAATCATAACTACTTGGTATTTTTAAATAAAACAAAAACTAGTGCATCTAGTTATATAAAAGCTTTACTGTAACAAAGTTTCGAGTGATTTTACATACATAGTAACATTCCTAATTTCCCTTTAAATATCATGCTGTCCCTTTCCGTCTTGTTGACGTAAACAAGGACTGTATTACATTTAAAGAAGCTTTAATTTGAATGAACGTGAAGCAACTGTGTGTAAGTCTTTGAATCGGCACTGGTTGGTTTCAGTCTATCTCGGCTAAGAACAGTTTTAATTGTACTTCTTTCTGTTCTTAAAAAATACCGCTAAGCTTGAATAGCTTATAAGTTATAATATTTTCCTTTAGATCTAGGTACTGTGGCGTAGCTCTGAGGGAGCTGGTGACCGGGTCGAGGTAGAAAATACAATTATATGGTTGACTTCATTTATTAGAAGGAAAACCTGACCTTCACGGCCAAAGCCGCGGAAGGAACTACGTCAGTTATTTATAAAAGGCGCGAAATGACCCCAATCATTTAAAGTAGGAACCATCGGCTAAAGGCCTTACAAGGAGATGGTAAACGTAGAGGTAATAGAACCTCTACATCCCCCCCGGTGAGGATAAATTTTGTCGCAGGCGAGAAAATTTCAATATCCTTCCGTTGCTCTGGCCTCCTAGCCTACCTGTGGCGGACGACAGACAATCTGATGAACCGAGCAGGTCATTACTAAGAACTAGTTAGAAGGAAACATCATCTAAATTCCGAAAAGAAAGGACACATTCCTTCTAACTTCCGCATACAAAAACCGCAACAAAAAACTATGCGACAGCTCGCCTAAACTTTAACCAAGAAGCACATTTATATAAAATTTTGAAAAAGCTTTGTAAATCTGGACCTATAACGGGATAAAGATATTTACGCGAAAGCTAATGAGTATGAGCGCGAACGGAAGTCCTCCCTCCTCGTCCTTTATGTCTTATGCAGACACCCCAAGGTCCTACGGACTTATATGAGTTTGCAGATCACGGATGGAACAATTCCATGTCGCGTTCACTCCCTACGCTAATCCCTACTAATATTATAAATGCGAAAGTAACTCTGTCTGTCTGTCTGTCTGTCTGTTACCTTTTCACGCCTAAACCGCTGAACCGATTTTGATGAATTTTGGTACAGAGATAGATTAGAGCCTGGGAAAGGACATAGGCTACATTTTATCCCACAGTTGGGCACGATATAACCTGTAGTCCACGCGGGCGGAGCCGCGGGCGGAAAGCTAGTTCACAATATTTTTATAATTCACGACACTTCAAAGTTCATATTTGTTTCATTATATCGACGTTATCTTCATTGTATACTTATTTTTAAAGTATTTTCTCACCAACATACATGAAAATCATAAAAAAGTATTAGTTATTAAATAAACAATCATGTTTGTAAACATTGTAAGACAACAATGTCAACAAAAGTCATTGTGAAAACTTTAGCTTTTGGCAACTGTCATATTGAATTATAGAAAACATCAAATTCAAATTCAAAATAAAATTGTCATAGTAACCAAATAATACAAAAAAATGAATTGAAAATTTATAAAAATTGAAAATGAATTTTCTGTTAATAACTGAAAAGAAAAACACAAATTAACACATCCTACCGCTAAAAAATAGTATGCTACTAGGTAATATCATAGAAACTTCCATAAAATAACCACATTCTTTCACCATTTATAACAATCAGTAAGGGGATAACTCAGATAATATCACTATTTGATCACTATTTACAGCACTATCTACGAAACACTATTACTGCACTAACTACAAGATAATCGTCTTTTATGAACTCTTATTTTCATCACACATATACTCTATTCTATTCTTCTCTTCCTCCTTGCTTCGTTCTTCTACAAACTCTTCATTAGAAAACAGGAATATATTTCCATCATTTTCTGAAGAAAAGTATCACTGTCACAACGGCGCATATTCATTATTCGCATTATTCACTCGAAATTATAATTATTTAAATCGATCACGTTAGTATTATTCCTCTTCAACGCATCCAATAACAAAATCTTCTTTATAAAATCGCTTCCTTCTCAGTTCGTCCTTCAAATTGCATCGAAATTGCATCGGTTTAGTATAAAATAATTCGGTCAGAGGCTGCAACTACACTGCAACACAAAAATGACCATTAATTTGTTCTTAAAACTCGCGACTCCACCATGTGGCGTAGCTCTGAGGGAGCTGGTGACCGGGTCGAGGTAGAAAATACAATTATATGGTTGACTTCATTTATTAGAAGGAAAACCTGACCTTCACGGCCAAAGCCGCGGAAGGGACTACGTCAGTTATTTATAAAAGGCGCGAAATGACCCCAATCATTTAAAGTAGGAACCATCGGCTAAAGGCCTTACAAGGAGATGGTAAACGTAGAGGTAATAGAACCTCTACAGTACCTAGTTACCTTGTGGAAATATAAATCTTAAATTACTAGCTACGTAGGGAAGAAATAGATTATTTCAGAACGAGTTGCGTAAAATTATGAAACACCAATCTTCAAGTTTCAATTCAGAACTTGTTAATACCACAGCACCTATTCATTTACCCGTTTCCTACAAAATTAATACAGCTTGTTAGATTCAAAACAGCCAGTCATCGTTTATTCTCAATTGATGGTGCTTTCTGCAGAGTAACTGTGGACCATTTGTCTTCTCGTACTCTGTGGTTAGCTATCTAACTACCGCTTATTTAGTTTTATTATCTATACACTGTGGTGTTGTGCGCGAAAGTTTATCTTTGGTTTAAAGAGCTATAAGACCTAACTAAAATCTTCAACTACTGGAGAAACTTAATGAATTTTATTACCAGACTGTTAATTTTCACGCTGATCGCTGTGCTAGCTTTATATTGGCTTTTTAATATCTGTGTTTGTTTTTAGGGTTCCGTACCCAAAGGGAAAAAACGGGCCCTATTACTAAGGCTCCGCTGTCCGTCCGTCCGTCTGTCACCAGGCTGTATCTCATGAACCGTGATAGTTAGACGTTGAAATTTTCACAGATGATTTATTATTCTATTGATCCTATAACAACAAATACTAAAAACCAGCGGATTTTATAGAGATACTGGTTTTTGTCGAGTCCGACTCGCACTTGGCCGGTTTTATAGGTAATGGTACGGAACCCTTCGTGCGCGATTCCGACTCGCACCTGCCCGTTTTATTATATCTTCTGTCGTTGTAAATTTCTTAATTTTCTTTTCGCCACACACTTCACTAAACACACACCATAAGAGAGAGAATTTCTTGAAGACTGTAGATAGCACTACACCTCGACAGTCTTGCTTGAAAGTACATCTACCTACATGCTACTAAAATACAATTTTCCCGTAGATCTAGACTAATATTAACTCTTACTTATCTTAAACTGTTTTGCGTCTTGAATTTATTCAAAGCGGCTCAAGTTGTGGTCATTACCACCTAAATAATAGGTCTTTACCAATGATATTGCCGTTTTCTGTAAAAAATTTTTGGAAAACAGATTTTTTCATGTTAACGTTTTTGGATTTTCCTCAGGAATGCAAAATTCAAATTTAACAAAATGTTGTGGGAAGGTTAACAACATTAAGTTAATTTTTTTTCATACTTAGCTTTATGAAAGTTATAATTGTAACAAAGTACGGACAGTTTATGAAACTAGCTATAGCTGCGTTTTCAGTAAATGTATTAATTTTTAAAGCCCGTGCTAGCAAAATGTCTTATCTAGGCAGCTATACTTAGACATAAAACGATCTGTGAAGGTCTAAATTCTGATTTGGTCCATTCACCAAGTTTGTACGCAGAGACAAGTGGACGTACTTGAAGCTGAACGAAGGTAGAGAGCGTAGGAAGCAGGCGTCCTCACTGCGAAACGGTGCTATGTGTAGGAAATTCTATTCTAGATAGGTAACTATCGTTTTGTTAACAAGTGCAGTTTCTCTACTATTTATTTATTTTGGGTTTGCTTTTGACCGCAATTCTATCTCAAGGCCAAAGATGTGGTCGAGAATGTAGTAAACTCACCCAGAAGAAGCCTATGATATTTGTTAACTCTATTTGAATAATATTTTTACTAAATAATACCGGGTTTGAACACCAATTCGCTGTAGAACCTTCATCGAAGTAGTCAGTGATGGTAGACTATAAACAAAGAATGCACGCTGCCACGAGGTTTTACTTTTAATTTTATTTTACTAATTCGTTAAGTATTGTGAAAAATGGTTACTGTGGAATGTATTTCTTTAAATATTTCCGTCTTGCAAAAGTTATCACTGATCATTGTTAGATATTTGAAAACACAATTACTTATTTCATTTTGTATTCAAGAATAAATGCAATACGAAACAATCAATCTGTCGAATTAGGGGCATTAAGTATCATGCTCTTTCACTCCGCGTCTAGTAAATAAGTCTTGTACACATGTTTTACCAATTATTAACATGGTTGTTAAAGAAGGTTAAAATGTCAAAGTTGTGTTCGACGCTTTGCATCCACATTGCACCAAGTTTTATGCAATTCTACAAATTAATATTCTAGTTGCCTCTGCCTGCACCCTTAGGGAAATGAGCTGATTTGCATATTTCAAAAAGGATAAGTTTATATGAATGGGTGGTCGTATTTTTGCTGTCACCTGTTTCGTTATTAATGCGGTTGTTATGGCAAATAGGGATTTTAATTCACTTGTTGTATTTACTGAACAAGTACATGGTTTTTGATATGAGTGAATGAATAAAATATAAATTGTTACATCACACTAAAAAAAGTGCGGCTTCTAAAATTTTAGAAGAAAAGGACGGTTCGATGATCTATAACACTAAAATTAAAAATTTTGCGTCACCCCCGACATTCGATTGATTATAACTTTTAAACGGCTGAACAGATTTTCATGTAACATGGCTGAAAACACTCGGGATAAAATTATATATGACACAAAAAAAACTAAACGTAAATCGGTTCATCCGTTTGGAAGCTACGATACCACAGACAGATACATTAAACTTATAACACCCCTTTCTATTTGCGTCGGGGGTTAAAAAAGATAATCACATTAATAAGTTTATTGGTCAAATCACCCGTCAATCTTTCGCAGAGTTAGATTTGACCTTAAAGGTCTTGACTTCTGTAATGTTTCAACCTAATTGTCGAAATAGCGAATTAACTATAAAATGCCATTAGTAACTATAAAAGTTGATGAATTGTCACAGGTATCAACTGTTCATGAGTTAGCAAATCTTGTCGAAGTCATTGCATCGGTCTTCTTATAGAATTCTACCGCACCATAAAACAAGTTACTGAAAATACTGTTGTACTATCACAGCCTGCTCACTAATGTATATTTAAGTCATAAACTAACTACACAGATCATGGCATAACTCCACGTAACCACATCCAAAGGAAAAAGTCGTAATAAAAGTAATTGCGTTAGTAAATACCCGATGTATTACAGATGATATATCTTCGCTTAAAGACCACCTGGTGCGCTCCCCAGCATGGCTCTGGTCAACCACTTTTTATTTATATACACTTTTTTAACCACATTACTTTTTCCTGACTTAAAATTATATTTATATGTGGATGATGTTATTTGTGTACAGACACTCACTGGTAGTTGGGAAATCGGTCGGTGGAGTAGATAAAATTCAACCAAAAGAACATTAAACTCAAACGATTTCATGTTTCATTTATGTTAAATACTCTTTCCATAGACGAATAATAACCATTTTGCTTTTTCAGTAAAATAATCAAATAACATTATTTTGACCAAAATCGCAATAGATAAATGCCAAACCAATCAAAGAATAGAAGGTGATAACCTTTAAACTTTTTTGCCTGAACCATGGTGCTGGTGTTCTGCCTGCTACGCAAGGGAGTTATATTTTGTTGTCTCTATAACAATACCGTGCAGATTTTTTTGTGTCAATAACACCTCGTGACAATCAATCTTACTAAACTTCTCACTATAAATAACATTCAATCTACATCATAACCTTTTGCTAAACAAGACATCCGAGGCAACTGTAGGTGTTAGAAGTATGACATAGAATTGCTAATCGGTTGAAAGGTGCCACCTTGCATAATACACGTGGGAGACTATCTAGGCATTGAGCAACACGCACCTGCCCTTTTAGGCTAGACAGGATTTCTATTTCCCCAGTGAGAGAGCCTTATGTGATGTGTATTGAGAATTGAGACATTTCTTGGTATACTATCTTGAAAGTGGATTTTCAAAAAGACCTCATCTTATTAGACAAATTTTCAAAGAAATATATATTTTGACCTTTACATCCAATATATATGTGACAATCTTTTATATGTGAAGAAAAATGAACGTTTGTTTAAGAAAAGTAGCGATAGGCACAATGTAAATACTAGGACCAAGCATAAACTGGATGTACTAGACAGTCGTCTCCACAAGGTCACGAACTCTTTTATGGGTCAATGTATACGGTTCTATAATAAGATTCCCATGTGTATTCAAAATTTACCTTTGGTAAATTTAAGACAGTTATTAAACAAAAACTTTGCAAAAAGGGCTATTACAAAATTTCTGATTATCTATCAGACAGGCAGCCATGGGAATGAACTGCTCAGCTCTAGAGTTATTTCAGATTTAGTTAAAATTAGTAAATGAGAAAATTTGTAATGCAATTTAAAAGAGCAACCTCAGAGTTTCTTGCCTGTTCTTCTCTGAGGAAGACTGCACCTTTGCGAATAGGCGTAGAGTCAGTAGGATCAAAAGAACGAATGCGTATGTATGTATTTAAATCATTTAATGTATGTTTGTATGTATTTCATTGTAATCTTGACTTGTTTTAAGTGACATCCTGAATGTCCTATAAAATAAAGATTTTTTTTATTCTTTCTATTCTATTCTATGCACTTTTCTCAACTAAATTAAAACTCAATAAATCGTTTGTTTTCACTGTAACTGCGAGTTAAGGCGAGTCGTGCTTAGTATAATTCTAGGTGTTTTGTTTGAATCATAGGTGTATACTTTGTGTTGTCTCTTCTTAATTGAATTTCATTGTGATAATATTGAATAATACGTAAATGTTTATGTTAATAATGATTCTGTTGGCAGACTGTATAATTTCAAAATATCCATGCTCTTCTCATTCTGTCATCGGTCTTTCCCAAACAGCAACTATTTTTACAATTTCTCAGACCGGTTTGCTTCTTAAGGCAACTTATCTCCAGTCCGTTACAAAATTCAGGTTATAAACGTCATTGACTCATGCCGTGGGAATTTCTCTGCAATCAATATTACTCAACTGTCTTATATCTACATCAGAAATGACTGGCTACGTCTCATTACCATCCTATTCAGAGGCAAAATCGTTCCGTCCCATCTTTTGAACTGAGCAAGAATGATGATGTAATATAACCTGACCAGCTTCAGATACCTTAAGACCTGATATTGCTTATGAGAAACTATACGACTCTCAGATTCAGTCGGGTTGGTATGACATCGAAGTAAATAGGTTTACCGCCTATTGGAATAGCCCAAGGCCGGATTTTATCGTGCTTGTGAAGCGTGTTGCAGTTTGCACTGAAAAATTTTCCTATTGATGTTTATTTTATTGTGTACTGAATGGCTATGCTTTTAGTTATGCCTTTAGATATTACATAATAGATTGAGCTCAGCATTCAGTGTTATTTAAAGATTTAATATTTTCAACACAAGGAGTCAAGGAGATTTGAACTCTTAGGAGTCAGAAAACTGTTGCGATAACCTGTTTCTTATCATTGGGCGTAGTCAAGCCTTAATGGCGTAAAACATATTAAATATTTAATTTGGAAAATGTTATAGACGTGTATCCGAAAAAACTGTGCGGTGACTTTGTATTTTTCTAAGGTTAACGTTTCAAAGGGTTTAAAGCCATCATGATTTCGGAAGAAAGACACATACAAGGCTACAAAAAACAAAAAGAAACATATAATGCTAACAACTTGTCATCGTCATCAAGTCATCAATCGCCTCTAACATAGATCATTAAAATATTCTACCAATGAAAGCGAAATTTCTCATAAAACTATACCCCTGATTTTCAATTAGCAGCTCTGCTCCAATAGTTTACCACAATGGGCTTTCCTCCGCTGCGTAATTGTATAAGTCATTAGACAACTTTCTACTGTCAAGTAATAAGGGCCGTGTCGTGTCGGTTTGTTACTTACCAGTAGAGCAGAAAGCTTTGGTTTCCAATTTAATCGATAATTGGAGAGATTTAAAGGTGCTGTGTGGTTTGTATTGTATTTAGAGATTGTGTTAACTACGTAATTTAATAATGTTATGCTTGTTCCGTTTATTTTTTGATTTTGTTTATTTGATAAATTTGAAGTGTCATTGCCTACTCTCTACGCCTTTTCACATTTCTCTTCTTTTGAGTATCTATTCTATTTCCTACTAGAAGGTATTTTAATATACTATTGTTTCAGATTCATTACTGATCAAAAGTCTTTCTGGTTCTAAACTTCTAACAAACGCCAAGATTGGGTCAGTCAAGTTCGCCACCTTGATTACACACGACAGGGAACGAACGACAGAAACATATTGTACTTGTAATTCAAATCGAAATGGAGTAGAATGCAAATCAGTTGCTTAATTGCGCTGTGAAAATAATTTGTATACTCATATTGAGCTACTAAATAAACCACCGAATTTCAGTCATATGCTTCTGGTACGGGTTCACCATTTTCACGTCCAATACCTAAATAATTTTGCGGTATCACAACAGACCAGACGATAGCACGTCTCGACGTCTCGAATCGAAACCGGGAAACGATCGGAATAGTGAATTACAGCGCCGTTCAAATGTTTGGCCGACCGATTTGCAAACCGCAGACCCGTGGTCTGGGAATTGATCGATGATGGCTGGTTAATGCGATTGCGAATGATGTGGCGTATTTCATTGCAGGGTTGGGCGGACTCGGTAAAATTTAGTGAATTAATTGGTGAAACTACAATTTAAAGTTAACTGATTGGGAGTACGATGTTATCTCGGCCAATAGCGTCAAAATAGACCCTATATACAATAAAGAGCCACTATTGTTGTTAACGGTAACTTATATACCTACGTCACCCCAACATTGTCAAACACGTTTTGTTGTTATTTGACTATTCTATAATATTAATCATAACTAAATCGACGAACTATTTTATAATATTAATGCAACCTAAAAAAGTCTAACCTAACATATCCTAATTTTCATATTGATTGCAGAATTCTGCTTCCAATACTATCCAATATGATTTTTCTTTCTTTGCTTCTAGGCAGTTAGTCAAGTAAGTGACATCTAGACTAACCCTAGTGGAGTTTTCAGAGCTTAGTCAATCGGCAATAATTGCAGTTAGCACTGACGATTAATTTTGTACCAAATTATCGTAAACATTAGTTTGGGTTCCGCGTCTTGTTACAACTATTAAATTAAAACAAAATTAAATAAAGGCTGTTTTGAATCCTTTATATGCATATTAAAATAGCTTTCTATGCTAAAATTACGCAATAAAATTCTGTAATATCATCTCATTCGTGACCTAAATACATCTTCAAGACCGACGGAGATGGATCGCTCGTCAATTCTTGAGAGTAAAAGCACAAACGATAAGCCTCAGATCGTTTTGGGCATCAATCATGGTAAATACCCATAGCACCCCATAGCCACACTGTTTGGAGTGACTGACCCCATGAGTTTCTCTGTTTATCTTCGCATTTACTCGATTGTTATGGTAGTTGAGGGATTTCGCT
Organism: Aproaerema taeniolella; assembly: GCA_949987775.1. Classification (NCBI taxonomy): domain Eukaryota; kingdom Metazoa; phylum Arthropoda; class Insecta; order Lepidoptera; family Gelechiidae; genus Aproaerema; species Aproaerema taeniolella. The sequence goes on along the minus strand of OX465258.1, from coordinate 13,582,008 downwards.
TCCAGTTTCTTTTTAGAGAAAGTTTCAGATGTGGTTTCAATGTTTTCTGATTTGTGTTGCTAACCTTAACGTCAGTAATAAATATCTTTGGTTGCATAAATCTGAGTTTAGTACGTATTGAATTGTAATTTATTATATTATTTCATTTATGGACGTTTATTTTTTAACAAAAGGCGACATCTCTGGCACTGCCCTACATACATTTTATTGTTGTGTTTACATAACTCAGAAGATTCTTTTCTAAGACGAGTTCCATATCACTTGTTAATAAGTATTACAGTTTACCGTTTATAGTCGTATTCCTTGAATTAGAATTGGTACCCGTATTATACTAGTTACTTACATTCTAGTAGCAATTGCTTGGCGGACTGTTCTGCGTGACTTCCTTAGTGTTTCTTAAGGTCATGTGCATTGTATATATAAGAGCAGATAAAGCTTGATACTTGAACTTAATACTATTCTTATTTCGTTCGCGTAAGATATTTGCCCCTCAAATATTCAGCTTCTTCTGTATTACAATCATACTGTATACTTATAGCTATTTGGACTGAACTTAAGGAACAGATTTAGTATCTATTGTGAGCTTTTTGTACAGCGGTTTCCATTCTATTGCGTATTTCCGTGTTACTTACCAATATGTATGTACCCGTTTCCGTTATATTAAGATACTTAATCCTTAGTAGCTCTATAAGGTCGAAAAGTTA